>CM031672.1:25497100-25834600 GCA_006182925.3 Reinhardtius hippoglossoides
TGTTGGTCTTGCAGGTATCTGTCAGTTGGATGCTCTTCTCCTTCCTCAGCCTCCACACACTTTCTCTCCTTTACATAAAGGATCCATTATCACTGGGACATAAACTGAGCAGTGATTCATTCATAATGGACATAATTATATTAACATAACAGACACTGTAGCAAATGGTAAAATAATAGAATAAGCTTTTAGCACTTTTCTTGTGCTACACAAAAGAATAAAACTACGTGTGTTTTTCCTCTCTGCTTATTGTGGCAGCTGCTGGGTCTCTGTAATATTGTTAAGGTCTCGACATTTATGTAAAGAGCCTTGACATAATGTTGTGATTTGCATAATACAAATACAAATAAATTGAATCATACAATTAAATAAAGAACAAAGGAATACTGCGCACACAACACGTATATATGGGAGCAAATCTAATAAATCACTGCTCTGCAAATAGCGGACATCATCTGCCTAGAGAGGGGAAAAGAAGTATAAAAGTCAAAAGGAGGTAATATAACACGATACTGGCGCCGACGCGGCAACAGCATAACCGATATTTAACAACTTTAAAGAGTCCACCGTGACTGGAAATCCACGAGAGCTGGCACGACTCGCGGCAAAGTGTTGCCCCTTACCGACTCCGTCCAAAGCGTGTGCGATGATCGAAGCATTTATCTCACTCATCAGCTCCTCCCATTACTTCTCTTAACAGCATGTTGAGTCTAACTTCTGACAGCCTGTCAGCTTGAGCAGCAGCAGCGTGCAGGGGATTTTGGCAGCGCAGCATGAGAATGTTTTCGCAATAGTTAACTGGACTCCTCCAACAGCTGCAGAGACGAGCAGAGCGAGCCGCGGATATGCTAATGCCTCCATCTTCTTTTAATCCGGACATCCGGCGCAATTGAGCCACGCCGTCAATTATTGTAAGATGAGGGCCGTGAGATCCGCTCCAGCGGGAACAAGGTCCCGGTGACTGTGGTTCACCGCCAGCAGGGCCATTTATTTACAGCCCTCCCACTTGTGGCTGTGTAAATATTCTTCCCGAGAGAGGAGGTCTGTCACCAAAGCGCCGCACTTCATCAAAAAACAACCCTTTCTTGTCAGGGGCTAATGTGAAGGTGTATATCACACCCAGGCGTCTGCCCTCTGAGCACAGAGATGCAGGGGGGGGGGTTGTGGCACCGCTACTAGCAACGGGTGACTCCCTCAGGGAAGTAATGCGTGTGGGGGGGTGGCCACAGGAAGCAGTGGGAGTGTTGTCGTTAAAACGCCTCAGTGGGAACGAGTATTTACTGGGGTAGACTTGAGGATTCTTGCTTCTTATTACATCATACAGATTGTTTGTGTCAGCAGCCTCCCCCCCCACCCCGAAGGCGGGTCATGCTGTGTGTGTCTAGCAATGGAATCCCTCACCAGTTGTGGAATGACACATCGGCCTCACTATTACACGAGTCATGACTGTAGATGGTGAACGAGGGGAAATAAGCGTCGTCCATAATTCCCCCCCGTGTTGTCTGCGAGGAGCCTGACGGGTTTTTTTCCCCGGCGTGACCTCCTTAAGGAGCCGTTATTGGATTAGACTGTCATGCCACCGGACGGATGCGTGATCAAACAACTTTTATTCTCCCCAGCCGTCTTTATTACGCACAATCTTGTGAGGGAAGGACTCATTAGGAGCTGTTGAAGTGAATCACTTACAGACGGACGCTTTAGCTCGCGGTTCAAAAAAAAAAAAAAGGACAGTACAATACGAGAGGGGAGAGGGAGGCATCTAATTTGATTTCATTATGTGACTCTCGTGCCGTTATCAGGTCGCCTTTGTAGGGGATGTGAACCATTAGCAGGGGGGGGTTTTCCGAAGCTACTTTCCTTCCACGGCCTCTAAACGGAGGCCTGGAGGAGGCCTGTGGTCTATTTAGAGGAGACCTCCTGGGGGCTAATGAGCTCAACACCCAAGGATGCATAATTTAACCATATGGCTCATTCCACGACTCCACAGGCCACGAAATGTGAAATATGCATCGCTTGTTTAAGCTGCTACATTTATAGATCTGTTAACATCCCAGCGAGGTCACAGCAGTTCAAACGCCTCGGCGACGTAACTTTTTATATATCGCACATTCCGACGTGGCGCTAATTGATACTTTATAAAAGCGTAAAGCATTATCAGCTCAGCTACTGTACACACACACACGCGCGATTAATTCATTGGATTGGCAGTTGAAAGGAGACAATATATCAAACGAGTTTTGCTTGACTTCCCATTCGAATAAAACTGAAAATATTAATCTGCACCGAGGGTTGTCACTGATCTGTTTATAAGCTCTTTAACTTCGCCTTGGCAGAATCAATAATCACTCTTTTAACAGCTTTGTTATCTCCCTCGTTCTACATTTGCACTTTAAGTATTGTGTTTTGTGCTAATTAATGAACGCCACGAGAGGATCCGGTGTCTCGTAATCGTGCGGGAAGAAACAAAGCGGTTCGAACCAAACGACGTCTGGTAAACAGGGACGCTACCTCTCATCGTTTGCAGCGTATCAAGAGGATACAACCTCTGTTGCTAATGATAATTAATGCTCTGTGAGATACGCGTAGTAGCATGAGAAGAGTCTTAATGAAGAAGATTCACGTGGGGATGGGATTCAGGGTTTTTGTTGATGTGAAGAAAATCATTGCAAACGGACCCTCAGCTCTAATTAAAGCAAACTGGCTCGTACTTTAACTTCCCTGAGCCAGTTTGACCGATACAACCTCAGAGTCGGTCAGCATCTGTTACAGGACTGACGAAGACGAAGAAGGTCAACGTTTGTCTTCATCACTTCATCTACGACGCGTTTCGTCACGTAAGACGCGGAGCGGAACACGAAGAACATCAAGGCTTCACGTTTAAAATCAAATCACATCTGGGGATTTGGCTTTGACTCGCGATCAGAGTGTTCGTCTCTTTACTCTCTGGTCTAGACCTGTGGGTGTAAATTCTCCAATTATTACATACTTCTGATCTGAACCCGGCTGCCCTGGTGGGACTTCAGAGGGAAAAAGAAACCAGTGTAATTTAGAGGGGGGCTCTCTGCTGCTCCCCTTGGATCAACACCTGAGATTACCTCTGTGGACCTTCTTAGTATAACTAACTTTAACTGGATCGTCTGGACGTCTGCTGTCCTGGAAACAACCCTGGAAGTAGTGGGAAGCCCTGTGGTGGACGGAGCAGCTGTAGGACAGTGTACTTTGTCAATGTCACTTATAAACGTAATGCTAAATAGTCAGCATACTGTATATGACATATCTGAGCCCATTGGCCAACGTCTGACAACAAATCAGCCTCTGGGGGCAACAGCCAATATTTTGGGGCTTCATGACTCCGTCTCCCGTAAACTGATTACAGTCCAACGTGTCCGCGTGGGCGGTTCACCTGCGGGCAACCGGGGCCTGCTCAAATGTGATTGGCCGAGGCTTCCAGCCCCCGAATCCTGTCGCTTGCCCTCAGTTGCTGCACGTTCACGTGGAGAGGCTGTTTGCAGAGATTAGAGGAACCTGAAGTGAACTCCCTGGTTATAAATACAGAATATGTGACATTAAGGGTTTGGAAATTCTGTTGGCCGCCAACATGTGCTGACAAACCACTGATGCAGCTGTGGACAAAGTCAAGTAAAAAAATCTCAATAAACAGTGGCCCGGACACTTCATCCCGATGGTAACAACTCATACTCGTCATCGAGGGGATGAAGAACGACATGCCTGCACGTAATTAATGACTGTGTAGTAATCCATCGATCTTCCTGAGCCACTATCTGATTAGACAGAGACAGCTTTGCCCAAACCCCCCCCCCCCCCCCTTCCTTCAGATGGGTCTATTTCTGATCTCAAAAACTGAAAGCCTCGAGCTTGTGTGTCAGTTTGTGTATGAATCACTGACATCAGCGCTCTGTTCATCCCGCTCTGTGAAGTGCTGTCTAACCCTAATTCTGGTCACTAAATTTGGACTAATGGCGATTCCCCTCCCGATGACGTGGAGATGAAAATACATCCATCAAACTCCTGGTGATTCCCGTCAGACTGGGAATGTTGTTCTTTACCCTGCCCTTACATTTACAAACCCGATTATTAGGGAAAAATAACCAGCACATGATTCCACGATGAAAATAATCTCTAGCATAAATATGAACCTACAGAAAATAACTCTTTCCTTTGTCATTGTAATTGAATAATTGTATAAAAAACCTTGCTGCCTTTACTTTGAAAAGAGACACGTCCGTCAGTTGTGTTTGTTTGGTCTGTACCCGTGAGCTTCCAGAAGATTTTCACAAACACAGACAGAAAGTTTCAGTCGTTTCCGTATCGTACGTTTAGCATAAAATCCATTAACAGTAGTTTAAAAGTACAGCCGATGCTAATGAGAATTTGGACGAGCCCCCTCTGGAGCCCCCTCTGGAGCCCCCTCTGGAGGTTAACCTGTATTACAGCAGGTTTCCATTAAGATCTGTAATTTGCAAAAGGTCCAATAGATTCCCCGACAACAGGGGGCAGTATCTCCGGATGTGTTTGCTTGATATGTCGGGCAAAAGGTCCATATTTTACATTATGATATTCACCCTTAAAAGAAACGTCTCGTGTTCTGTCCACAGTCACAGTGATCGTCAATGTTTCTAAAAAAAACTAAATACCCCATTTTTCCATCATTTGAGATGCTAGATCAGGGGCGGGCAAACTTTTTGACTCGTGGGCCACAATGGGTTGTAAAATTTGACAGAGGGGCCGGGCCAGGAACAGATGGATGGAGTGTTTGTGTGAACTAACATAAATGACATGTAAAAATCATTACATGAAAGGATTTGGCCTTTAACAGGTAGCAAAGCATTTATTTGCAAGGCAATTTAACAAATTGCACGAACATGAACAATACAAAAACATGTCGTAACGTGACTGAGGCCTGCGCCTCAGATGCCTATTCGAGCCCTATACACCACACTCCCGGTCAAAGTGCGCCATCTAATGGGGAAATGGGGGCATTACAGGAGAAAGGTAAAATTGAATTTAATAATAATAATATTTGGACAAGTTCGGTGGGCCGGATTAAAAAGCCCAACGGGCCATATACGGCCCGGGGGCCGTACTTTGCCCATGTCTGTGCTAGATCTTCACCTGACAACTGCCAAATGGTGATATGGTATTTCCATTAAGCAGCTGGTTGAACCGGGAAGCAGCATCTGTTCTCCCGTCTGTGTGTCCTCCTCGCATGCAGCCAGTTTGCATCGTGGCTTCATTCTGGGGGGATTCAAGGGAATAAACCCTGAATGAGAAGGAGTCTGAGCTCCTGTAGCCGCCGAAGCTGTTTCAACTCAACCCAGACGTGAATCACAGACTCTTTGTAATCGCACGCCTCTGTCAGGAGAGAGGATGTACCTGTCAAATCATTTAAATTACTACAACCATTGTCGAGATGGAAATGCTTGGATCAGCGCTTTGACGTTGTGGAACTTGCAGGGGCCCGGGAAGTATTCGCTTCGCCGGGTTCTGGTGTCTTTGCAAAAACAGAATTATGCTCTGAGAAATGTCTCTGTCCAAACTCATGGAATTGAATCAAAATCAACAAAAGTGAAGTTGGGCCCTGGCTTCGCAAAAACACTCACAGCTCGGCACACAGATGCAACGAGGCTGCGTTTCATTATTCCCTCCCTCGGCGCTGCTCTCTTTAAATCGGTGCACATGCAGTACATTAAAACACTGGACACTGCAGAAGGGACCGTCCCTGATTTACTGCCGTGACCATCAGTAAACTCGCGAACACAGTCATTGTGTGTCACATTTTAAATTGAATATTTCTCACGCCAGCAAAAATCCTCTCCTGAACGTAGAACCCTAGAAATTACAAGAGTTATAATCTTGGATTTTAATTGAATATATATATACATCTCACTCCTTCATGTTCCCTATAGTTAATGGCCTCTTGTAGACCCTTGACTGTTCATAAATCAGAAGTTCAGCTCTGGCGTTATTACAAATTGAATGATCTGGCAAAAGAGGCTGTATCCATGAATCTTCGGAGCCGAGCGGGGGGGAAACACAAACAGGGGAGGCGGCAATTTTTCCATGTCACTATGCCATGTCAGTTTCATGAAACAAAGAGGTGGAGGGTCTGATTATGAGACTGAGACTCAGAAAGGTTTCCTGCCGAGTCGGTGCTTTTCAAATGGTTTTCATGTGATGTGCTGAGGTTTCCAGATTTTGGTTCATGGTGCACGAGGATGTCACAGTCACAATCAATTCAATTTGGAAAGGTAACGTTATTAAAGCTGTTTGTAATTTATACATTTTAAAAAAGGAGACATTCAGTTTTTACCTTTTCTCTTATAGTTTTTCCTGCCGTATTCAAATGGTCCATAAAAGGTTAAAGCTTCCCAGACAATTAATTAATGCCAACTTTCATTAACTATGTATTTAATAACTTAATAACATACAAAATAATACAATTATACAAAAATAATGATAATTAGCATGAGTGGGTCTATTGTGTTGAATCATGTGCAATATTGAATATGTTGCGGCAGATCTTATATCAGAAAATAGAATATTATAATTATTTAATAGAAAACCAGGCACCATCACTGTAAAGACCCTAGAGACAAATTCCTATTCTATAATTACAATCCTACAGGATTCCCCGAACATTGCACAAAACAAAAAAGTTTGCTGCTCACTTGGAAACATCAGGCACAGACAGTGGAGTCTGTGTTCCACTCAATGATAAAATGTTAATGATTTCTATAACAGAAAAAAAGCATATCTAGCTCCGGCTGATGCTGCGTTGTATCAGAAAAATAAAAAACAGTATACTGTTGTTATGCACTGGATTCCTGAAACGCTGCCGGAGACGAGCTCCCTGCAGGGAAAACCGATCGCACCCTCTAAAGAAGTGCCGGTGCCAACGCTGCGAAGGAGACATACGAGGCTGTGGACGTCCAATTGATTTCAGTCAACACATCGCTCACGTAGTCTTTTATGTGTTAAATTATTTAAGTGCTGCAGCTTGAGGGAAGTGAGTTTATATCCTCCCAGAGGAGCGGGGGGGGGGAAACTTACCCGAGTGTCACCGAGTATTTCACATCAGGTATTTCACACGGATTCCAGTGTATTAGTTAAATGGGGTTTTCTGGGATTGGCCTCTTTCACCCGTGGGGTTGAAAAAAGGTCGAAGCGGGAGCCGGAGGGCGCTGCACATTATCATTAGAGAGGAGGTCTCCGTCATTACTGCAGCGGACAGTAAATGGTGCGTGGCAGCTTACCTCTCCGAGCATCGTTTTGTCATCGCACAACGAACCCCCCGGCAGCCGATCTTGGGTAAATGACCATATTCATTATTCATCCTGCGATTACTGTCATAATCGATTTGGTCCCAATGGTCTGAATCCCACAGTGTGTTCTTAATCCTATCCCCCGAGAGATGCTGAACTTTGTCACATCTAATTAGGTGGCGCGAGTTCAGCCACACGCGGAGACAGCTTTTTACAGCTCCTCCATTACATGCCGGGTAATTGGCGGCCCGCTCATTGGATTCAATCAACGTCTCTATACATTTGACACACGTGGCTGGTGTGACAGCATGTACATCAAACCCAACTGGGGTTCAGTCGTATGAAAACAGGGGGAAACTGTATTTTCGCCATTTGGTGATTCAAAAAACACGAGTTCTACTTTTCTAGCCACTGAACACCTTTTCTTTTTTGCGCCCCGTCACCTCCTCGTGGCGATGACCTTCCTGTTCGCCACAGCCAGCTGCACGGAGGACCTGTGGTGCATGTGACATCTGTATCTGCCAATGGATGTGCTCAGGCTGTCATCTGCACGGCGCTCAGCCTGTCAGTCAGCCTCGCCACAAACAGCCTGGGACCACAGCTGTCATAATGATCCGACAATAGAAAAGAACAATCTGCTGATCTTCTCTTAGCCTGACGGAGACTCCGGCTGTTCTTGAAACAGTCGGCTCGTCTTTTTTTGCAACTGACGCCGACCAGACACAGGACGTGGCCTCATTCCCTGTGTGTCTTTGCAGATTCCCCAGATTTGTCATCACCCACTTCACCCTCTGATAGAGATGTTGGTGATGTATTACACACAACCCTGCTAATGTCTCTGAATTATTCACTTCTAAGCATTGATTCATTGGTTGTTCAAGGGTATAAACCAGCATTCTTGTAGAAGTAGATTTGATTTTCAACAATGTGCAGGACATTTCTTAAAGGAGACATTCACGCTCCCTATTCAGGCTCGTGATTATAATTTGGATTATCACTTAAAAAGGTTTACAGGCTCTATTCTTGCCTCCATTGTTGCAGCTCCTCTTTGCTGCCTCAGCTTGGTTTCAGCTCCGAGGACCCCGACCCGATAAAAGCCCAGTCTGCTCTGATTGGACCGACTCTGTGATGATTGGACATCTACTTCTATTACGTGTCGGAAATATCAGCCACCGCTCGTTTTAGGTTTTGTTAGGAGGCATGACAGACTAGGCATTATGCAGATTTGACTTAATCGACTTTTACGATTCAGGATCGGTGAAGCTGGGCATATCTTTACAGACTCCACAGACTCGTTACAGGAAAAAGAAAAATATGAAAAAGGCTAAACGTCTTCTTTAAAAGTTGTCAGTGGTGACAGCCATTGGTCGTCTAGAAACTTTTTTTTGCCTTGTTATCGTAAGGACGCCTCGTGAGAAAGCTTTCAAATTGAGCACAAATGTCCACTCACAATCACAGATTAACTGATTTGGGGGGTCAAAGGTCAAGGTTATGGTGGCCTCACGATAAATGTTTCTGGTCGCTTCAACATGTAATCTCAAGGAAGGGAATTTCTTCAATTTTGACCAGTTGTCAATGTTCAGATTTTAGCTGTGGCTCATATTACCTGGAGGGACTGAGACTGCACTGGTTGGCCCGGGTAAACTACCTTAGTCTTAGCTCTGGTCTCCCCCCCCCCCCTTTAAGTCTGGTGCTGGAATCTACTCGGACACAAACCAGTCTTGCCAGTTCTGTCACAGTTTGTTTTTGCGACATTTACAAAGTGCTGTCAAGCAAAAATGAACAAAACGTCAAAAAATAGCTTGCTATAATAAATGGAGGACTTGCGCAGCTAAATCCATGAATGCTCCATATTTCCCTAAGGTGGCTACTTGACAGTTATTTATTGCAAACAAAACCGTTCCACTGGGTCCGTCACCTTTATTTCCAGTGACTGTTAATTTATAGTCGTTTTAATGTAATTAAAATAGGAGCAAATGGTTTTGTTTGAGAGGAAAATATTTCACCCCAGGTCGTAGTCTTCTGGATGTTGGAGGGGATCTCGTTGATATAAGAATATATAAATCAGACCCAGGGGTAGATTGCTCAATGACTCTCTTCTGTTTTTGATCTTTTGCCATTTAGTTACTACTATGAAAAGGTTAGTGTGTTGTGCATTCCGGGAGTTGCAGCCGCGCACCAGAGTAAGAACAGAGCTACGAGAATAGTCAATTCTATTTTAACAAGACGGCTCTAGACCGGTGATGCCTAATTGATGTATACAGGACTGAAGCCTTGAATTCCCAGGGAAGATTGAAAAGGTATAACGAGCCAGTTATTCAGACAAGTTCTGCCAGTCGCTCATTACCCACTCAGAGTCTGTCTCTACCGATAAAACCTGATGACTACTCCTCTCTGGTAGTTTTAATTTGTATAGGACACACGATTGTGCTGCGCTCCTCGACGTGTTGACGAGCATTGTGCGAGAGAAGCAGTCGCATTTCAGAATCCATTAAAAAAAAAAAAAAAATGATTACACCTTAAAGGCCCCTAAAACTTGTAATTACTGCAGACAATTCTCTGCATGACGACATTAGAATCCCTTTAACCTCGTGCACCCGGGTGTAAACTGTGAGAGCGCAGCTTATGGGAAGCACAAGCACACAATGCAAAGAGGAGAAGAAACATCACCTCTATCAAGTAACCTCGAATTAAACCGAGACGCCCGTCAAAACATTGCATTCGCCAATATTCATGCAACACAGAAAACAATATGCATCGATGTTTTCTGCAAATTGAACATGTCAGTGGAATTTCCTGAAAGAAACTATACTCCGATAAACTGTACCACTAGAATTAAGGGGCTTTAACAAACATCTAGATAAATTCGCAATTTCATAATTTAAAATATGTATAAGAGCCGACACATTTCGTAAAAAACCTTGACGGGATGAATAAACTCAAAATACCACAGTGGCGGATTTCAAATTTATGGATGAGCAGGTGCTTTAAATCCAGAAAATGGGTTAATTACATATGCACATAAATACATAATTATGTCCGACTTGTCAGTTACGGCAAATAAAGAAAGAATGTGCCTTCATCACTTTAAAACCAAATTGCGGCAAAGATATGAAATCCAGTGATGAGATCGCTATACAAAATATGTTATTAGTGGTAACACAATGAATCGGCTCTTAACAGCCTACATTAAATTCCCGGGCTAAAGGAAGGTGACAGGAAGTCACACAACAAGTTAATTAGCAGAAAAACGGTTTGTAAATATTGTCCTGCAGAGAACTGGAAGCGTCAGGGTCTCCAAGGCCACATTGACAAACCCCCCCTCCCACACACTAAATAAAAGTAAAATTCAACTAGTGTTTTGAAAATCAAACACAAAAACATCACTTAGCTCCCTGTCTGACCACAAAACAGGAGGAACAGAACATGGCAGAGAACCCCTATACCAGTTACACAAAAACAAACGTGTTAACAAACAAAGTGCTGACAAAAACACAGACAATAACAAGTCACACCACAGCAGCAGCTCATCAGACGACTGGCTCCGGCCGTGGAGGAGCTGGAACTAACAGACAGGAGACCAGCTTCTACAGTGGCCCAGGTGCTCCCAGTTCCCTGAAGTGAACAGCCCGCCTACCAGTTACCTGCGAGGTCAAAGGTCAGATCCAGGCAGCAATCAAAGTAGGAGGAGGAGGAGAAGAAGAAGAAGCACTGACAGCAGATTTAACACACCTTTGCATGTGTGTGTGTGTGTGTGTGTGTGTCGTACGTACCTTTGTGAGGACCATTTTAAGCATAGACCCTTCAAAGTAAGGACATTTTGACAAGTCCTCACTTTTTCAATAGGCTGTTTGAGGGTCAGGCTTTTAGTTTGGAGGGCTACGGTTAGGCTAAGGGTCCAGGTAATGTGTCCTCACTAAGATAGAAGTACAAACGTGTGTGTGTGTGTGTGTACAGTGCTCACATGCACACACACACACAGATGTTCTCATTAATTCTGGTTGATTCGACTCTTAACAAGCCTCATGTGTTTATATATTTGATTTATTGCATGTCTTTGTCTTCATGTCCCTTTTTGTCCGTGTCAATATATTGGTGAATAAAAGACGGACTCGGATTGTGTTTTGTTTTTGACAGTGAAACGGTTTTGACGGCTTCACCTTTCATCCCGTGAGCCGGATCCCGCAGACGCACAGCGGCCGCGACGAGCAGCGCGGCGCGGCACCTCGCCGCAAAACATTCCACATATTACTCTCCTTGTTGTAAACGAATGAGAAACTCCTGCAGAGGACATTAAAATGACGGCTCGCATTTTCCCCTCCACCGTTAGTGCTCGACAAATGCAGCGAGGACTGTAATGAGGCGGCGGGTTGCCTCTGCCTCCCGTTACCCAGAGCAGGGTTTTAACAAGGGCACCGCGAAGACAATGCTGTCGCTTTGCACGGCTCCGAGTGTGAATCCTACGCCGCCTGCATTCAGATTGCCATCTCTCTCTCGCTCCCCGCTCGATGAATAATGCAGAGCGCCAGCTAGTCAGGTGATAAATTCTCAAGTGTAAATCCACAAAGCACATCAGGCAAGTGACTGTATTTTGACAGTGCACTGTCAGATGGAGAGGGGGGTTCATACCAATCTGCAGAGAGCTGAGACAGGAAAACACTTCAGTGTTAACAGCTCCCCTGAAAAGCCTCGACGTTCGCGAAGGATAAATGGCCGACGCTGCTTTGTTTCTAATTTGGGTTTTTTTCTCTGAGCGATCCGATCAAAGCATAATGGAATTTCATACACTGATAATGTGATCACAACCAAACGGGGGGAAATTGCACCGGTGACTCTGGATCACGGGCTGACAACCCGCCGGCTTCAGTCTCCAGATCGTCCCCGGCAGACGCTCAGGTGGCGATGGCAGCGAGATAAAGGGCCACAATGAAAAGCAATAATAACCCAGTGACATTCCTCCGTGTCAATCAATGACCTTTAAAAAGCTGCTTATCTCCATTAAAGCAACGGGACCTTACACTGGATTGTTTTCAAACACCGGCTCCTTCAGACCCGTAGATGATACTGTTCAACCCGATGAATACAGGGAAATCACTTAGCAGCAGATTCTTCTGTCTGACCTTCACGTAACATTCACACATGGGACTTTGTTATTGCTGAAAAGAATACACAAGGTTTCTTTGACTATTTAAACGACAATTAATGTTGATATTTGAAAAAAAAAATGTAAGTACAATATACACTGACTGTATGTGCTATAGATTATAGATCATTTTAACCAGAACACGGTTTATCTTGTAACGATCTGAATCAGTTTGATTATTGTTTTTTTTTTGTCAACAACAGACGAACCTCTGTCGTGCAGCTCTGTGGTTTTGTGGCATCTTTGTTTTTCACAGACGCAACGTTCAGTGTTTTTGTTTTCCTGTAAAAAAAAATCCACCTTGATACTTGCTGTGATTAGATGCAAGGTTTTTTCTTTCATTTGTTATTATTATTATATCGCAGCGTCATTTATCGTTTTCTTCTCATGTTCTTGTGCAAATTATAATTACATAGATGACTGGTAATTATAAAACTGTTTTAGTTCATCTCTCCTTCATTAAATGATAAAAAAAACTCCTCAGATGAATCAAGAAATATCAGATAATCTTTAGGTTAGTGTTTATTTATTTGAAACGCTACTTAAACGATCTCACGCTTTCTGCAAATGTGAATGTTTGATCATGGCTCATTAAGACTATTTTCCAACATCGTATTCATAAAGTCGCAGAAAGAAAACAAACATACCAGAATAACAATGCTATAGTTTAGTTCAGTTACTGAGCATCAACAACAAAATAACAAGAACTACCTTAAAACGACCTTTGTTCCAGTTTCCTGTCTCACACCAATCACAAGCTGTGAGCCTGTCACTCTCGATCCAGAGCAGAGGCTACAACACGGGGGATTATTACGTCCAAAAATAGAACATGTCCAATAACGTTCTTTCATTCTGGGAACAGTGTAACTGCTGATTGGTCACATTTGGAGACAGAGACTTCTGTTATGAATGCGGCCCCTGGAACTTAGGCTGGAATAAAGAAAGGCAGGAGCTGTAGTGGGGGGGGATGTTTGCTCAGTGTGGAGCAAAGTGTGGGTGACAGCGGATCAATATTTTGCAGAAATAAACTATTGCCAGTGTGTGTGTGCGTGTGTGTGTGTGTGTGTGTCAGCGGTGCACAGATGTGTTGTGGAGGCGAGTGCAGTTTGATGTTGTGCCTACTTCACCACAGGCTCTCCACGGGCTCACGCTTCGCTGCTACAGCCAGCACAACCACAAACATCGGCGGCGCACGCGTCGAACTGTGGGCTTGATTTGGGCCGAGCACCAAACCAGCACGCACGCCGAGCGATTTCTAATAACCGTCAGCGTGGCACGTGGAGAGGTGCGGCAGCAACATCGGCAGCTCCACTCATCAAATCCTTGAGAGCGGCTTCACACGCAGCCACGTTGAAAGAGCAATTAAGTCCCGATGCAGCCGCAGACTGTTCTCTTTTCTGCTGGTTCACATCATCAGGGCTTCAGAGGTGCTCCTCCATTTCCCCCCCGCTCCCTGTGGGAACCGGCTCCCAAGTCCTTGGAGCCTTCTCATAAATCAAAAGGATGTTTCAATGCGCTGTGATTGCTCGCGCGGTTTCAGAACAGGTGCAAACAAAAAAGCTCACAATCCGCCACAAAAGGGGAAATCTGCTTAGTGTCTAATGTGCCATTAGGACTGCAAGTGTCAGCTGGTTCCCATTTATAACTAAGCTTTAGGGTGGAACTACGTTTTTTTAATTTTTTTTAAATAAAGTTTGACGCACACAACAAACTATGTGTCGTTTTTAAAAGTAGGCTAGATGCAGAATGTGTGTGAGGCAGAAGTGGAACATCTGTGCAGGGACATTTTTCAACTTCCTTGCAACATTAATATTATCTGAGCATCGTCAATTTGTGAGAGTTCACATAGACACAACCTGCTGCACAGCGCCAGCCTTCAGCAGCTACAGCCAAACACAAATTAAATCGTATCTCTCAAGGCCACGGAGAACGAGGTCTCGCCCGGCGTAAGTTACTCAAAGATATTTGAGCGAAACCAACATTTATTTTTCTTCCTTCTTCATCCTCGGGAAGAGAAGATGCGTCCTCCATGCTGTCTTGATTTCATTAGGTGGCTTACATATCCAATTCCAGCGCTGTGTGCGTAAACACAACAAGCCTAAATGTTAAATTTGTTATTGATTATGCCGACTACACCTTCGTCGAGGCAGCAGGAGATGTGTTATATTATTCAGGAGGAACTGCATGAAAAAAAGAAGAAGTTTCAACATGCGAAATTAAAAAAAATAGTTTACAGTATTTCAGAAACTTTACAAATTCACAATATCTTTATTTTATCATTATTACTATCAGTTCGTTTTCTTTCTTTACATCTCAGCTGCGACATAGAATACATCTAACAGAACTGAGTGCTTCAGTGAGTTTAAAAGCGGGGTAAAACAAATGTTAACCAAAGTCAAGCCAAGAGCTCCTCAATGCAAAGTCAGCCAGATGTTATTGGTTTAATTGGTCGTTGTTGATGATACTGAAATACTCTCTAATGTTGCTCTGAAGCTATTTAACATTAAACAATGTGATTACACATAAGCAATGAGACTGCAGAGGCACAGCAGAGTGCTGCTGCCACGGATTGGCCTTTAAATACCACCTCGCTGTTCAAGCTCTTCTGTGTGTCACGACTTGGCATTTAAATTAAACACACTATGCTCATACTCGGGTTCACCGCTTAATTTTGATTACTACGTGAAAATGGACATGCGATAATGTCCATAAATCAGTGTCCTCATTCTGTTTTTAGCTCCTGTCTCTTTAAGGCCCCTCCTTCCTGATGAAGCCCAGTCTGTGATTGGCCGCTATACGAGCATTATGCTAACGTGGGACATGGAATTGCGATGATGGGAAAGTATCGGCCGGACGTTTGACGAGGTGTTTCAAGGAGTTTCCCGAAAAGAATTATAATATGTCTCATTTAGCATACGTGAATTCTCACACGTCATTTTTACACTTTAAATTAGACGCCTGTACATCAATGTTATTTTGTCATAACCCCAAAAAACTAGAACTCCTGGTTTCAGTTCCTTCCATCGTGTTCCGCCAAATACACAACAGTACAGATGATGTTGTGCCTGTGGCACTGAGATAACATTTTTCTCTTCTTGTGCATTCATCTTGTTAAATATTGAGATAAAGTGTATATTTACGATTTATGTGCTTTGTACGCACGGATCTCATTTGAATCCCCGGGCTGTTCACTTCAGGCATCAGAGCTGTGATACCCCCCCCCCCCCCCGGTGACCTCCCATGTTCCTAATCACCAAACACATTTTCCTGTAAACGATAAAGACATCAAGGACGTGAGCGCGAGCGCGAGCACTGATTATCTCATGGGGTCATGTGACGCGGCATGCAAATCAATTCTCCACGTGTGCACATATCTTTCATGGGATTGCTTGACATCAAACGGAAACATGTGCATGTGCGCTAAGTCAAAAACAACAAATGCAGCGCAGGGCGAGGTCAGCGCAGATTCCGGAGCTGCGTACGAAGCCCGAACCTTGAGATGAAGGGAAATTAAGACAACGGATAAATCTCGCAGCCTCAATTGATTTCACCTCCGAAGCTTCAGAAAATGCAAAGAACAAAGTAATGTATCATCTGGCACTTTGATGCTGGGAAACATCTGAAAACAAGGTTACAGCACGAGGACAGGGGGGAGGGGGGGGGGGGGGTACAGTAGTATATTTCACTGTTCCATATTCCTTTCAGCGGCTCCTTGACTCATACAAACTGTTTTTTTTTATCGTACCTTGTTTTGATGTGGGATAAATTCTGGGAACCGAACCACTTTCCGTGCTAACAGGGTCTGCAGCGTGTCAGGACTCTCCTCCCCCACGTCCAGTCGTAGAGGTTTAGTGGTTCTCCTCTCAACCAGTCAATGTGTGGGAGCTCTGTGAGTTCACCAGTTCAGTCAGAGTCACTGGAATGTGTGACACGAGGAGGTGGAGGTGGCGGAGGGAGCGTTGGCATGAGCAGGAATCAGCAGAATAAATGTGTCAGGAGCCGAGCTCGCCCATTAAAAACCCTCCGAGTCTGTCATCGACGATGGTTACTCACCGACAGTTTGGTAATTACGTGTGTTAGACTTCTGACGACTGTCTGAGGAAGGTTTTTTTATAGCTCTTTTTATAGTCTTGAATTATTCTCCGAGAAATCAATGAAAATGTTAAGAAACGTCCCACCTCACAATGTTAAAGAGAAAGAAAACACTTGAATCTGCCCCCTGGTGCAGATCTGCACAACAACTGAATGGCTTCTTTCCCAGCTTGCATTGCTCTTCACCAAGTTTCGTGGAAAACCTTTGAGTAGTTTCTACGTCGTTCTGCAAACTTACCAATGAAAACATTCTTGTCCTAAGGTGCAGCGTCCTTTTGACCCGTCCATCCACCACCACCTCCTCTTAACGTGGACTCAGTCGCTGTGTATCCTGCTTCACCTCACCTCCTCCTTTGCTCCCTCATAATTACAGCGACTCTTCGAGATCGCCTCATGATAAAAAGTTACTGTGGGTGCTAACAAGCTGCTCGCACAGACGACCTGTAGGGTTCTGTGGGCCCCTGTGTGAACATGCCAGTGTTGTGACATTTTTGAAACGCCACTGCGAGGAGAACATATGGGTGTAATTCATTTTACTGTGCTAAAGTGGTCACAAAACGGAAAACGGTGCCAAAAATATGGCAATTCATCCGTCTCTATAACGTGCTGTGTCTGCGCCCGACCGAGGCGAGCCAACTGCATGTCCACCGCCGTCAACACGGATTAGTCACATCATTAGAACCGGTATTGTGGCTGATGGGAGTTTATTCTATAGACTTGTTGAGGAAATCAATGGCTCCACCCAACACGAGTGGTTGTTAGGCACCCAGCTCCAGTGGTGACTGACTAAGCTACAGGTAGGCTTACAAGCTAAGGAGCACACGCACACACACACACACACACACACACACAACATTGACGTTGTCCCGCACCCCCTCACCAGCCAAACCACCCCCCCCCCCCCCCTACCTCAAAACAAGGACTGAATCTACCTGAACCCCTTTTCAATGCAAACATGCACCTGTGGCTTTTCGTAGTAATTTCACTTTAAATTGTTTCCCTGTAAAACTGAATAATTAATTTTGAAATCTCAATCCATTTTTGCACTATCCCGCCTTATGACCGCATACTATGTTGTACTGTGTACTATGTTTTGAGTACTTAGTATGTTACGTACTTGTATGTTCTGTCTACTTCTACGTGTACACTGACGATCAGAGAGAAACGTCATTTCAATCCCGTCTATGTCGTGCACGTATGCCAGAATTCGTTTTTTTAGTATAAATATACATGTGGTTCGTCATTGCTTGGTAAATAAACCAGATAAACATGGAGTATCTGTCATGAGGCTCCTCGATATCAAGGAGGCAGAAACATGCGGTCGTCTTATTTTACAGTGAAAACAAAACTCTACGCTCAGCCAACATGGTGCCAGCTGAGGTCGGGGATGAATCTCGCGGTTGTTCTGCCAGCCTGAACCTCGAGACGAAGGAGAATGAACCCGCAGCCTCGAACGAATTCAGAAAGAGCATTTAACACCTCGATCCTGTAAATAACGAGTCTGCAGGACCTAATGTGAAGAATCTTTCAAGCAGCCGGTCGTTAAAAGGCCACAGCTTCTCCTGTCGGGGCCTCGGCACCGGTTCACACGTGGGATGAGTTATTTCAGCGCCAGAAGTTCTTTGTTCACCCCTGGAACAAGAATGTGCAAGATGTTGCTTTGCTATGCGACGCTGACATGCACGTCTTCTTTTACAGTGACGGGAACAATGCAAGGCCCCGTGCAGTTGGCGGAGCTATATTTATATTTCTGTATATCAGCCCTTGGAACATTCAGTGACAGTATTGTACAGGCTGCTGCTCATAGTTCTAAAGCAATGTGTAGTCAAGCAGACAGTTTACAATGATGAGGTTGTATTGAGCAAAATGAGGAGCAGATTAGGACGACTGGAGAACATATGCATAATTCCTGGGGCTGGAAAGTGTGATAGTGTGCAGAAAAAAAGAAAAAAGAAGCAGCCCTGTGCTGACAGACAGTGTGAGATAAGTGCAGCGCTGCAATAAGGTTTAAGGGGGGGGGGGGGGGGGGGGGTCTGGCTGGGGGTTGGTAAACAGGACGATTAGGAATAAATGACTGAGGAGTGGTCAGATAGTGGATGTATATTTTCTATATTGTGTAGTGATATTTTCATTTGTATAAAGATGGCGCTGCAGATTTGGATTTATACATTTAAGTGAATTGTTTTACCAGTTTTATTAAATACAGCATTTTGTGTCACATTGCTGCGGGGTGATGTCCTTAATATTTCTAATTTGTGTGTATTCATCAATATTTCGATTTATTACTAGTTTATTACTAGTTTATTACTAGTTTATTACTAGTTGCTGCCAAAGGTTTAAATTGGAAAGACAATAGTTCGTCTTCAAAACAGCAAAAGAGTTTTCTCTCGACTTATAAGGATTCTACTTATGAAGTAGCCTATTAAATAAAATCAAATCAAATGGTTCTTTATATAACCTCACTGACACATTCTTGGTTTTCCCAGGCAGCTGAAATCAAGCGTTTCTATTTACAGGCAGCTCAACATATCTGTGTTGTGTAAAGTCTCCTTAATTCAATTACAGAACAAAAGCCCAACAGGCCCCCGACCTGAGTTTAATGGTGAGTCCCAAACTTCAGGGGCTTTAATGTTAGAGGTCTACAGCCTGCAGTTGTCCCACGATCAGATAAGATATCTAACATGAAATATGGCTGTGAGTAAATCAGGCGTCTTGGAGCCAGAACCACTTGCAGGGTAATAGCCTATTTCCTCCTTCTCGAGTGCGAGCTAACCTTATCCACGAGCGAATAATTTGTGAGTTCCAATCTGAGGACCTGACTGATTTCCACTGACCCGGTGCTAACGGCTCGGTTAAACTGTTTAACAACTTATTCACAAGCAGCGGCTGTTTTAATGCAAAGGAACAACACAGTCGGCTAAACCAATATGTCATACTGGGAATGTTAGACTTACTTTTTCTAAAACATTGCAATTGATCTCTTAGGAATACAAGAGCAACATATCCATGAATATTCTTTACTTTTTCTTTATTTGAATTTGTGGGTTTTTGATATAGTCTTAAAATTTAAAAAAGGCCAGGGTCCATAGGAAGGATGGAATTAGTTTGACAGGAAACTGGTCTGGTTTGGTTTAAATATCATCCTGAGGGGAATTACGACATTACGACATGTACTACGTTTTCGGGAACTTACGTGCGTTGTTGTTGATCCGCATCTGCACCAGAATCTACCAGGTTCTGACACGTACTGGATCCTTCCTGTAGTTTTTTGCGTTTTCCTATAAACTCGCTGACAGACAAACAAACGCAGATGAAAACCTCTAATGTCATTTGATGTAACTTTAAAGAATCGTGCCATTTTGCTTTTGTTGCTTTAAACAAAAAAACACAGATACAGAAGCTTCTGTTCTTGACCTTGAGCTCAACCCTCACAGGGAATCAGAAAGTTAAGTGAGATAATAACAGCTGATCAAACCCCGATACAGTCTCTTTCCTCTCCGGTGCTCGTTCAGCGTGTGGAACCCCCCACGGGATATTGGCTTCCTGTCCACAGAGAACATTAAACAATGTTTTTTTGAAAAACGCTTTAACCGTCCCCGACACCCTCTCGCTGAGCTTTCTCATCTTGAATGAGCATTAAACCTGAAACACGCCAACCGATCTTAAGGCTGTACACACACACATTCTGCCTCCGCCATTCACACTGCGGGAGATTACGCTCCACCTTCTGCCACCTGGTTTGTTTATATCACAATGAAACCCCCCCCCCCCCCCCCCAGGGTGAGAAGTTTATCCTATTTTGCCACCTGATTTCTGGAGTATGAGCCGGGATCCCTGTGGCTGTGTAGTAATTCCCAGGCTCTGTCGTAGTCAAATGTTTAGTTAAACTTGCTACACATGCCAAGGGGTAATCCTGTAATAGTGATGAGACAAAACAAAAAAAACAAAAAAAATGGAAAAGAAGAAGAAAGAAACCGTCTGAAAAATACAGAAGCGCTTCACAATGTGACAGCAACATAATCGCTTCAATAACCATTGGTGGGAACAGTCTGCGTGGCCCATTCTGATGCAGTCTGTGACAAGTACCTCAAGCGATGAGAGAGAACCAGCCAGTCCCATCTGTTTCCCAACAGCGGTATCAAAGCTGCTCCTCGGATGAGCTCAAACTCGGCATTTATTGTGTTCACGTCTTCAAAAAAACAAACAAAATGAAAACCAGTGGGCTACGTGTATTTTGTCGGCAGCTGCTGTGACATTAATTCTGTTTTCATACCCGTCGTATTATGTGTGTGTCCAACTGAAGGGCGCCGGCGACGCTCAAATGGAATTATGGGCTTCGTTACCTCGAGGATGTTGTGTTTTCATCCGTTGCGCGTTTGTTCGTGCGTCGCGAAGCAAAGAATCGTTTATGTTTTTGCTGCAATTGAAGACTTTTTAAATCCCTTTCCATAAAAACATTTATTAACGTCAATTTCTCTGTAAGTAATGTAGAGATCGAAATGTCACGATATATATTTAGTTTGATTCGAACTTGGCAGGGATACATGTTCTACTGTGGATTCTCGGTTTGTGCCCTGGCAACAGACTACAGTACGGGTGACCTCTGGCTGAATCGCTGCTTGTACATTCCAGCCATGACCCCGTGTTCCACATGTTGACCGAGCCCACTGGCCGAGGCGTCGACGCTTCAGAGGGGGAGTGGGAGTGAATCTGTGTTTTACCTACATCCACTAAACCTCCGGGCCCGACAGACTACACAAAAAGTAAAACTGTAAAACTCAACAAAAAGTTTGTTTTTCTTTACAAATTACAAATTAGGAACAGATGACACGAAAGTGTATTGATCCCTCGGGGATGTTAACTCGGTGCAGCTGCACAGAGACAGACTAAGAGATAAAAAGGTGTCAAATTAGCAAATTAAAAATTTTTGGATTTAGTTTTGCCGAGCAATAAATTTAATTTTAACTTGAATAAGCCAAAATCACAATTTGTCTCATAGGGTTTAACAATCTGTACGAGCTGCGATATCTTCTTCCCCAAAATGAAATGATAACGATGTGAAAAATATCAATTTTCGGGGGGAAAAAAAATCCCATTTAGCATTTTTATTATTGAAATATGTTTTGGTATAAATGTGATTTGGAAAAAGTAAAAGTTAGTTTTTTTCTATAATTAAATATTTAGCTTTGTTTTCATCGAAAATAAAGTCAGATTCTCTATTTGTAGTGTAAGAATATGATTTTTGGTTCTTTGCTAATGTTGGTACTTTCCCACACAAGGATCTGGCTCCTTAACATTATCACACAGATCCTGACGTGTAGCTCAAGTGAAACCAACGCTCTCAATTTACCATGTTAGATGAAGATGAAGAAAATAAGGACTTACTCTAACAAGTCTATTGCAGACAATACGTCCCGGTTCTCGATAGAATTCTTCAGCTTCCTCAGAAACAACGTGTCAGGTTGGATCTGCAACTTTATTTTTAACTGTATCCACTTGTTTACCTCCGCTGTCACAGCTGGCGGTTGGAGCGCAGACAGGCAGGCAGGCAGGCAGGTGCAATGGAGGAACTTCAACAGATGTGAAGAAGAAGTGATGGGGACCGATTGGATGGACGGACGAGCAGCTACAGACAAACAGGAGGAGGACATGGAGTCCACAGCATGAGCTGTGGGAAAGTATAGCAGGCACGTGTGAGCAAATGACTGGATGGAGCCGATGAGAGGGAGTGGAGAACAGGTGTGTGTGTGGGGGGGGGGGGGGGATGTGGAAACGGGAAGAAGGTGCAGGGACATCTGGTGGACGGGTGGAGTATGACAGGAGGCCAATAAACGGGGCGGAGAAGATAACGTCCACATGGCTGAACTTGTAAAGACGCATAGAGAAGACACTGGGGGAGATATGATGAATACCACGAGCTAAGGATGGACGACATGACAGTTCCCCAACTTACAGCTCCCCTAGTGGCAAGCAGCAGTATAGGTCATGAACCCTGCCTCCTCCATGTTAGTAGTTACTACATTTATTTATCAAATTGAGCTTCAAACCAAACCTCTATCCTCCATCTTTGAATCATATACATGGTTTTAAAAAGACCGTACAAAAATACACAATAGTAGAATGCACATATTGCACCAGATTGTGTTTTATACAATATATATATGAATTATGCTTAATAATTCAGCACTGTGTCATCCCAGTGTGTGTGCGATGGACATTATTTGAGGGTTGAGTGACATCTTCTTAGTGACAAACAGGTTTCATGAACACGACCGACTCTGTCTCCGGGAGGTTTGTCCTAGAAAGAGCAACAGAATAAACCGTCCGCCTGGTTTCAGCTGATAGTTTGAGAACATTTTTGTTTATCGCTGCACTTACTTTTCACTTAATGGCCAATAAACGGTGTGAAACCTCATAATATTTGGACGCTCACGGATAATTATGACTTGTCAGTGATGCCAAAAGCATCTATTTTTATCATTTTAAACAGGAACTCTCCCCTGTGCCAGCCACTGTGGCAACGCTGGGTTTTGAGAGTCTCTCTCTCTCTCTCTCTCAGAGGAGTGAGGAGTGTAAAAATAGAAACTGTCATCATTGGTTACTGTGAATGTCCACCCTATAAAACAGACAGCGTCTAAGCTGCCAAGCCTCCAGCAAAAGCCAAGCCTCCACTCTGCTTTTTTTTAACCAGGGGAGCATCCTGAATAAATATCATACCTGCCACCATTAATAGTGATTTTTCTATACCTTTGAAAAACTAAGAATCTTAACGGCTTCATGCATGTGGGGTGTCAGCTGCGATTGGCTGGTGGAGAAAGTCCATTACTCGGTCACACTGTGCTCTGCCGGTGTCAGAGCGGGTTTTTCACGCCTCGCTCTGGACTGACGGCCGCGGCAGAACCAACCATCGAGACAATGCGGCTCGTTGGGAGATAAACTATAACTACATCGCGGATATAGTGCAGTGGCCATGCAGAGTGAAGCCGTTCTCTTGCATTGTAGCACTGCCTTGGGAACAGTAATATTATATAAAACACGGCGGTGTTATTTACCATAATACAATGAAAATGTGTTTTAATAGGCTCCATCTGTCACGCTGAGGACAACAGCACTAAAAGGAACTGTACATCTCTTCCCCCGGGGAGGACGAGAGGCAGGAGGGAGGAGGGAAGGAGAGAGAGAGAGAGAGAGAGAGAGAGAGAGAGAGAGAGGGAGTCAGAGTGTGTCAGAGAAAGAGGGAGTTAGAGAGAGAGAGAGAGAGAAACAGAGAGAGAGTAAAACCCACTAAACTGGACCAAACTGCCCGAGTCCAAATAATGGAAACTTGGTTGGACACATTAAAAAAACACGAGGGCCTGAAAATGCGTCTTCTTGCGCAATCCCCGAGAATCCTCAGACGCAGGTGATGCAAGTGTTGCAGGAACGTGTCGCGCACACAAAGACGGACGCGGGGAAAAATATGATCCGGGTCTTATCCTTGCCTCTGTAGGTGAAACGCAGCTCGGCTCACGTTCAACGCTCAACACGTTATTTACCTCTGATGTGTTCTCTGGCCCGAATCCAAATCCAACAGGGACGCGAGGAGGAGAACGACGGGACCTGAGTGCTAACGTCCTCATTTTGTTTGAATAGTCAGTGAAATGTTGGCATAAAAGTGACTTGATTCACTGTGAGACATAAAAAGATTGTTCTCCCCTCTTCTCCGCAGAGGTCCCTCTGAGATAGTAACAGAGAGTTATAGCAGCAGATATACGAATTGAAGGTCACCTTCGGAGGCCCAAACAGTGTCGGGAAAATAAAAACACGGCAGGACAGTGAGAAGTGCGGCGCATGTAAAGCTGCCATGTTTATACATATGACTGTAAATATGCAGTGCGGATAGCAGCGTTGGCTCTGAGACATTATAAAAATGGGTTTTGAGGAAATTGCCTATAAAAATTCCTCAGCTGCACGTCACCTGTTTTTTGATTTAAAGACTGCGAAAAAAAGAAGGAGCGATAATGTCGCAGTCAAAGGAAGACGCCTGCGACACGACGGCATCATTTTAAATGTCGTGGGAGATGATAACTATTCAACACAGGCGCGGCGGTGTCATGCCACCAGGACGACCCCGCTCCTCGGGGACAAGTTGAATAATGTACAGTGATCAAAATTTCATTAATCCTTTGCATGATTAAAAGGTGGTTAATAAAATATATATATATACGTGTGAGCGGCAGTGAGGGCATTGTAAAAGACGGATGATTGACGGGTGCCAGCGATGGACAGGCTTACTGGGAATTCACTGATCTGGAAGTCTGCTGAACTGGTAAAAAACAAAACCCTCAACTGAAACGATCATTTCTTCTTTTTTTCTGACTGACTTTGTCGAGAGAGAGAGAGAGAGTGAGTGAGACGCCCACGAGTGACACGGACACGTGACCCCCCCTCCTCTCCGTGGGGGGGCCCGGGCGCCGTTCGTTGACAGGCGCCGTCTCCGAGTGTTGATGGAGGCCGATAACACCACCCGAGGCGGCGGCGCGCGTGGGCCTTATCCTCGTATTCTCCGCATGCAAATCATTAGCTACCTCCTTCCTTTGTCGAGCGAGGTCTGTGCAGTGTGCTCCTCTTCCTTTATCGCTCCTCCTGCCGAGCCGCCGGAAATGAAAAGCAATGCAAATATGCCTGCCTGGCTTTTAGGAGTTGGCAGATAAAGCAGGGAGACCTTCAGACTGCAATGCTTCATCCGCTTCAGTTTAGCCTTGACCGAGGCATGCAAATTATACCTGAGACGCAGGGAGAGTGACGCCGCGAGCTGCACAGGCGCAAAGCTGCGGCGGGAGATAGGCAAATCTCTCCCGGAGCAGGGTTAATTGGCAGAAAATATCTATAGAAAGGGTTTTCGGTAAAGGGGGATTTGCGAGGTCCCACCAGGAAACGCACACACATAGTTGTGCCCTGCGCTGTCTGACTCGACGGTGAAGTGCTTGGGCAGCATTTTGGAAGGGGGGGGGGGGGGGGGGGGGTGGCTCATGTTATTCTGCCGTTGACCCAGGTACGAGGCGCACGCGGCACCGCTCTATCAGATCTGTGGTACAACCCTCACCGGGGCTGTACCCGCGCTGTCTGAACGCCACGTGATCCTCGTTGTGCTGCCGGAAGCTGGGTGTTTGTTTTTTTGGCGTGTTTTGGCGCTCCCAAGATAAAAATCTGCGAGCCAAAAAAAACTTTGAGTAAATGAGAGCTCGCGGCGAAACTGAAAAGAGAACAAGTAAACAAAGCCTAGATTAGACGCATCCGCAGAGAGTGAGGAGGCATATTAATGGCAGGGAATGCATTTTTTGGTTTTCTGACACCCGTTTTTTTTTTTTTTATGGTTACGCATTTCTAACTCCGGCTTCACACCGAGGGGAAGACATCAGTGCATTTAACTAAACAGCCATCTGTGCGTGTGTGTAATCATGTAACTCTTCTTTTCATATTCAGCCTCCGGTGGATTTACATGAAGCGTAAATGAAAGATTCCACCGTCTCTGATCAGTTTAGTCGTCCTGTGATTATTTAAACTAGTGATGAGCCCATTTGAAACCTGCCTGTTTGTGATAGGATCTTTAGAATGAATGAGTTCTACAACATGATATCATTTTTAATTGTTTATCAGCAGGGCTTTGTGCGCAGAGCTTTTTATAAACGGAATGACGTTGGCAAACTTTGCGTTCATCCTACCTGGTTTATCCGCAATCAAGCTGTCCAGGATCAACCATTGTTCATAAAACGACAGAATTTGCTTTATCGCTGTGGCTCATATACAAGTTTGAATGATCTGCTTAACTTGTGTTATTTGTTCAAACATGCAAACGTCACCATTTCAGTTCTCTTACGCAATCTCCAGACCCAAGTTCAGAACTTTTCAAAGTAAAAGCTTGATATAAAGCATCGCAAAACTAATGTCGCACTTTGTCTTCGTAGAGAACTTGCTAAAGAGGAAGTGATTCTATGGATGTTGTTGCCATGACGATCAGCACCCACGATGCCTGAAGCTATAATCTTCCGGCTATTTTAAATATGTTCATTTCAGCCCACAGTGCTCGTTGCCTGATAATTCAAAGTGTATTAATATTGAACGTGTCATGTGTCCAAATTGCGCTAAATTCAACACTGCTATTCCTCAGGCCCATAACAATACGCTAAGTGTGAGGTCGATTAGATGCTGCTACACACCTTTATACACTTCCCATTCACATCATCTCACTATTATTCATGGTTTATTTGAGCGTTGACCTTTCCTGCTAATTTTCCCGTGGACTGCTGCTGAGGCTACTCATGCGGCTTTGAGGTCAAAGGGAAAACAGTCGCACACGTTGACCTGCTCACGAGGAAATATCACACCGCTCCTCACATGATGGATTGTGGATTGTTTTTATTCCTCGCGGGTGCTGGAAGAGGAGAAGGACGAAGAAACCGGCCAGGGAGCGATAGAGCCAGGTGGAGAGAGAGTCGGAGGAGGAGGAGGAGTGGAAGAGGAGGATGGGAAAAGCTCGGGGTTCCCCAGTGTGTCAGCGCCTGCAGTTTGGCTCCTAACAATCCCCGCCTGTCTACCCTCCAAGTGCAGCGAGCCAGCGACAGCATGAGCCCGAACGTGTGGCAGCATAAAGGATGAGACAAAAAAACTAAATCTCACGGGTGAGCGTTTAACAACAAGTTTAGCTCGTAATTAACAACAATGTAAATGTAAGTAAATTCACGCAACCTCGTTTTTCCCTGATTCTGTTTTTTTGTTGTTGCTTTTGTACCTAAGGTTAATTAATGAATGTGTTTACTTTTCATTGAACTCAGTCGACGTGTGAAACGAACGCTCTCATGGATTTTAAATCGGGGACCGAAAGCCACGAGATTAAAGTAAACGGGACGATGACCCGTGACGTGATGTCTGGAGGGCAGCGAGGAAGACAGGACACAGCTCCGAGCTCAACACTAAAAGGCATTACGTCATTGTGATGCTGTGTTCTGTGTTTCCTTTTAATACGCATTTTCTTTGAGTATAAGTCGACCAGTGCAGTTTCCATGGACATATTTCTACACACTTTTCTTCCAAAGATTGATATAAGGTCACTGTGACCTTTGACCTTCGACCACTGAAACATAATCTGCGGGCATCAGTCCCAATATATCACATTCACAGGGACGTGTGCTAAATTTGAAAACATTCCCTCAGGCTGATCTTAAGCTATCGCGTTTAAGAAAAACTTTGTGAGGGCCGCCGTGACCTTGACCTTTGACCCCTGACAACCAAAATCAAATCAGTTCGTCCTTGAGTCGAAGTAAATATTTGTAATAAATTTGAAGAAATTCCCAGAAGTCATTCTTGAGATATCGTGTTCACAGAAATGGGACGAAAACATAACGACTCCATCTCACTGGGCTGGAAACATAAAAAAGGTGGAAAGGTTCAGGTGATGTGTTCAAAGACAGAATTCAGAGTCAGGGGAGAAATTAAAAAAAAGAAAATGTATTAAATCATTAACAGAATAATGCTGCAGACCTACAATGTATAATGTACATCAACTACATTCTTCACGAGTCAGTTACAAAGATCAAACTCATGTTTAAAGAGGTTTTATTTTTAGCGTTAGCTTGTTAGAGACAACGTCGAGACGTGTGACGTTAAAGTTCTGTACCAAGAGGAAACAGGTTGTTTATTTCAATATGCCCTTTTGATGGCATTGAGTGTAATACTTTAGTATTGAGGATAATTCTGGTTCATTTTTTTATTATTATTAATATTTCAGTCATGGTTATATTGAAGACACTGTAGCAACATCGGCAGGTTTTAAGAAACGTAAGCAGTCACATGGTCACACAGGTTATAAACAAACCAACATTTGCAGATGGTAAAGTCGAAGCAGCTTTCATGTGGTAGTACCTCATTTCACAGGAAGACAAGTTCCATCGACCAGTGAGTTTGTTGAACACTGAAAAATGAACCTTTTTCTAAAAAACAGTTTGTTCACATGACAAATTCGTGTTTCTTATCTCAGACTGTTTTAATTTCATGTATTTATTTCATTTTTTGTTGTTTGTTTGGCTGCTTACTAACTTTCCCCGCCTCTCGATGGGGTTCATGCTCTAATTAAATGTTCAAATAAATAAATAAACTGATGTTGTCACAACGAGAAGCAAATCTACAAGGATAAGATATTATAAGATATATAAGATAAACAACAATAACCTTTAACACCACAGGAAAATAAAAAAAACTGCGCCTCATGCAGGCTCAATCCAAAATATCAACACTGTCACAGTCCACTTTACAAAAGGGAATAAAGGTTTAATTAGCACAGTTCTAATTAGTAGTACAGTACGTTCATTCATGAGCATTATATTCAGTGTATGGATGACACCTGCACACATATAATAGAAGCCGATGAAACGAAACGGTCAAAGTCCCTTAAAGGCAGAAATACATTGGAGAATAAATCTCGGTTGTTAGTGGATAAGTTAGTGAAACACATCGAATCTGTGGCAGAGGAGATTTCCTCCGGCTCCTCAAGCAGCGACGATCAGATTCTCTGCTTGAGGCGGAACAAACGATCTCCATAGTGACCATGAGGGTGCGGTGGAACCAGCGGCATTGAACCTGACATGAAGTAGAGGATATATATATTTTTTTGACATGACATTGAGATTTACATTTAGATGACAGCATCTGAGGACGGTTCACATCATCGTATTTGTTTGTTTTTTTTAACCATTCCCGCCGAGAGCGGGACGTTTAAATGCCTTTTGAATTTCAGCGCCGAGGAGAAGAAGAAGAAGAAGAAGAAGAAGAAGAAGAAGAAAGGGGGCGGGGGAGAAATGAACGAAATAGGCATTTTGAAGCTTCGTCTGTGATGAAGGGATAAGATCCGTGAATCCTTGTGCGGAGAACGGACCACGTAGAGGAATGTGGGGAAAGAAAAAAATTATAAACTATAACCTTTGAGCTCCTGAATCCACGAAGCCAAGTTCATAGTGTGATACTTGAAAATGTGTCAAATGTGCCTGTTACATATTATTCTCTCTGTCATCAGTCCGTCTTTACAGCCCCCCCCCCCCCCCCGATGTTACTGTAACTTACACATGAACATCACAATATTAAACTACGTACCACTGAGTGATTCTCATACCCACTCGGATGAATTCGCTGCAGTTGTTGGGTAAAAACTGTGTAATTCCAAAATCTCATTATTTTACATGTTAAAATAAAAGTCGTAACGAGGACGAATTTGTATGTTCAGTTAAAAACACAAAGACTAAGTCGTCTTTTAACTGATCTGAAGTCATAATTACTAAAAACGTAGACGTGAGGTTTTAACTCAACAGGGATGACGTGTTGTTTATGTGTCACGATCGGAAAAAAAATTAACGTTTGTGTTAAACTCTGAATATTATCGTGAAAACTAATGAGATGAGTTTGATTGTGACTTAACATCTGTGTTCATGTCAGTACAGATGTGCTGTCCATTGTAAAACATCACCTTGAGTCAGAATCCCTGTGTGTTGGAAAACGAATGTGCAGGTAAACACGTCTTAGTTCGATTCCCTTCGTTGATACAGAGCCGGCAGCAGCTGACAGGACTCTTTCATCACTGGATAATAGGGGTTTGATCTGTGACTGCGGTTTCCTGCTAATGGGAGTTGTGTATTAACAAGAGTGTGAGCACACATTTGTTTCATCAGGCTGACGGATGACACTGAATAATGGATCCGATATCTGGCGGCTGCAGAAGATTATGGATCCCAGACATTCGATTTTTTTTAAGTAAACCTGTCACAACAGAATTATTTTAATGGCGAAAAAACGTAAATAAGTTGCGTCTTTTAGTTTGTGTCTGTTCAAACATGCTGGTAATTTTTTTGCAACAGCTGCAACAAAACATAAAGTTCTTCTTCGGAGAGCACATATTGAATATAAGGTTTCTTACTTTCACATTGTACAGGGATGAGCGCGAGAGGCTGGCGGAGCTAATAGAGTGATGCTAATGTGCTTCGTGATGCGGTGGTGTAGTCCCCGGCTTTCAGCTCCAAACAGATGGGATCTCTCCTGCAGGATCGGATAACACACGTGGAGCGCGGCACATTCAAAAACAAAGGCCGCCTCTCAAAGGCGCGCTGTCCACGGCCGCTCACACTGAAGTCCCCCCCGCACGAGATAAACGTGGCAGAGCCGCGGTTGATGAGGTTAAATTGCGGCTGCCAAACAAAAGCAGGAGGAGGAACCACAATCGCAGGGAACTAAACTGTGGAGATGTGAAGCTCTCGCCTCCGCTGGAAAGACCACGACGCACAGTCCCGAACATCCGAGGCGTCCTGCGGGCGTCGAGTCAACAGGACGCCTCAGATGTTCTTACTCCACAGGTTTAATCACAAGACATCAAGCTCTGTAACAATGGCAACACCTTCTCATTATACATCCAAAGCCCTTGAAATGATGGAACAGGTGACTGGAGGCTAAGCTGGGTAGTGATCTATAAATATACATCATCCTGCCTTATATATATTTCACATCACACCGTCAGTGGGAGCTGCCATACCATTAGAATATTCTCTAAACCCTCCACATTTGTCCTAGTACCTGCTGGAGCTCCCTCCCTCAGTCTGCGGAAGCCCTTGCCTCCAGAGATCACCGCCGCCGAGATCACCCTGTCCCGGCGCCCCCCCTCCCGCTCACAAGGACGGCCCCTGACCCACATTTCGGGGTCGTCGCTGAGCTCGTAGATCGATCCGTCTTCCACGCTGTGCTCCAGGGACTCCAAGGAGGAGTCCGACGCCTCGTCCCCCTGCGCCGTTAGCGGCCGCCCGGGCAACCCCGACGTGGAGCGCAGCTTGTACTGCAGCAGAACGCCGCGTCCCTTGCCCCGCCCCTCTCCCTGATAGGAGCTGGACTGCTGCAGGGATTCCTGGGAGGACGTGTCGCTGCGGTCCTCGCCCCCGCAGGCCGAGTCCGGGCTTTCCCCCACCGAGTCCCTCTTGAGCAGCTCGGGAGACAGGGTGCTGGTGGTGGCTACCAGGAAGTCCACCGGGCCGCAGTGGGCGTTTAACGAGATCATGCCCTTTCCTGTAAAGGCGGGAACGGAGTATTCAAACATTTTCCACAGAGACACGGCTTCTCCACAGGTGTGAGGTCATCTCCCTGACAGGTACATCACTTAAAGGAGATTAGAATAGAATTTAACGAAGTGACAATGACTGGAACCAAACCTTGGATCATAATGTTCATCAATAGTTTTCTAGAATTTTAATATTCCTGGATGCAAGAGTGTAGATGGCACCTACAGTTTCAGTTGGTATAAAAAAAACAAAATGCCGCCGGGCAGTTTTTTTTTTTAAATCACCCTGCATGAGAATATATATATATATACAGTTTATGATTTGTGTGACGCCTGCCTGGTAATATTTGCACTGATTCCCGGAGCCACAAGAGAAATGTGAAGTGTGACCTCAATAATGGGCAGAGCAGAGTAATTTTCTGTCATGAGGAAAAAAAAAAAACTCTCGGCTCCTCTTTTGACCCCTGAAGAGGCTGTTCAGTCACAGCCGTCCGCCCCCCCCCCCCCCCCCCCTCCTCTGGTCCCTACCTGTTATTTTGGGGATGCCCTCCAGTTTGGGAACGGGCAGAGTGATGATTAAGCCTTGGGCGGTTCCCACCCACAACAGCCCCTGGCAAATCAGGAGGCTCGTGACTCGCATGTTCTTCTGACCTGCAATGGAAGAAAACAACAGAAACACTCAACACACACATTATAAAATCAAAGTGTCGTTTAAAACTACCGACAGATTATGGTCGTTTTTGTGAGAGAGTGATTCTGATATTACTATTCCAGGCCTTTTTTTTTTTTTTAAATGCTGCATTTTTAAAATTTGACTCTTCAGACCTCGCGTGATTGAAAAAAAATTGAAATAAAGAAATATTTTTTTCATTGTAAGTTATCAGCGTTAGCTTTGAGTAAAGTTTAAGCTCTATGATCAATCTGTATCTGACGAGCTTAACACACATGCACGGCACGGCCACCCGGAGCTCGGGGGTTATACAAGATTATGAAAAATTGGATTTGTGGAATTGCTACTGACCCAGTTGAAAGAATCGTAAAAGCACAAAGTGTAGAAGAAAAAAAAACTAAACACACACACACTCTGTGAACTTAGTGTTATACACCTGTGTTTCAGATGTGAGTGGTTTTTGAAATGTTGAGCTTCGAGGTTTACACCTCGGTCGGGACGCAGCCAAACTGATCTGCGGGAGAGCTGGTGAAATGAAAGACGCCCATAATCTCCTCAAATTACCTCAACACACACACACCACACACCACACACACACACACACACACATACACACACACGCACACACACTACAGCCGCACAGTTTGGATGATTAGATCAGACCAATTCTCAGCTTAGGTGGAGAAGAGAATATTTGCAGTTCACAAAATTGAGGTTTATATATATATATATAAAGATCCAATTATCAATAGAGTGAAGATGCTTGTCGTGCAGCAGAGCCATTAAGATGTATAGAGGGTTTTCATATTGACCTTCAAATACTTTTGTTTTACTTTGCAGACCTTAAAAAAAACCTTTAACACGCTCGGAGGAAATAATAATGATTAAAAGTGTCATGTGTCTCCTTTTAACTAGTTTTTCTACCTGGCTAATGTTACGTTTTTAAGATAAAAAGCAGCAAATCATCATCATAATATTTCAGATTCGCTCTTCTGACACTTTATAATTACATAATTACAACCCAGCACACACTGCAGTACTTCTCTAGTAATACTTATCCAGATGTTTGGCCACATAATGGAAACTATTCATGAATTCAGTTTAACATTTAATTGTGTGGTCAGTTGAAACCGTGGCTGCGTAACCTTCGAAAACGAGCCACAACTTAACCCTGCACGCACAGGTGTGTGTGTGTGTGTGGGGGGTGCAGTGGGTTGTCCACTAATTGGAAGGTCGGTGGTTTGATCCCCGGCTCCTCTGGTTCCTCAGTGGCCTCAGGCAAAAACCCACAAGCGGTGTGTGTGTGTGAGAGCGGCAGCGTGTCGAGGGCGAGTGTGTGCGGATGGCTGAACGCGACCTGTGATGTGCTGCGAGTGGTCGTTAAGTTTAGAAAAACCTTCTCTCTATAGATTCAGTCCATTCAACTCGAAGCGCTCCGCAGCTCTCAGGCCTGTGAGGCGAACACAGCCGACGCCGACACCCTCCTGACCCTCTTTTTCATTCCTGCTACAACGGCTCTCATTGAAGAACATGAAACCTTGTTATTCATTCAAGTGTTTTCACTCAAAGGGAACACACACAAAACAAATCCAGTTTTCAAACTAACGACCAGAATAGCTGAAACCTTGAAGCGAGTGTGTGTTTTTCGGCTCCGATGCGCAGACTGTTTCACTTCTGAGTTAGAAATCTGCACCGCTGCACAAAGAACCACGACAAAGAACGGCAACGTCGGGGGGGGGGGGGGGGGTGGAGTTCACCTGTGCTCTACATTACAGCAAGTTCACAAGTTCAAGCACTGGAGCGCGGCAAAAAGGGAAATATCGAGAGGCTGTGAAGTTCAGGCTCAACATTAGAATCTGTGGATGTGTTTCTTAACAACCAACGTAAAGGAAACACTGAAGAAACATCACGTCTCTGTTCTAATGAAAATGCTAAATGTTCCACCTCATGAGATGTAACTGACATTGAAAAAAGTTATTATTTAGACGTTGTTCAAATACAGATTATTACAACAGTGGCTGATTAGGATTCTTCATGTTGGATATTTGAACACAGAAAACACAACATGCTTTTTACACGTTGAGAAATGTTGTCAGGTCGACTGTAGGAGAAACATCTACTGTGACAATTGTAGAATTTTAATCAATCGAATGAATTTGAATTAATGTAAGTTGCACATAATCATATTAATATAGATATGTCACTTTATTCTCAAGTTGGCGTTATGAGGTTCTCTGAAAGTTTTTTCTTTGTATGAACTCAAGGTTTCACATCCTGTAACAGCGAATGACGCGAGAGTCGACGTGCATCCTCTGCTGGGAAGTTTCTTCAGCCGCCGCCGCCGACGTGTTTTTGTTGCGCTGCATTAGTGACGGGGAGAAAGGACAATCGCACGCTCGTATTATACGTGCACATCCTTTGTTTCCTGTTTACAAAGGGCTGGGGGGGAAAAAAAGCATTGTTTGTTTAGAATTTATTTTTGCATTCCTTCTGTGCTCCCTCAGCTCTGCGCTCCCGTTGTGGCCTAGTTATCTATAGACGCATTTCCCATAATAACCATGGCAACCGGTAATTGAATTACACCGACACTCTTGATCACGACTAAAAGAATGCTCATTTACATGTGTAGCTGCGTTTACATGTTTGTTTTCGTGTGTCATGCTCAGATTACGAGGATTTGCACGAGTGGCTCAACGGTGTCATTAATGAATTCATGGGGCCGTGCAGAGATGAATCATCATCCCGAGTCGGAAGCTGACTGCGCGAGAGGAAGCGGAGGCGAAGCGGTGGAGCGCGCGCAGCCAGACGCCTTCGGGTGGAGACCTTGGAGGGTCACGAGTGAGGTGGGCGCCGGCGAAAGAAAAAAAAACAAAAAAACCCCCAGCCTTTATCTCCAAACTGTCTGCCACCTGCTCACGTCGCCCCGGAGCCTATCTGTGCTCTGGTTCGAGAGCTTAAGCGAGAGAGTGGTGCTCGTGAACACCCACTTTTGGGTTACCGTGAAATCTGACGTTAAGTCGGAGGATGTGCGCGCCCCGGCATTGTCTTTTACGAACGGCGATAAAGACGGATAATGACGAAGACACTTGAGATTAAGGAGGTATAGCTTAACCTCGAGCGATGTCGCACCTTCAGTTGTTTTGCAGCAGTGCACGCGCTCGAGTGTGTAGAGGGGGGGTTTAACGTGGGAGCCGCTATTTGCCTTAAAAAAAAAAGAAAAAGAAGATGCCTCTAAAGATAAACGCTTCCCGGTGATATGTCACTGAGGACTTTATTTTGGAATATTACGTCTTCACCCTGAGGACAGAACTATTAAAGGCATTAGTAGCGAGGAGATCAGCAGTTTCCTCCGCTGCAGAAACTTCTGTTGTTTACTGCAACGGAAATTCCCTATTGAGTTTAAATCACATTAAGGGGAGAGGATTAGGGGGGGGGGTGTATCATTACTGCATGTCCCAGCATAAGTCAAGGAGAAACCTAAGGGAGCAGAGACCTATTGACAGAGGGAAACTATCAGTATTTCATGTGTAGCATCGGCGCTTGTCGAGTATCAGGGGGGAAGCTCTTTCCTCTTGTGAGCAAAACAAATCACAACGTAAGTCAAAGATCCTCTTCCTTCCCGTGGACCCTGCAGACATGAGCCGAGCAGCTCTCTCTTTTTTTCCCTTCCTCTCTCTTGACCTTGTTTCTCCCCCCCCCCCAGGGCCCGAGCCTCGAGGCTGCCACCCTCCCCTCAAATCTGCTGCATATTTCAAGGGGAAGCGCCGGGGCTGGATGAGAACGACCTCTGGATCACCAGATACGACGGCCATAGGAGTGTGTGCTCCTTCAAGTCCTTTTCTCGACTTTGATCTACAAGAGGAAAAAGTTTGGGGCCTGAAACGAATGCCGCCTTTTTTACTCTTTCACTCAACTCGCAGGAGAAACCCTGTTTCTTCTCGGTGCTACCTCAGCTTTGAGTATTGCTCTAAATACATCACTCACAGTCTGGTGTGGCTCAATGAAAGGGGGACGATATATTATAAAGGCATTCACACGACTCCGCGTTGAACGAGCTGATGGCCCACAACATTAGACATGTCGGGGGGGAAGTGCTGTTATCACCATTAGACAGTTTTAGGTACGCTTCATTACGATCTAATTTGTTTACCGTGGCTCATCTCGGGGGAAAAAAAGAGGAGAAAAACGCCGGATGATAAATATTTCATCCATCATGAAGGAAGTCACACAGGAAGTAATGGGCTATCCAAGGTAAACTAAATGGACTGCAGTGGGGTGAGTGGATTTTTTTTTTTTTTAAAGCGGAGCGGAGGAGATGAAAAAGGCAGCGAGGGGGAGAAAGTGGGACAGAAAGAAAAGGAGGTGAAATGGGCATGATATCACAGATTCAGCATTTAAAAGAAAAAGACAAGAGTGTTTCCATGGGAACCCCTTGGTATGAAAATCTTAAATGCAGCTCAATGTCCTTTTTTAAATTTTTTTTATTATCAATCCCTGTCTCTATTATGGTTCTGTGAAGGCCTGAGATATTATTCAGGTCAGCCCCCCCCCCCCCCCCCCGGAAGCAAGACCCAGAGAGCCGCTCGGACAAGGGGGAGAATACGATTGTGGAGAGGAGAGCTTCATCAGTGTTGAATCAGAATCCCCTCGTCTTCTTATCGCTCTACTAATTCTGACTGAATCCGTCTGTCTGGGCCCACGGGGGGTGCATTGTTGGATTTGGTTGCACGTTCAACTCTGACTTCAAATAAAGAGGTGGAAGTTTGAAACTTGTTAAAACGTCACAAGGCATATTTCCTCATGTCGAGCACCCGGTGTGATGTGTGCCGGTGTGTGTACCTGTGTTGAGCAGCGTCGACCGCGTGGAGATGTTGATTTCCTGCAGCAGCTCCAGCGTCTCCGTGTGAAAGAGACGAATGGAGGAGCCCTCGGAGAACGCCATCCACACGCCTCCGCCCGCGCACGCCATGTGCGCCACGCTGACCATCGGGTCCGGGTGGACTTCAAACTTCTGCAATGTCATAAATAACACAGGAGGAAAAAAAATCACTTGGTTATCAATGGCTGACGATTTTTCACTTGTGTGACACGGAACATTTCTAAAACTGAAAGGTTGGCTCTCTCCGGGTTTATCGGGGGGGGGGGAGGACTTGAAGAATAGCAGTTTCAGGGCCAGTTTTTCAAAAGCTGTTTTGTTCTTTTTCAGTTTAGCCTTTTATTCTCCGAGGAGTTTTCAGCAGCGCCACAGCTACTTCGCCTTATTCCTTTAATAATTGAACGAGCGTGTCGTTATTTTCACACATTATGCATTTCACAAACAACATGGATAATAATAAAAGACGTGAGTATGAGTGCCTGGTGCTTCATTAGACAGTTTTTTAATTGGTACGCCGTTTATTGATTATTGTGACAGTCGTTTCAAAGTTTGAATTGCGCTCGTGTTCATTTTTCCCAAACATAACAAGATAAGTGTAACAATTATATGGTGACATGATGAGGTCATTAGAAGTCCTGCTGAATGCTCACTCGCTGCTCCGCACTTCTTCTTCCCTAAATAAATCCAAACTGTTCCTCCTAATGTTGTCATTCACAGACTCCCCGACACATGTTTTTTGCAGCAGTCCCCTGGCTTCCATCTTTTTTTTTAGGAGCACAATGACAAAAAAAAAGAGAGAGTTTTGCAGGCACACAGTCTTAATGAGTAGCTGGAAATAAATGCAATGAGCCTTATCATAGCGACACATGCAGCCCCCGCGGTCCGAGGCGTGACAAGGGCTGGTTCGGGGCGTCATCTTGGAACTCGTATCACTGTCAATGCACGAGTTGCATGAGGCTGGGCAATTAGTCAATGCAGGCAAGTGGGTGAGGATGAGAATGCACCCCCGCGGCCCCGACCGGCTGCACCGGCGGACAGGGATTACCACCTGTTTGTGTGCCCTTGCCAGTGGGTCCTGCTTTGTTTGGAATTAGGGGAAAAGGGAAAAAGAAGAAGCCTTTGATGTGTGTTTCTCTTTTAATTGACTCCTCAGCAGCGAGCGCCGGCTGCGCCAGAGAGAGGACGTGCAATGCGGCTCTGGGATTTGTTTGTTTTTTTCCCCAAGTGCCGCCATCAAAACAGGAGATATCCACGAGAAAAAAGCGGAAACTTCACCTTGCAGTTGAAGTGGGGTTGAGAGGCGAGTAAAGAACATCACAGTCCTGCTGCATGTGCTGTTTTATCATCGCGTGAATCATTATCAAGTGCGGCGGCTCTGAAAGGGCTTTCCAGCTAATACGTGGGCTGTCATAGGGTTGAATGGCTCCTCGCCGCATGTTTACAAGCACCTGTAAAGCACTCTGCTGTGTACGACGTCTTATTTGACTGGGATAAACAGAAGATGTCAAAAAGGGCCTGAAAGTGTGAGAAAATAACAGAGTTTTATATATTTAAGTCAATATTTACCTTCGCCAAGGAGTTTATGTTTTGTCTGCGTTTGTTTGTCTCATAGTCAACTGAAGGGATTACCACGAAACCTGTTGTAAAGGTGCAGTAAGGGTTAGGGAAGGAACTTTTTCTTAAACTTTGTGCGATCGGTCTACGTTTGCACTTTATGGATCGTGATGAAAAAATGATTTCCTATGGGAGAGTGTGTAAATTGGTGTGTTTCAAACTAAAAAATCCAGATCTAGTGAATTTAAATGTGGTTCCATCAGGGGACATCGGGCCTGTGTCCCTCTGGTTCAAAATAGAATCCTCCAAATATTCTATCAAGGATAAAGACCGGATATGTTGCAGCGCCGTGTCGAATACAGGATAAATACAAGCCGCCGCCCAACAACCTGGCATTAGTCTGCTGAGGCCAGTGTTGCTTACAGAGATGAGGTGGTCAGTGAAGCCTGACGGTAGTAATGTGCCCTTTCCACTCGACTCCGCAGTGTCACGCTAACAACAACATCCCGTTTAGAGTTCCCCCGCCAGCCGAGCCACAGCTAGTAACACTGCAGCCGGGTCGGAGCAGCTCATTAGTCCTTAGACAAGGTGTCGCCGTCCTCTTCCTGAGTCCTGAGTCCTGAGTCCACGTCTCCACTCTGAAGGGAGTCGTGGACATGTGACTGATGGGGGAGAGCAGGTAGAGAAAGAAGCAGTAATGGGAAGAGGATGGAACCAGGTCTGCCAGTCAGTACTGATCAACGCTCGTATGTCCACGCATGTCCTGCTTCGTTAAGAGTCGGGTTGAATTACAGGCGGTGCTCAGGGTTCTTTAGTATCTGGAGGTCTAGAGATCGACCGTTAGAAACTTTAAAACGAGGCTGAACTCACGATACGACACGTGTTGGTGGATTTCAACAAAAGCACTGCATTATCGATAGTCAATCAAATCAGTCCCTAGTGTGTGGCTACAAAACAAAAGAAATCGTTACAGCTTCTCTCCACTTCGGGTTTATTGCTCTGTAATTTATTGCTGTTTTGGAAGAAAAGAAATTGGTATCAACTGATCATTTTCATAAGTGTTGTCAGTGTCTGTGATGATTTCAAGTGAAAAGATGGGAGAGAAGGAGGAAGAATTTGGCTGTTTGGGTCCCTGGGGATGCTTTTAGTTATTTTTGTTGCAGTACCTCGGTTGGCCACAACACTTACATAAAATGGTGGTAAACTAGAGATACTAAAAGCAATCGTGTTTCAGAAGAACACCCCCCCCCCTAGCAAAGCTGCGAGCACGACCGTGAACTCCCGGCTGCGATGCTGTGAAGTCTTACTTCCACATCATTTCCTTTGTCAAACCCCTGCGGTAATGTCTAAAAGTCAAAACTGCCAAAGGTATCATTGTGAGGCTCTGTGAGCGTTCTCTTGAATATGGGCATGTTAAGACAGATGAAACGACTCCTAAATCCCCACACACACCTTCTGCTATATTTGTCCGTCTTCCTCTACCTCATTGTGTTTTTCTCAGCCCTATAATTTCCCTCTATCCCCACCAGAGTTTACATAATTGAATAGTACAAAGCAGAGAGACTACGCACAAATCTTTCAGTCGCGAGGATCCTTTGTGTTTTTCGTATGCAGCCAATTTCAACAGCGTCGTATGTACGCACCGTGTTTACCCCCAAAATCAGACTGAGAAGGGTTATATTTGAAGGAGTCTGCAGCGCCGAGGCACCGACTGTGGAGACTTAAGGAGAGATTCATGCCAAGTAGCAGTGTGCAGGGACCGGTGGCGTCAGGCAAGACGGGCCGCCGCCGCCGCCGCCGCGTCCACCAAGAGTCACGGATAAATGATTCAGAAGTGCTGCAAATCTGACAAAACGGGGCGAACGTCCGCTGGGGAAAACAACGGAGGGAGGAAGCGAGTGGGAATCTGTGACCCTCTGGCCTCGCTCCGAGTCATATCTCTTCGCTACAGGTGCCAAGTGTTGCTTCTCCAGATCCTGGATATGCACCGGCGCCCCGGTGAAGTCAGGCCTCGCGAGTCCACATTAGTGAGGAAGACAAGGTTAGCAAAGAAGTAACCAGAGCTGACCTGTTGAGCTCTGTGGGAGACGCAGTGAACCAGAACCGGGGCTCTCCTGCATGGCTATTCAGCTGATTAAGCTCGCGTCTCCGGAGGACTGCGGTAGGGAAACGAGGTGAAGGAATAAAAGGAGACATCCCCGGCTCGGCTCGGCTCTCTTCCGAAATACGAGGCTCCCGAGGCCGACTGGAGGAGCATCTGTCGCCGGATTGATCGTGCAAATTCGCCAGCTGCTTCTTTTAAAACAGAACATTTTAATACCTATTAACTTTGTATTTTACATGATCTCAAGCAAAATATCTATAATTCAAAATAAAATGTATGCACCCCATCCATTCTGTGGTTAAACTGATAATCTATTAAAGGTTCAGTGTGTAAGATTTTAGCTGAAAGGGATCTATTGGCAGAAATTGAAAATAAAATAATCTTAGAGATGTTTTCTCTAGTGTGTTTCATCTAAATTGTACAAATTATTGATTTCTTTACCCTGGAATGGGTCTTTTATATTTAAATACTTTATATTTACATCAGCTGGTCCTCTCTACGGAGGCCGCCATGTTTTTTACAGCAGCCCAAACTGGACAAACTTAACACCTTTTGAGTTTTTATGACAACCGAAGCTACCACATGTTCTCTGTCATGTCTGGAAGTGGAGGGTGAGGTGAGGGGTGTCCAGCTGCAACATGCAACTTCACCACTAGATGTCACTAAATGCCACACACAGAACCTTTAAGGGTTGCTGGAGATATTATCCCAGCTGACATTGCAGCAGGATTCGAACTCGGTACCTTTTCGCTTTGAGATGACAGTACCACTGTACCACTGTAGCATTTAGCCACTTTGCTTGTTCCCCCTTTTCGCCTGAAATGTAGCTCATTTGTTTTTCCGCTTTGGGAACGTAAAACAGATTTCTACCCCGTGTTCCAACAGACACATGTTTATTTTTAGTGTTTCAGTTTGTTAGGTTGTTCAAATTCAAATTCAGCCTCGTATTTATATCAGTCAACAACTTGTATTTGACCAGGGAAGGTCTGCTCGGCGCACAAAGCTCGTTTCCGCCAAAAGATCTTTACCCGTTTCTACAGCTACGCACACTCACATCTGGGATCCGTAATTAAATGGTAATGGTTTGCAGCTCAGCATCTGAATACCACATTAACATTACCCAGAAGAGTTTGTTTTCTGCCATTCATTATCGTCTACCGCAGCTAGGGAAGTCATCCCCCTGTACAGATCTAATGACACACACGGTACAGATGAACACCTTGGAGAAAGACTACACAACAACAACAACAACAACAACAACAACAACAACAACAACAAAAAAAGAGGAAAGCACGACAGAGACGAGACCCAGGAGGATTTTTCTGGGAGATAATGGTGTGAATTCCTGCCCAATAACTCAGAGCTCCTCAGCAAAGTGAAGCGTGTTTGTGTATGGAAGCCCCGTAAAACAAACACTGTATGAATCTACAAAGGTTCGACTTCGTTGTCCAGGCGGCGGCTCCAGGCAGTAAATCTTGATGACATCACGGATTACAAAAGCTGGCTCTCTAAGGCTGTCGGGCATAAATCTTTTCACAAAATGAGAGGAGAGGACATTTTCCTCAAAGCTGCAAAAAAAAAATTAAATACCACACACTAAACAAATAAAATGAAGAACACCTTGTGTTGCAGTTTCACTTATGAACTCATCCATTTAGGTCGTCAACACCGATGTTGCAGGAGTCGACCTTGCAAGAGAGTCGTTTCAAACAAAGGCTTTTGAGAAGATGAATATGATAGTCGTCATGGTTTTTTGTAATATTCTTGAAATACTTATTCAAATGAAATACAGCTTTTGTGTGCTGTATAATAACTTTTTCAACATAAGGACACTTTATTTGAGCTATACTTTATGCACGTCATATGGTACAGCTTTATCTATGTGTGTATCTCCTATCTATCTATCTATCTATCTATCTATCTATCTATCTATCTATCTATCTATCTATCTATCTGTCCATCTATCCTTCTATCTATCTATGTGGATGTATTTATATTATTTATTCAAACACACACATTTTTTCATTACTCTTTAAGAAGGACAAATCCAGATAAACAATCCACAATCCTAAAAGTCTGCTCACATTGAGGCAGTTTTTCTCAGATGAAAATGTCGAAGAATATTGACTATGAATATGGCGAAGGTGCAGCAGGTCACGTGTGCCCGGCAGGGATCTGGTTATTTACCTGAGTGTTGAGGCTGGAGACGTCCACGGCCGTGACGGAGTTCCCGCAGCTCGCCCACACCGAGTCGTCCAGTACCAGCAGCGTCCGCACGGGTTCCGAGCCCAGGTTCACACATCGGCACGAGTCTGGTTCCCAAAGATCGTCTGAGACACAACACAACACAAACACAACTGTGAGCGACAAAGAAACACTGAAAGAAAGAAAGAAAGAAAATCAATGGCTATTATCACAGCTGGCTTAAAATCATATTAATAAACCCTGCTTCTATTCCGACACTGTCACATTGAGTGAGGCAATTACACTCAATTCCCCCCACTTGTATGGCAGCGAGATACCCTCGCCTTTTTTATTTTTGAAAAATACTCTTAAAGCAGTTAAATGTTATTAAGCAATTACTAAAGCATCAGCGAAGCCAGCGCACAGTGGAGGCTCCTTTTATTTCACTTTAATTAAAAAAACAAATATGTGAGAGAACGTGAACTACAGGTTGACTGAAGAAAGAGTGTGGACCTCCGTTTCCAATCACCACACACTGAGCCGCACAGCGCTCGCCACCCACATGCTAATAACTCCGGTGTACACGTTAATCCACTTTCCAACTTCTTCTCTCGCTCCCTCGCCATCTCGCTCGCTCTCTCCTTGTTCCGTTTTTTTTTTTTTTGCCTCATCATTGTGAAAATGGAGCAGGCCCCTTTTTGTCTTTGAGTTTTAAATCACGTTGCAGCTACAACAGAAGCACATTACGGAGCGAATTACATATACGCATTTCCTTTGCTATGCGTTAATGAAGCAAAATTACAGAAGGGAGTGCATCCAGCCATTTAATTAACATTTGGAGTTGTTTATTTCTGCCTCTCATAGCAGAATAGCTTCACAGTAGCTTCTGACTTCCACAGGTTAATTGCCTGGTGTGTTATAAAGGTCACTTTCCCAGTCAAATTTGACTCTTGTAAATGTCCCACCGGCCCCGTGCACACGGCAGGACCGCGCTGACGCTTCTCCCTGGTCAACATCGCATCACATCAAGCTCCTCCGCCTCGTCTTGTGGAGTATTTATCATTTACATTAAGCACAATGTCCGACGTGCATCTCAGCGAGCCTGGCTCTCAATTCGAGCCTCTGCCTTTTCTGGTGGTTGCAGACTTGTGTTTTAAGACAGCAGCACGCTAGTCCAAGGCAGATACATCTTTAACAGATGTGCAGAATCCACAAACATTCCCTGGCACCCAGCAAAGCTTTTTCTCCTGTCCTGTCCTGTTTGTTTTTTGTTTTTTTTATACATACAAAGCATGAATAGTAATATTTAATCGGCATGCAGCAGCTTGGTGTAATTAATCATCCTTTCTGCTTGGGAGGAGAAAGGAGCACCGGAGGACGGCAGGCACGTTGATTTACTGGAGCCAGGTGAAGAAGAACCTGGTGATGGAAGCATTGTGCTCCCGCCGGCTGCGGGGACAGAGAACTACTGCTGAGATGGTGTTAAGCCCTCCTGGCCTCGTGCGATGCCTGACTGGACATGGCACGCCATCCACCACATGGGGGGGGGGGGGGGGGGGGGGGGCGTTGTTTTCATGCTTACACCAGGTGGGAAAATCACCAGGAATCGGACGTATAGCATAAAAGGGAAAAGTGATTCTAGGTTAACGTGATTTTTTTAAATAATTTTAGTGATACCCATTGTGAAAAGGCATTTTCTGTCTATGTGGGTGACTCATAAAACTGATATTCACATGCAAAATCAATATATAGCGACAGTGGGGATTCCTATTGTGTGTCTCTCTCCAAGGAGCCACTTTCCCTTCTTTTCCCTTCTGTGTTACAAACACAGATATCAGCCGTGAATGTGAATTTAAAAACAGGTTTTCGACAATAGAAAAATTACGATTATAAAAAAAATAAAAATAAAAACAGTGTGGAACTTTCATCTCTCTCTTCTGGCAGTGAGAGTAATTATATTAAAAAAAGTTGACGTGTATTTATGATGTACGCATACAGGTAAATTGAAAACTTTTCTTGGATGCATCCGCTATAGCTTCTTCTCTCCGGCTGCTGGCAAAGATAGAGGGCGCTGGTAGGTTTGATCAGTATTGTACTTCAATGACAAGAATGTAACAGACCTTCCTTTGTGTGTATAAGTCCAACTTAACTAATAAACAGCATGTTTGTTGTACTTTAAATGAGTTTATAGGACGACACGCTGTCACTTCCACCGACAGAGAGAGACACACAACATCCACACGCCACAACAAACAGGCTGAAAGCAAAACAACAAAACATCTCACCACTGTTACTTCTTCCATAAACCATCATGGTGCCGTCCCTCAGGCCCGCAAACAGGAAGCGAGACGACTGCTTCAGGCACAGCACAGGGCAGCCCTCTGGGTTACCCAGGGTCAGTAGGCATTGTGCGGCGGTGTCCACGCTGCCGTACACCAGGATGCTGGAGGAAGGGAAAGCGGCGCAGGGAAACATGATGAATGAGCGTCATTTAAAATGACAGAGCGGCTCGTTTTCATGCGGTTTGATTTAACAGTTCACTTTGGAGCAGAGCCTATCGTGTGTGTGTGTGTGTGTGTGTGTGTGTGGTGTGTGTGTGTGTGTGTGTGTGTGTGTGCAACCACTCTGTCTTTCTCATGTTTGAAATCCCATCTGAGCGCGGCTACATCTTACTGTGTTCTCCAGAATGACAAATGCACATTGCTGCTTGTTTGTTTCTGTCAGTCTGAGAGGGAAATGTCAAGTAGAAGTGGAGATGACGTGTTTTTCTGAGCGTGCTGAAATTATATTTTCTTTCTTTCTTTCTACTGTACGTCTTTTTTTTTCATTTCCCCGGACGGACAATCGCATTGGAAGCGAGTGAGTCAGCGTAAAAAAAAAAAAAAACTGCTGACACACGTTTCTTAAACTAATGACTGAACACTACAGTTAATGAGAATTACACAAACATAATGGCTACGTCTGAAATCCCAGAATATTCTCCGCCTGAAAGAGAAAACAATTTATTCACTGTTACACTATGACAGGAGGCCGCTGGTCTATTACAAACAGCGGGGATCAGAGGGTTTATTGGATTTGAAAATGAAACTGATCTCAGCAGCAGTGGCAGTATCGATGCTGCGTCGAGGCTTCGGCTCTGATTTCTTGCTTTGATGAAATATTGACAAGCGAATATATATACAGGTAGAAAACCTCGAGGGAGCCGAGCACCGGGTAATACAGGACGGTAATATACCGCGGAAGATGTGGAGCATGTTGAAAAGCAGTTATAATTGATATCTGTGCTTCTTATTTGATGATGGAAATTCCAATACTTTTGATTTCACTATTTGATTTTTTCCATTTCTACACAAAGGCTTTCGTTACGAGGTATCTGATTATTTCTGTAATATCGAGCCGCATCTACACGAAACACATCCACGTATACTCCGGAGTTTTCAAGCACCGGAAGAAGCCACTGGGGGGAAATTTGGAGACTCTGCTGGTCCCATTGTGGTTTGAAAATTTGGATAAAGAATTGTTAGATATCATTAGAAACGTATTCGTCTCTCACCGGCCATCGTCCAGTCCAACACAAATGTTGGCGCCGCTCCCCGAAGGCGCCTTGTGAGCCGCAGCCTCCACCTCGTCCGCCGGAGGAGGTTCAGGGACGTACGCCAGACATCGGACAGCCGAGCCCACCTGCAGGCTCTTCACAGCCCGTGGCAGCGGCCTGTTGAGGGAGAAGATCTCTATCTGCCCCTGTGAACCTTCACCTCTACCTGACACCTGTGTGGAGGGAAAGAAAGTCGAGACTGAGAATCTTTTCTTCGGTAAAAACTTCTTTGCCTGTCAGCAATTTGGATTTTGAAAAGAGCTCAGATCAATGGTTCTTTCAGACCTTGTCAATGTCTCCCTCATATTTCAATAAGAAAAGACATTATGTTCACAATAAGAACATCAGACATTTCTAAAAACTCTGGAATCTTTTGTTCAGTAAGAAGCGCGGCCCTCAAGACTTTTTTTTAATAATAATGTCTCTACATATTGCGAGGTCACTTTACGACACCCCTCGATCAAGTTGAGTTCTTCAAGTTGAGCATTTTTTCTGTAATCCAGATTGCCTTGTACTTTTGGTACATTCCGTGTTTAATCATAAAACCTTTAGGCTGTATGGTTATAGATATTAATACCATTTGGAAATTACATGTGTCTCTGATTTCAAGTATGTGGGATATGGGCAAACACACTTTGGATTCCTTTAGGTCATAGAGAAATTGTTCTCATATTGTTTTAAACCTTTTTTCAATATCAATATTTACCTCAACTGAATGCTATCCCTATTATAAAACATAATTGCAATATGAGTGATCGATTGTTCAAGTCTAATTGGTTTAAACGTGGTATTTTTTATTTATTTATTTATTATTAAGCATAATGTCGTCAAACCGCCAGAGGGTTTGGTCTTTGAGCTGTTGCAAAGATATCGTTATTAATCTGAAGTCCTTTCAATGTTGTTGAACATCAGCTGGTGATCAGTGCATGGTCAGGTGCACAATACCAATGCAATACTTTGATAGTGTGGAATCACCATTTTCAAGCTAAACGACCCATTTCTGTCCCCAGAAGAAGCTGCAGAGTAGTGCTCCCTCCTTTTTTTCATCTGACACTTCTTTCTTGGGTACAACCCATCAATCAATCAATCACTTGAGCCGACATCGATTTTTAGCATGTCCTCGGTTGCACATAACACTTGAAGATACTTGTCTCCGTGGAAATAAAGACGTTCACAGAAACCGAGCTGTTAGAATCTCTCAGTGGCCCGGTCAGGAGTGAGCCTCTCCCAGTCCACGTCCCTCGATGTCTCAAGTTGTGAAACGACGTCTCAAACAAACCAGAAAGTAACCTTATCAAAACAGGTGCACCAATCCCAACAAGCTTCCCAGGGTAATTCGCACCCCACAGGCCGACCGTCTGCCTCGATAGAGACTTGATTTCCTATGTCCTACATTTATATTGGCCTTTGTGCATTGTCATGTCAATGCTGAGAAAACAAAGACAGCGGAGCCCTGCAACCTATCTCTGATGCGATTCCAATTAAGGTGGCATTGCTTCTATTCCCAAACAATTAAATTGCCGCGGTGGGTTTTCAATATAATCTCATTCATTATTCCGGTGCGAGTCCGAGGTGGATGTCCAGACGAGCACAAAGCCCTTCCTGGAAAAAAGATGCACGGCTGCTTGCTGCTCGACAGCGAAGATTTATACTCTGTATGAATCACATCGTGTGAATGTGACATGAGCTAAATATAGTCTTTAGCTCCTCTCCTCCATGCTCACCCTTATTTGCATGCAATCATTTGTTTGATTTGTATCAGCGTGCAGAATCTGGACGGGAGCGATCCCGCGGGCTCTTGAGAATGAGCCAGAACAAATAGTGGTCTGTTGCACGGGGTGAAAGGAAGATAGGGAGGACTTATCTTGCAGCAAGAAGCCTGAAAAAAAAAAAACGGTTTCAAGTGACTTTGTGTAACCAAAGCCAGAGGCAAGGCCCCCGTTCACCCAGACTCCTCCGTGCACGTCTATCTGTGCCTTCCCGAAACCCTTCCACACACCCCCCCATCACCACTAATCATCCCCCAGCCCCCCCCGCCCCCACATCCGGTGCAAACACACTGTCCTAGCAAAGTCATCACTACTCATTTGAAGAAATAGATGTCTGGAGTTGTGCCCTGGACAGATCTCTCCTCCCAGTTTGAGGAGAAGCAGAAAACCTCCCCAAACAGTGAAATGCTCTGCCAGCATTAATTACATCGCTCTGGACACAGCGAGGAAGCCCGGGGGGGGCGAACGGTCATGATGGCAAACTGCTCTCTACGGTATTTGCCACGTTACGAAGCCAAAACCACCAGAATGTCCATCTACTTAAAAAATTGCATTTTAAAAATCACTGCTAAAAACTGTCCTGCGGAAATATATAAAACGAGAAAGACATATGGGCTGAGTTCACAAAGACTTTTATTTAAAAAATATAAGAAGTAGGATGTTTGGGGAAAGTGGGACAAGGAGGGAAACGGGAAACACTGGGTTATCAGGCTGATTAGACACAATGTCATTACTCTGATCAAAGCACACAGAAATCCCCATAGCCCAACTCACTTTAACATGATTAGTGTCATCCCCTATTTGACAAGCCTGCCAGGGAGGTAGAACCGACCGGGGGCGGGAACACTCAGCCACTAATTATTCTTGCGGCATCTGCAGACCTACACTGTTATGTGTTTTTTTTAGTGGATACGAGTTTTTTTTTATGCGTTTGATTAGAAGTTGAACGGAGCCGAGTGGAACACTTCGCCGGGAGAAGATCCAGTTCTGCTTCGTACTCAATAACGTGCTTGTGTCCTGTTTGCAAGGTTTGGTTTCAAGAACTTCTGCACAAGCAGGAATAGAATGTGAACTGAATTGGTCCATGAGATTTGGATTTATTTCAATTCCCTTCCCTCAGTCGTGTAAGAGTTTTTAAAAGTCCTAAACAAAATGCTCCAGACTGGAGGCCAATCGGCGTTTGAACTCAAAGACGCAATTTGAGGGACTCGCCAACACGTCGCAGAATCTGACTACACTTCTAGACGACTCTGAGACAACACAGCCAATCAGAGCACAGGGGTGAAGGTTCACGTAGCGCTGAGGTACCCTCTGCTATCTCACACTGCACATAACCACGCGCAGTCTTTACTTTTGCCTTCACTCACTCATGTGGACAATTTCTCCACCGGTGTGTCACACACAACATGAGGAACAACCTACCTTTGCCTCTCGACAAAGTGCTGGAGGACAAGGTCAGGGGCGTTTAAGTCACCTGTAATGGTGCAGTATGGCCTGTGCCCCTTCAAACATTGATACCACAGCGCCCTGAGAGCCAGCTCCGCCGTGTTTCCTTTCCCTCCATCTGAGACGGCATCCCACTCCTCTTTAGAATAGCCCCACGAAAGCAATTAAGACGGAGACACTGAGCTGTACTCTTTGTCTTGGAGGACCTACACTTGATTCAGACACCCTTTAGGTCAGAATGGGATTACCTGACAAATTGCCCACTTTCTGGGGGAAAAAAGGAGAGGCAACAAAAACTGAAACATAAAGATTAATGGCAGATTCTCTGCACTCAGCTTTTAGGTCCCTTAGTCCCCCCCCCCCCCCACCCCTCTACCCCAGATCCACTAAATCCCCCCTAGTCCAGGGATTGTGCTGTGAAGGTCTGGCAGCACAATTTGCCCTACTCATCATAAAGCACAGCAGTTACCTACCAACCAACAGCCTTTATGTGAATTCATAGCATCCCGGTGACATTTTACTGTGAAAAACGGCGCATGTGTCATTTTTAGCCTTGAGATATTTATTATTATTATTCATTTCGCTAATTAACGAGAGCAGATCAGAGAGAGGATGTTTAAAAGCGACACGGTAATTGTGTTAAAAGCTAAAGAAATACAGCGACTGTATATTTATGTTTGCCCTGTCGATGGTTAAGGTGTTTGGCATTCGGTGTAGTGTGTGTGTGTGTGTGTGTGTGTGTGTGTGTGTGTGTGTGTGTGTGTGTGTGTGTGTGTGTGTGTGTGTGTGTCTGTGCGTGCAACACATTACCCAGAGGTAGCCTTGAGGTAAGGAGGTGCTCGCTGCAGAGAAGCCCAGCAATCCACAGTGCACAGGATTATGGAGGGCAGCTTCAAGCTGAGAGAGACAAAATGAATATTGATTAAATATCACATATCACGGCTCAACACTGCAAGCATATTTTTGATGCGAGTCACAAAATAAAAAACACTTTCTAAGTTAACACAACAGAGAGCAGGCTTGTCACTTTTTTGTTACGTGGAGGCACGAGAAATCGAAATTCTCCGGCTCTGCCATCAACGGGAACTTTGTCACTTCACGTGGAGGTTGATGGTTCCACACCCACGTGAGGAGCTGTAAATGTGGGACTATTAAAAAAACGCTGAATTGAGGCATTGGATTTTCATACCTTGCATTTTTATACAATATGTAAAATAACTTTTGCTGGAGCCTTCAATGGATTCCTGTTTTGATGTGCGAACACTTTATATAAAAGCAATTCCACACACACAAATGGCAAACACACCCAGCGATGCTCTTATCAGTGTTTAACCAGTAGGTGTTGAATGTCTTTCTTCTACCGATGCCAACATTAAAACACCGACAATAAAAACAGCTTATTATTGGAGGCAAACATCCAGCTTTATGTTTCTCTATATAATTCGTATATTACAGCTTTAGATTTGTTTTGTATTCAAGGTTTTCATGTTTCTGTGATTTCTATACTTCTCATTAAGTTATCTGTTCATACACATGAATATATCTAGGATTGTTCCCCAAGCTTTGAAACACCAAGACTGCGTTTGTGAATATACAGTTGAATATTATTATATTCTTAAAGCTCTGAGATGCACATAGATAATATTTACTTAAAACGACACAGGAGGATTCGTGTAAATTGTGAAATTCATCAAACCTGGAAATGCAGAAATGCCCTAAAGATGAAACCACATTTAAATTCACTGTATTTAGATTCTCATTTGATTTTGAATTAATTTCTGAGCAATCAAAGACATTTTTAAAAACACTTTATCTCACAATGTTAAATGAAGTGAACATAAACCTCCTCGGCGAAGGAAGAAATCCATATAATCAAAAGCTATATATATATATATATATATGTGTGAAATCTATTTTCCTTGGACAAACAGGTGCTTGCCTGAACAGGAATGATGGAGGTTGACATTTACAGTATAGGAGCTGTGGCATCAAACCCCCGTGGTGAGAGCTGCTCGTCTGACCCGCAGTCTTTCTGGTCGGGAATGATTATTATTTTGGTCTGTCACCGCTGAGGGTGGGCCGTGTGACAGACGGAACAGCTAATTGTGTGTTGTTGGGTCGGTGGGGGGGTGGGGGGGGGCAGTGGGTGAGTTGTGGAGTTGGTGGGTGGAGAAGGGGATGGGGGGGGGGGGAGCGGAGGGAGGGTCAGCGATGAGCGCCGCACGTCTCCAACTGTCGTGCTCCGCGGCGGCGAGCATCAATCACGGGTAATTCACAGCCTCTGTTGACCAGCCCCCCCCCCCCCTTCCCCCTTTTCTCTCTATTGGGTGTGTTTGTAAACAATAAACAAATATAATAAAGGATGCTGGCCAGATCACTGCCCCCCCCCCCCATCTGCAGAACATAGCTATTCCCTCTCTCTCTCCCTCCCTCCCTCCTCCGTGTCTGCCTCTATTCAAATTCAGATGCACGGCTCGTCCCCTGTATCAATCTCTCAGTCCCACTTTCCCATTTCTCCTTCCCATCTCTCAATCTGCTTTACGCCCCCCGCTCCTCTCCCCCCCCCCCATCCCATCACGTGTAATAAAATGTAGGTAATTAAGCAGAAGCCATAATGTGGCTCCATATGGAGGCCCTGTGGTGGAGAGAGGAAGAGCGGCTGTGGACCAGAGGGACTGACGCTCCATACTGGACTGTGCAGGTACTTCAATGGCGGTTGGATTTTTATCAGTCACCGGAGACAGGGGGGGGGGGGGGGGGGGGTATTGTAGGCCAATCTTCCCCGGGTCTAGATTGCTTCGTCTCTTAGCGCTGCAACACAACTGGGATCTGTCCCCTCTGCCGGAGTCTGATCCGATGAGTGTGAGGAATGTGCACGAGGAGGATTCAGATAAACAGCCGATGTTGTAATGAAGAGCTCGTCCTTAATGAGGAAATCCCGCCATTCGAAAAATTTGACGCCCACTCCCGTGAAACACCGATTGCAGGTGTAAAGAGGAGATCTCATTTTGGAACAATGTAAAAGTAATTAGCTATTTTGCTAATAACGCCACCATTATGCTTTAAAAATGCGAAAGAGCACTTCTTTCCATCTCGTCCAATTATTTAAATTCCACACAATCGCGCGATGATTAGCACGAGACATCATTTCCATATTATCAATTTCGGATAAAACTCTTGGACTGTTACATCAAGCCACATGTCCCTGTGTTAGCGGCTCACAGGGCTGCACGTGGTTCTGTGATACTGAGCCGGGGACAGATTGTGTTCCCATTAGAGTGCAGACGGTGACTGGGATCAATACGGTAAAACCCCCGGTCCACTTATTGAACGTCTATTTAACGGCCAATGGAAGGGAGCTCGGGTGAGCATATAATAAGGAAGCCTGCGAGATCATCTCCTACCTGTGAATGTGCAAATTATATTTACAGGCACTGAGGAAACGTAGGCCTGTAGCGATGACCGTATCAGTGGCCATCCCAGCGCTAATAAGGTATCAGTGAGAGGCAGTTTAAAAATCAATGAGATCCAAGCTTTCTGAAAGTCAATTGTCGGCCTCTGTTATAGCCCAGTGTGTGTGTGTGTGTGTGTGTGTGTGTGTGTGTGTGTGTGTGTGTGTGTGTGTGTGTGTGTGTGCGTGTGTGTGTGTGCGTGTGAGATGTCCCAGCTATTCCCGTGAGTGCAGACAGGATGAGAGGCGAAGGTGAGCCTGTAAGCCGTGTGAGGGAGGTTTGATGGAGGACTGTGGGGAGGAAACGGGCGGCTGAGCTAATTAAAGCGAGATTTGTTGTTGTGACGAGAGGGCGGCCTCCCAGCTGCCGGTTACCAATGACCCAGTGGTCGACAGAGAGGCCGCCCCACCCATTACCCCAAGAGGGCGCCTGCCCATATGCTGGCTCCAGGTGGTAATGGCTACCGGAGGAGCGTCCATTGCTTTTCCCCGGGTACATAAATGTAAAAAAAAAAGTGCAATTGAAGCCGTTCCTACAGGATAGAATGGGTCCGTTTACTGGGACTTATCTACCGTGAGCAGCTCTATGCTCTGGATGTAAGAACAAATGTAAGAAGCGGTGGTTACTGGGTCCTGGTCTAATACGACCGGGTTTTAACGATTCACACTCCTCGATGTCAGATTGTCAGAGCGACGTCCCCCCTTCGTGAGGACGGCTTCCCCAAACCCAATTAATGTTGGTTTACTTCCTTCTCAGGTGCCGCTTCCTTCCAGCGCTCTACACCTCCGTGAAGTCTGCTCCCAGCTGCGTGGGGGGGGGGGGGGGGGGGGTCCACCACACATCACATTTTGTGACAGCCGCTATCCGAAGAGGCATCACATTCATCAGGGGCCCCACACTGTTATCAGCCGGCAGCATTGCATTGTTTGGCCCGGCGCCGTGCTTACGTAATGGATTCTCTTTATTGGAGAGTGCGCTCTATAGTCACTTTTGAAATACTGCATCCTGGGAAACCACTGAGCACACATTTCTTGCTCTGTTCAAAAGGGGGGAAAAAAAATGAGTTTGCAAATACAATATATTGGACTGTATGGCCGGATGAAAATCAAATAACAAATATTATCTCCGGTGCGTACGGAGAACTGGGCGCTGTATATTACACCCAGGCACGGAAAATACGCCTGTATTTTATGTTTTTTTTCCCCTAATTCCACAGTCACAGTGACTTCCCCCCAATTCCACATACCAACAAATCTTTTACACGCACTAACAAGCACTAATAGAAAACTTCCTCTGTTTATTAACTGGTAATCGACTGGTGCTGGTGCTCCCTCTCCCACTGCAGCTGTGCACTGCCTGCGGCCTGGAGGTGCGCTCGAGCATCTGGGGGCACGTTTAGAAAACAGGAGAGCAAGGGACTGAAATGAGTTTGCATCAATAACGGTATGTTTTGGGACTGTGGACGCGTCGTGTGCAATTTCAGCGTCCTGAAAAACTTAGGTTAGAAAGTGAAGAGAGGCCTCACCTTTCTCTGCACGACTACTTTTTTATTGCTGACAGACGGAGAACATAAACAATTCCCTCCAACTTAAGAAACCCCAAAAGCAATAGTGGGCTGGAAAGTGAACAACTGCAGCCACCACAGTACAAATGTGTGGTGCATGTGGAGGTTACATTATGCCTACCATAAACCATTTTGTATAAACAAGCCATATGAAGTATTTATTTATATTTAATTTTGCTTTGTTAATTAAGGTCTTGTGAAAGAGCGGCAGATTATAGAAGGTTCTTCCTCTTTCTGCTCATTTTCAGTCCAGATTTGCGCTTTTTGTATTTGTATTTGCATTTAAATTGTTTTGTTTGGTCAATGAACAACAATTTCCCGTGTCAGGTGAATTTGCAATTTGAAATAGAACAAAAAAATGTTCATTTTATTTTAACACATATCTTAAAAAAAAAGTCAAAGCAGAGAAACTGATCATTTTGCAACCTTTCAGAGGTTTAGCTAAATATTGAGACATTTGTTGAGTTTCATTAGGTTTTTCACATCTCTGCAATTTGTTGTATATAATATAACTGCAGAACAAACAGAGAAAAATGTTTGTTAAACCTTTTCTGAAATGTTAGCGCCACACGGAGCCAGTCGGGGGGGATTTAAAAATGCAACGGCACACAGAGGATAATCAGCCCAAATTGCCAAGACAGTGATCGACAGGAGGATGAAGACGAGGGAGATCTCCCAGCAGAGTTAGCATTACATGAGAGAAAGACCTGTGTGTGTGGGGGGGGGGGGACCTGGTGTGCACCCCCCACACATCACTGCCGGACGAGGGGGAGCGGAGCCCCGCCGCACCTCCGACAGCTCCTCAGTTTCAAATTTACTCAACACAATGAACTCCGTAATCTGTGTCCAGAGTTCTAAAGAGGTCTGTTAAATTTTACTGTGCGTCTGAAATGATAAGTAGTTCAATCCTCACTATAAAATAAAGAAAATTGCCTTCCTCTGCACTGCGATGGCTTTTCTCCAATAACTGTGCATATTCAAAAAGAAGAAGGAAAAAAAAAAAGAAGCCGGGTAAATGATTAAATTCCTGCTTGTCAATCAATTGCCCTTTGGAGGGTTAGGCTCTGTTTCAATTGAAATGGGTGAAACAGAACTACGGCCGCCCACGCCTCAGGCTGCAGGCGGGATGGACGTTGAGCGGATGGTCGGTCGGTCAGACATTACCCACATCCAGAGATCTGCTATAGGTAACGCACGCTTAACAAAGCTCCTGGCATTTACTGATTCTGCTTCTGGTGAGTGACGTGTCTTCATGGATACATTCTAGAAGGATGCGGGAGTTAGTTATCCGTGCTTAACAGATACTGTAGGTCTGCTACTACGGAGAATTCTCTACGTCTATGACAAACTGAAACGTGTTTTGTGGCCGCTAGCTGAATTACTGTTGTCTTACGCTTTAGATTCTCTAAAAATGGCGACGTACACCAGATGCATACTTGTGTTTGGATGATACACCGAGACAATTTCATTTTTTTCTCAATTTCATCTAAAGAGGGCATATTTACCGCCGTGGCACCATATGTTAAACTAATAATTTGAATGTATTGTATGTGTACGCGCTCGCAACAAAGATTATCTGAAACATTATCTGTTAAAGGTAGGGTTGGTGATCCTGAATAAACCAGCCACACGCCCCGCCCCCTCCCATCAGCCCTTTCCTTAAAGCTACGTCCATATGTACACACGCAGCTGCTAGAAGTCGACTTTTTACGCGACTCACGCTAACTTATAAGATCAAAGAGTCAACTTTCCAACCCAACCTTACTTTACGGTTTGGTAATCGTGTGTCTTGAGTCGTTTTTCCTGTCAAACACCCGTTTGAGTGAACTGTAGCTGTGGCTGTTTGCAGAGATGGTAACAGAACACAACTTTGTTTCCTGTGCCTACAGAAACTACGAACCTCTGTAGCACCAGTGCCATGAAGTTAATGTAACGCGATGAAGTTTTCAGTGTGGAGGTACCCGCGGTATGTGTCTGTGACGCAGACATACGGGGGAAAGCAAAGTGTTGTTGCTCGTCATCTGTTTTCCAATACATCAAACTCTCGGATGAAGCTAACACACAAGGACAACGGATCAAAGTTGAGACTTGCTGCTCATGTCAGGATTTCACGAGCTCGATGACACCCTGCGATTTTAAATTCCGCCGGCATCTCCAGACGCAGATCAAAGGGGCCCGGCACCTTCTGTGCTCGCGGGCGCCGCATTACGCTCGGAATATTCAAAGTCATTTGGAGACAATAAGATTAAACCATCTGCACAAGAGGGATGAATAGAGGGCCTGATCGTTAACTCCTGATTGGCCTGTACCGGGTCCTTTAGAGGGGGTTCGGACTCGCGCAAAAGCATACGGCTATCAGCTTATTAAAAACTGGCTCAGGACATTTCCCTCAATTTAATAACCCACGGTCTGTACAGTACCGATTCCGCCTCCCCTGGCTGTGCCACCGATCGTATCAGCAACAAGTGGAATGAAGTTGGAGCGGTTTTGCATATCTCTGCCGAGAGCCACAGTCTGACATTGGTAGGACATCACAAACTCATATTCATGACTCGACTGAGGTTCTCTCCCCCGTGCCCTTCACCGCTCCTAGCTGAGCGACTGCTACACGCCCAACAAATGTGATGCAAATTCGCTGTGTCGCTGTATCCTCTCTTCACACACACACACACACAGAGGGAGAGAGAGAGAAACGCACACACGCAGACACACACAGACACACACACACACACACCGCACACTCCTGCGGCCATGGCAGTTCCAGCTCTGGATGAAAGCAGTGTACTACCCCTGCATTAATGGGTTCAAAAGAGGACCAGGGGCCAAAACTTCTCTGTGTAGTCAATCACTTCCTCCATCTTCCCTTCTTCTCTGCTGCCAGACATCTGTACGCGGCACCGGCAAGCTTTGGATGAGCAATCTCGGGCCCACCTCAAAGACAGAAACTAACACAACTGTTTGTCAACATGGGGTCTGAGATGAAACCCTGGGCACGGGAGTAGACAAGACTCTCTCTAATCCTTAATATCAGATGGCAGGGAAATGCAGAACAAAGGCAACGGCCCGTGCCAGCTCAGTCCTCGCCATGAGGCGGCTGGAGCTACACTTTTGCCAAGGAAACTCTGCACATCAAGGAGTACCTCGCGAATTTGAATCTGCCCCCTTACAATCCTTGGATCCTTCTTCTGCGGTGGCCTGTTTGGCACGACATGAGACGAACGCGAATCACAACTGTTCACAAATACTAATCTGGTTATTCAAATACCACGTTCCGGGCCTTTGTCTCAAGCCTGTATATCACGATTTTTTTAAACGTTGGACATGATTTAACCGACTTTTGTGGATCAATCGAGATTTTGTCTTTCTGAATTGCATACGAGCTGAATGGAAAGTTAACATTTGCACCTACTTTAAATTAGAGCAGGAGGGAGAGATTCCCTGACCCTGAATCTCTGAACACTGGCACAGGAACAATACAAAGAAGCAGCATCCAGAGTGGTATAGGTAGTAAACACAGAGAGGACGTTTCACTGCAACACAAACGACTGGTTTGGCACAATAGGAAATCAAAGAAGAGCGAGAGAGAGAGAGAGCTTTCCTCCCCTTTCTTCTGAGTTAATGCTGTTTTCGCCTATCGTCCTCTCCACATTGATGTATAGTCACGCGGAAGAATACGACCGAATTACCGCATTTAGCAGATCTGCAGGATTCCCCCTCTGGGTGCAGAATTTGTTTCTGCATGCTATCTTGACAAGTACAGAGTGAGCAGGAAAAAACAAAACCCAGGGCCAGAGGAGGACTCGAGTCGGAGGCTTTGCTCGAGTGTCTATGATTCCCTGTAATTAGTATGTTAACTGTCACAGCAACCCATCAGGGCCCTCTGCAAAATGACCTCGCTGTCAAGCCGTGGGTGTGGCGACCCCGTTTATGCATATTCAGGCGTCGCACTGCCCTCTATTGGCAGGGAGAGCGATAAGGCGAGATGAATTAGTACAGTGCAAGAGGCACAAAGGACAACAAGTATGTTATTTATGTTAGAAAATAACCGGACTGGGGAGTTTTTGTACACGCTCGCTGTGAAAACCAGACTCCGGGATACAAAAATCCACCACCTTGATCCTGTCATCCCTCCATCCATCCTCTGAGGGTCACGGGCGACTGGAGCTAATCCCAGCTGACATTGGGCGAGAGGCGAGAGGCGAGTACGGCCTGGACTTGTCGCCAGTCCATCACAGGGCCGACAACCCTCCACAGCTCACATTCACACTTACGGGGGCTAATACGAGATACCCATCACCTTAACCCGCATGTCTTTGGACTGTGCGGAGGAAGCACCCTGAGGAAACACTCTCCACGCAGACACGTGGAGAACATGCAGACTCCCAGAACCTTGTTACTGCGACAGAGCTCGCCACCGCCCCCCCCCGCGCCGCCTGGATCTTGTCGTTAAGACACAAATTAAAATTCCCAAACCCTTTTCAACAACACAGCTGTTTATTAAATTAATCAAAAGCCGAGGTAGGACAGGATGTAATGACGACTTCACTCGATTAGCATTCCCCCCTGAATATTGGAGCCATTTTTTTTTTATGTTCCTATATTTCCACTTCACTACACACACACACACACACACACACACACACACACACACACACACACACACACACACACACACACACACACACACACACACACACACACACACACACACACACACACACACACACACACACACACACACACACACACACACACACACACAACTCTGCTGCCTAAGCTGGCAGCGAACCCAGTGTTCCTGTCTTGGCCAATACGGGGCAGGGATAAAAGGCTGTACTATTGGCAAGCATGACAACCATTCATAATGTACCTCCACACGCTCACGTTGTTAGTAACACTTTAGGGCATTTGGAACAATACAACTTCTGTTTCATAAAAGATTAGAACAGAAATCCGTAAAAAAATAAAATATGACCAATAATCTCTGAACCCGACATTTGCTTCTCCAGTAGCTTGTAAAAATGATGAAAAACAAGCCGCAAAAATCCACCTCCTGTTAGTGTGTAGTCAATATTCACACCCGCAGTGCCCACCCACCACATCTACTGTTCTGCCTCTGTGGGTCTTGCATCTTTGTTTTGCTGCTGACATCGGACTTAAATTTATCACAAAGGGGAGGCGGGCGGTGCGGCTGGCAGTCGGCGCTTCCGGCTTGAAAAGTACCTTCAAACCGTTGCTTAAATTCAATAAACCCGACTGCTGGTGCCTCTGTCGCCCGGCGGAGTGGAGATCCACATCTACAGAGCGGGTCTGACCTCGGAACACTCCTGAAACATTAGCCCAGATGGTGGAAAGCGGCACGAGTCCCTCAAGAGTTGTTCTGCGCGAATGCCAAAGTTTGACTTCTGCCCTGACCTCTGCGCGAGGTCCTTCTTTGATCCGCAGCGTTGAGCATTCAGCGCTCGTGAGCTGTCACTGCCCCCCTGTATTTGTGACACTGACAAGTTTGGTGCGTCTGCAGTTGGGCTTTTCTGAGCTGAGCCGCGACAGCCAGAAGCTTCCCGAGCTGCATCGGCTCCAGCGACAGGTCTGCTGTGGTCCAGGCTTCAAAAAAACAGAGAAATTCGATTGACACTTCCTCCTGCATCCTCGCATCAAGCTTGGAAGTGAGATGACAAGCAGCAGTGGGTCTGTTTTCTGGAGGGAGCGGTGGTGCGTGTTCACCGAGCTCTCAAGTGGCTCCGAAATTTACAACTAAATTTGAGGCGAGTTATTTTCCTCTGAGTTCTCTGAGGCTCTCCGGACAAACACAGTTCAATAAATAAAAATTGATCGGAGTGGGGGGGGGGGTGGCATGGTGTACTGAATTCCACAATAAACACATCTCTGCAGATGGACGCTTAAAAAAGACACTAGCAGAACAATTTGACAGAACATGGAAAGCTGTTGATTTTGGATTTACTGTAGATGCCACATTTCGCTTCTGCTTCACATTCTGAGAAGCAGGATATCTGTTGAGCTTTTCCAATGCATTAAAATGTGCTGTAAAAAAAATAAATCCTAAAGTGCAAACAAAGCAAATCAGCCACCGGGCTGGAAGTCGTGTTGCGTTCATGGACATGCATTACTTTGCGGGTCCAAATTGAAGGGAGGTAGAAAACACATTTTTTACCACGACTCCCAAATGAAGATGCTGGTGGGTTGCCACCGATGGCATATTCCAGCATCATTTGTGGAAACGATAATGAAGCGCACGCCGGCCAAATAGAGCAACGGAGCACACCAGTACAGTTGGTCATCATCATGATTCATTTGGCCCCGATAGTCACAGAAAAGCCTGCGTGCTGTAGATTACGTTTCTAATAAGCATCCCTGGGGGGGGGGGGGAGGGGGGAGAAATAAAACTGCTCTTGATGACGATCAGGTCAGGGAGGAGAGAGATGTGCTCTTTCCACAAAAAAAAAAAACGGTCTCAAGCCTTTCGTGCGTCCAGCTGTTTGTGTTTTTCTGTCTGCCAGAAGGATATTACCGCGGAGCGAGAAAGAAGAGACGCCGCACCTCGGGTGGACATGTGGCCAGAACGACCTTTTAATCCATGCTGTGGCATCTTGTTTTGACAAATCAAGAGAGGTGGCTGGGCGTCTGAAAGGTAGCAAACAACCTTCAAGAAAGAAAACAAAAAACAAACGGCGAGGGGTATATTCTGAAAGGTGTTAATTTGATGACTTGCCTTTTAAAAAAAAGAAAAAAGCGATAACATAAACAGTCTAAAGGAGGGAGAGGAAATAAATCATCAGAGAGGCGTTGCGTCGGGGGGAAGGCCACCTTTTTGTCCTTCTCCCTTTTAATCCATATTTCATAACGCAGCATCCCGGCAGCCTTCACACTGAACCCGTTCCCTCGTCTTGGCTGTGGGAGCTCGGAGTCATTATGTTGGTAAATCAGTCATTCACCAGACAAAATGTAGCCGTGAGCACTGTGTGCTCGCCGCTGCCAGGCATGCTGCTCAACGAGCTCATTTTCTCACTTTCATGTGGCAAACTGAATACACAGTTCTGCTCTCTTATCACTCCATCAGCGGGGAAGATGGATGGCCACGCGAGTAAAAGGGACACGCACAACATGCCCCAAAAGCATCAGCCAGTCCAGTAAACAAGCACAGACCCCAGTGACCCAGTACAGTGTAATTGTACTGGGTGACAGACAGAGATGACCTACAACGTGTTTGATGGATTTCCAGACCGAATAACAAGACTTTCCAAAAGGGAAAATACATTAAAAAATGATGTAAATACGGAATTATGATGATCCGTGTGATCTGTGTAAACTAGTGGTGTGTGTTAGGGGTAAGACGTGAGCAAGCGTTTGCCGTTTTTTTTTCTGAGCGGAGACACAGAAGCTAATCCTCTCCGAGAAAGAGAAGGGAAGCTCACCCCCGATGCAGCCCGAACCCTTTCCCAGTTTGTCATTCGGCACTTCAAAGCATACATGATGAAATCCCCCAAGGTATTATAAGAGCTCTGGCATAGCAGCCATCCTCAAACCTGTCCTAGCCCTAATGCCTCATAAATGGAGTCTGGAAACATGTCCCTTTACTATTTCTAACGTCTTTGCCGTCTTGGATCTTTAAGGACCTTTTAGAGTTGCAGAGGACGGAGAAGAAGGAGGCGTTTGTGAGTCATTATGCAGCCGAGGGATTCCAGTCCCCTCACTGTGAAAAATCCTGCACATACAGTATGCACGTGCACCGCGTTCAGAGCGGTTAGATCGGTGCAGGAACCCGGCATCGATCGCCTTCCCGAGCTTTGCTGAACGAGCAGTTGTAGAGAAACCACAGTGCGCAGAAAAACAAATGTGTCCTGCATTGAGAAAAGCACGTAATTCAAGTCATTCAGTTCTCAATGCACTATGTGACGCCGTCCGACGGCGGTTGTTATACAGCGTGCTGAGCTGTCACATTATTGCGTTTCATAAATACATCCATTACTGGTCTCCAGGCTTCAGGCGAAACAACGCCTGCGGGACGGACTTGAAAATAAATGGCTGATAAAACGGTGTGAGGCTCAGACTCACACAGGGAGATGAAGGGAGATGAAGGGAGCTCCACGGACGCTGTCCAGCTGAGTTCCAGATATCGTGTAAAAACCAAAAATCACTGCAATCCGTGCTGATCGAATTTAAGATTTAAGGGCATAGTTTAAATTAAATTATATAAATTATATATATATATAAATATAAAACATATATAAATCAATAAGTAACAGTCCATGCTAACACGTTTGTTTGATGTAAACTAATTTAAATATTCTTCAATTCAGCCGTTACCTTGGGGACAGTTAAGTGTCGTACAAGATGGATGACACAAGCTATCTTTTATTTCCATTTCTTGCTTAAAGGTTTAAAGATGGACGACACGACGGCTCCCTGAACGTGAAGCCAAAATATCTCAATCGCCCCCTGGTGGCTGGCTGCAGTATAGGTCATAACCCTTGCCTCCTCCATGTTAGCAAACAGAAAATGGGTCAAATTAATTTCATATGAATAAATACATTTTTTTGTCATTTGAGGTAGTTCTGGTACGTTTGGTATTAATGAGTTTTTTGAGACTCAAGATGGCTGCACCAGTATCGGCGATCTCTTGGCTTCAAATCTGCACATTTGGAGGAAGTAGAGACACATCGTCCATCTTCGGTATTCAGTCATTAACTGTGCCATTTAACAGCTGATTCTCCCGTATGGAAATGTGGTTCATCTGCTAAAGCATCTCCTATTAATCCGTTAACTCCGGCACCTCACACGGTCCCTACGGGGCCGACTGCCAGACCTGCCCTGTTTCATCTTTCAACAGACAGGGTGTGCGCTGACTCTTTAAACAACGGCCATCAGGACGTGGATTGTCTATTGGCCACGATAGCCCGGGATTCTGTGTGTGTGTGTGTGAGAGAGAGAGAGAGAGAGAGAGAGGGAGAAAATGAAAGAGATAAACTGAGGGGAGTCAGTCTGCCCCGCTGTTCTCTCTCAGCAGACTTGTGATAAGGTTTATATCCGGTGCCTAACGAGTTCGCCCAGTAGCCCAGGCCCGGCTCCTGAGTGGACCGGGCCAGCAGTGGGGGTGAGCTCCCTCAGGTGACCTTTATTTCTTGTAGGAGATGGCTTCGGCCCCTTCGGCCACATCTCTTTTAATCTGGGATTTCGTTTTTTTTTTTTCTCGCCTCCTTTTCTTCATCCTTTCTACTCACTGTAACTCAGACTGCCAAGAGAAGCTGCGAGAGCTGGAGAAAGAGATGCTGCGGAGCTTTGGCACAGGGAGGCGTGTGTGTCCCAGAGGCGGTGGCTGAGGCGAAGATGGAGACACAGAGAGGGAGAAGGGCTGCTGCCGAGTTAAGCCCCTAATCACAGTCTGCTCTGCATGAAGGACTTAAAGTCACTCCATTTAATGCTACCTTCTCTTTAGTCAAAAAAAGGGGAGAGAAATACTCCTGCTTACCTCCTCAGCTTTCTGATACCTAGGCCCCGGTTCCTATCACGCAACAATTCATGTGATGCATTAAAGTAATCACAAACATATACTGGGAAACATGCAAACCAAGCACACACATAAGCTGCAGCACTGAAGTCTGGACCCTTTCCAGAAGGTTCTGCAAACGTTTAAGTTAGTTGCTCCTGAACTTTTCCTTCCAGCTCCCTGTTAAAATATCCAAGTTGAGCCCGTGTGAGAATACAGCAATGTCCGGGAAGATTCACAGCGAACGAGTGGGGGGCGTATTGATGTCGACAGACGCAAATCAGAAAAAAAAAATCTGATTTAAGAATATGAATATATCAGAAAAATACGGGGTGATACATTTTAAAGGCACGTCAACTTAGAAATAGGAGATTGGAGAACATTTCAAGGTCCGATGCTGGTTTCTGAATTTACACATCGTGTTCATCCCCCTGCTGCTCTACTCAACGCCCCCCCCCCCCCCCCCCCCCCCCCCCCACACACCACAGCTCCTCTTGAACATGTGTCAACTCCAGAAAATGTCCAGGACCTGTTTTCCAGACATTTTCTGGAGCTCATGTCTGAAAACGGACTTTAAAAACCCACAGCAATGCGAGCATGACTGTTTCCCTCCCTCACATTAGCCTGAACATTAACAGCCACAACATACATGCTCAAAGCCACGTGACTGACACGGCCGTCGTGCCCTTCATCCGTGTGCTCAGGTGCCTCATTTGTTTGTGTGTGAGAGGTGGAGAACACGAGCGGGAATCCTCGGAGACCACTGCCTCTAAATATATTAATTGACTTGGCTCCGCTTCCAGCCAGGTGTAACACACTTTTCGCAGAATACTCCAGAACTTTCGGGCGAGATCTTCTGGGAAATCCCCCCCCCCCTGCCGTGTCAGAGCTTCACTTTCCGCACACTTCCAACCGCTGCCTCCCCTCACCCTCGCCGTCTCGTCCACGCGGCTGGCAGACTCCGGGATGGCATATAGGTCTTAATCTAATGTCGGAGCATTGATTTATGCTTGGGTGTCCCACAGCCATTAAGATAATTGCATGATCACTTTATAACACCCTCATAATTTGGCTCCCCCCCCCCCCTCCTCCACCAGCCTGGCTCAGAAAGACCCGTAACCACATTATGGTGTTATAAAATGTGGTTGGAAATATTATCTCCTCAACCCCCTTCGCAAATTGATCTCCAACCATTTCCTCGGAATAAACCCTTTTAGTCGTTCCCTCACCTTTGCCGACCACTTGATCTATCGGAGGCTTCCAGAACTTAACAGCTTGTATCGATCGAGACGCTTCCTCCGGCGTCTTGAGGGGACGCTCTCGTGTCACCTTGTAATTCTAATAGTCTGGGTACTTCTGAGTGAGATCATCGCCGAGACAATGTATTTTTAGCCGCTGGGGCAAAGCATCTGCACTTTGATTGCATTTAATTGAAAAACGACAGCAGTAATTGGCAAAATGATCTCTGTCGACACAAATCTTTAGGAAAATAAAGATTACGACTTTGCTGTTGGCGAAAAAAGGAGAAGTTTGCATCGGTGAAAGTTAAATTGCTCTGACTCTCAGGGAGGCACTTGGCTTCCTGAGCATAAACAGTGCCAGTTTAGAAACATTGCACACAGACGGAGTTCAAGTTCAAAAAGATGCAGTGATTAAAATGTTGTGTTTAAAAGGGACATGTTATACTCATTTATAATATTTAATGGGCTTATTACTTGAAAAGGTTTAGATGCACTTTCTGCATGTGTAGGAAATATCAGCCACTCTGACAACAACACGTTCAAGAGGCAAAAAAAAGGTTTCGACCGATGACCTTCAAATTATAATCAGGTCATCTTTGTGTCCTTGTGTATTTTTATCCCAGATGTAATGGAATTCCCTTGTGTGTGTTACTGAGATATCACATTCACAAGGTCACTGTGACCTTGACCTTTGGCCTTCGACCACCAAAATCTAATCAGTTCATCTTTGAATCCAAATGAACGTTTGTACAGAATTTGAAAATATTCCCAGGAGGTATTACGAAGATGTCGCGTTCACATGGCAACTCAAACATTATGGCTCTCGCCCGTGCGGACCCATAAACATTGAAAAAGCTCGACATGCTTCCTCTTAATCAATTACAACTTATGTTCTGGTGAAAACGTCATATTATCATTATCATATATACTCATAAGAAAGAGGAAGTATAATGTTTTGTGCACCCAGTTTGATTCCTCCAATAATAATTCATGATTTAATAAAAAATGTAAAAGCTAAATTCCTTTTTACTTGTACCACGGTGAGTCATGTTTTATGTCTTGAGTTAACATTGTTTATTTTTATACTTACATATTGACTTTAGCTTTTTCTTGTGCATTCAACTGATACAATTTGGTTTTGCATTACTTGTATTAACTAAGATTTATCCTGTAATGTTTTCATCCGAGCTGAGACCAGATGTAGTGTTAAAGATTAATGAGCTTGTAAAGAATTTATGGGACTTTTCTCTTCGACGCGATACCTTGATTTACTGATTGGTCCCACTGTGTTACATTCCTATTTGATTTACATGAGGGCTGATCGACAGGTTCATGGCCGGAGGTGGACAGCGTCAGTCATAGATAAAGATTTACACATTTATCTTAAAGTGTTAAAGGTTCAGTGTGTAGGATTTAGTGACATCTAGTGGTGAAGTTGCATGTTGCAGCTGAATACCCCTGGAGGAGAACCTGTGGCAGCCTTCAGTTGTCATAAACACTCAGAAGGTGTTAAGTTTGTCCAGTCTGGGCTACTGTAAAAAGAAAATGGCTGCCTCCGTAGAGAGGACCTGCTCCTGATGTAAATATAAAGTGTTTAAATATAAAGAGCTCATTCTAGGGTAAAGAAAAAGATCATTTGTACAATTTAGATGAAACACACGAGTGAAAACATCACAAGGATTATTTTATATTTGATTTCTACCTATAGATCCGTTTCACCTTTAATCCTCGCCCCCTCTTACACGTGCATAGAACACATTTAAAACCTGTGCTCTTTAAGAAAGGATCTTTGTCACAGCGTCACAGGGGGATTTACCTTTCTCTCTGGGGACTTCGAGGCAAAGACGGGCATGTGACAGGAAAGCAGCGGACACCAGAGCGGCGCCTTCGTCTTCCCTTCGTCTTCTCCGTATAACCAGCCCGGGGAATTCTCCTCTCCTGAGAGAGGAGAGAGAGAGAGAGAGAGAGAGAGAGAGAGAGAGAGAGAGAGAGAGAGAGGAGAGAGAGAGAGAAAAGAGAGACTTTTTCATTTCCTCTCTCGAAGGTGGATCTATGTTAATGTCGTTATCCTTCACCGGCTGGTTTTATTGACACGCTCACCGACTGAATGAAGCTCACGCTGACATTGTCAGAAACCAAGGAAAGAGAGGAAGGACATTTCTCTCCCTCTATTATGCGATATGAACAGCGTTATTAGCATGTGGATAATATAATCAGCTAGGGGCCTATTCCCTGATGTAGGAGGCAAGGCCAGCTTCTGCCAACACAGGGCCAACTCAGCAGTGATGAAACCTGCACTTAATCAACAGTGAGAGTCTCGGTCCCCGGCCAGGAAAAAAACACAACTTCTGGATTTGAGTTATAATAATGGGTCCGGCTGTTTGTTGCAAACATCTCGGCGCTCGCAGGCTCCGAGCTTCACGACAGGTGCACCCCCCCGACAAGGCACCGGGGGCAAATCTGGCCAAACCGATCCCACTATGTAGTTTTTTTGCGATCATCAATTCCAATTTACAGAAAGCAAATTGTGCATGAAATTCAACAGCTTGCAAAAAAATTGGCCTGCATACGTTTCCATTGGCACGAGCTGCCTATTCCCTGTGCTGTGTCTCCCAGGCATCACGGTCACATTAGATGTATTTGCATTGGTTTATTTCAGAGTTTTGTTTTTTTTAAAGGATCAATGTTGGTTGACTCTTTCCCTGCATGTATGAGTTTGCGCTGAATGACGGCACATTTCTCATCACATTCAAAGCTTGAGTGCATTTGAATAAAATAGAAGCCACGGTCACACAGAGCAAGGAGATGATCAAGGACAGGAATGAGTGGGCTTCTTCTTTTCATAGCATTCAATGACTTTTCCTCTTTGTGTTTGTTTGCTGTTGATTTTCTCTCACATCTGTTTTTTAACCTTGTGAGCAGCACCTCCCTTGTATCCTCAAAACATTTGTAAACAAATCCAAGTGTGTTTAAGCCTACACCAGTCGAGATGCATGAAATAAAAAAATATATTTTCATTTTGTATTCACCAAAAGAAGAGAGGAGAATAAAACTTTTGAGGGAAATAGGTTTTTCAGGACGAGATACAAGACATTTTTCAAGAGATGCTTAATCTGATTTATATCAAATTCATAAAATGGCTGGATATTGCACAATTTATGCAGTGAATCTAAGTTCAAGGACACATCAATACACATACTCAAGTTAAAGTACCACATTACCTTTTCTACCTCAGTTAAAGTAAGAAAATACCTGCTTTGAAGTATTAAAAGTAAAAGTATTTGCTGTAGAATGTACAGATTTTGCTGATACATGTAGTGGAATAAAACTGAAAAGTACCTGAAAACAAATCTACTTAAGTAAACTACAGATACAGTAACAGTAACTGAGTACATGTACTTTGTTACATGCCACCACTGACTTTAACTATAACACATTTAACGTCTTCTCCATCTCTGGCACAACATCGTGACTAACACAGTCCTGCTCAGAGCAAGGTCACTGCGGAGAATGGGGCAGATAATTATAAGGTTTTTAAAATACGCTCATTTATATTTTCAGCCATCTAGAGTGTTCTTTAATAATTACTTTTGTGGAAGTGTGGGGGCGTGGAGCTTTGGCCCCGTGGGCCGACCGCCCCTCAGTGATTCCCTGGCAGGATATAAGGGAGGTGTGAGGTCACCGACTAGAACACTTGAATCGCAGCCAGATTGCTGCAGGTGGGGAAAGGGAGGTCCAGCGGTTTCCTCTACACCCGAGCAATCATCAACTTTCATCAGTTAATTAATACATTAGCTAAAATAATGTTCCGCTTGGGAATGCTGCGTGTGGATTTAAAAGAATGGGACGCGCGGGGAGATGGAAGGAACGGAGCGACGGGACGTGGGTATGAGAGGACACAAAATGGCCTTCACCTTCAGTCTTTGCCACCGAGTCGTGATGATGAATAACAATGAACAAATGATAAGCACGCACCTAAATTGAAACCGGCATCAAACATCACCTCCCCCCCACACACACACACTCACACACACACACACATCTCATTTATGAATGTGTTTGCATCCTTTGCACCTCTAAACACAGGAGCCATAACATTCAAGAGGTGTAAATACGCCATATGTCAGAAGGATCCATCACTTTTCAGGTTATTTTTCAGTCGTAAAATTTGCTGCTCGTCGTAAATTTGCCCGAAAATAACTACAAAACTTGATATTTATGACGTTGACTCGGGCGCACGGGCTCATCTTCTCCTTAAAGTCCCGCGTCGTGAAGTGAAAGAGCAGCTGAATCCATCGCTCTTTCATTTTGATGGTGTTAAACTGACTGTCGTAAAAAAAAAATGAAGATCTCACCGACAACATTTCTATTTCATGAGTTTCTCCCGGGTCTCGTGCCCAGCGAGCTGTGATTCATACAAGATTCACATCGTGTTGCATTTACCACTAATAGGACTTACACAGACTAGGGGGTAAAAAAAAAAAAAAAGGCTTCACGTCAGCTGCATAATGGTGATTACAAGCAGGGGCCGGGGACATGCGACTTGCTGTGGCTTCCGATATCCACCAATTAGTGTCACGGTGCAGGCAGCAGAGTGCATGGAAGTCACAAAAGCCAGCAGCCAGTCCGACATAATTAGAATCAAAACCATGTTATCATTAAATCGCTATATTACAGATGCAAGGAACTGGTTATTCTTACATGTCATTGGTCTATTGTGAAAATAAAAAGTTGGAAACTTATATTTTATACTTTTTTCCATGACGGCGTATTAGAAATAATCGCAAAAAAACCAGGACAGTTGTGTAACATTTGATTTGCAAAGCAACGGACCGATGGAAGGACAAATCGTAAGTTGCATCTTCAGCCAATTAAAAAGGGGATTTGTAATCACCACTGTTGTTTCTCCACCCGTGTCTATTTGTTTGTTGGTTTATTTGTTTGTCAGCAGGATGACACAAAAACTACTGAATGGATTTTCACAAAACATGAACCAAGAGTGAACCCAGATCCAGACAAAGGCGGCGATCCAGGAGTTTTATATCACCGTCTTGAACTTTGCGTGTTTTCACAAATAATTCATGGATCTTGATGAAAAACATCAGACACATCGAAGGCACTGAAATCTATGAGTTTGTGCAATTTGATGCAGATCCAAACAAAATGTACGGATTTAGTGGATCCAAATGTGGTGTCATACAGGGATAAGATCCTTTTAGCCACTGTACGGTAACAACTGGGGCTAGAAACCAGTCGCTGCCACCAATGTGCAAATGAGATAATGTAGATTAATCAACAGTTAATATTCATCTTCAATAGAGGGATGTGCTTTACCTGGTGCCATTCAACAATTTTTTTCTTAAGCTTCAGGAACACCTCACGTTTGCCTGTTAACTTGCTCGACACCCCCCCCCCACAACCAGCTCATCTCCAGCCTACGTCTACAGCTTCACTCAACCCCTGTCATGTCATGAGTCATGTGCATCAGCTGGCCTCGCTGTCGCCGAGGAAACAAAACACATCCCTATTGACTGTGCAACCTTATCCTCCGCAGCGAGAGAGACAGCCGCGTATCACACACCTGCAAATATCGATAGGAAAACCACTCGATGAATGTAGCTGTGAATGCTGCTGTCATTTCCCTGTTTACAGACAAATGCTCACACACACACGCACACAAGCACACACACACACACACACACACACACACACACACACACACACACACACACACACACACACACACACACACACACACACACACACACACACACACACACACACACACACACACACACACACACACACACACACGCCAGCTTGGCTTGATCACGAGGTCACCTGGGAATCCTGCACGCTGAGGTAAACACTGAATCACACTTGCCTGCATGTAGCTGCTAGTATGTGCAGAGCTCTCGAAATACATGCTCAACTAGCCCATTCCCCCCCCGGAGGTCAATGGGAGAAGAGTCAGGCGAGTTAGGATCCACTTCCAACTTCCACAGTTTTTTAGCGATGCCTAATAAAAGTGGATCTGCACTGTGGAATACGCAGTTGGTGCATGGATGCATTGCACGAAAAAGAGAGAACAAGTAGATTAGTGCAGTGCTTCCGAGCCGGAGGTGTACGTTTCCCCCCCCGGAGGTGCTTCTGCAGCTGCCAGGGAAAAAAAGGGCTGTAAAGCAACTCAGCTGGAAAAATTAAAAAAACTATGATTTCGTTTTTTAAAAGTTGACTTTTTTGAAAAAAATCCACTTAATTGTGTTGAAGAGCAAAACGAACGCACAAGCACCATTTCTAATTGCTGAGAGGTAAACTAGCAGATATGATAATCCCAGTCTGAGTGAGCTGCGACACCCGAACACACCGTTCTGGTTGAAGAGTGCACGGAAACTCATTAGCGGGGAAAGTGGAGAGGCTAAAATAGCCTAAAGTGCTAAAGCTAAAAGTGGTGTGGGTCCATGTGGTATTAGTGCTGTTGACAATGTGCCAAATAGAGACAAACGTTACGCATCAACAGTTCCAGGATCAGTTTTTTTGCCTCGATGACCTTTTGTGGAACGAGTCTGTGAAGAGGCCGATGGGAAAGAGCCGTGGCGTCGGATTAAACGAAAGGTTTGTGAACCACTTGATCAGTGAACCGCTAAAAATAGAAACCACATCATCAACTGCAAACTTTTATTCCTAAAAATGCAGAAACAAACGCCAGCGGACAAACACGGAGTAAGATTCCCACTAATCCAGAGCTGTGGTCATTTCAGCGTCAACGTTCCCAACGGATGAAATCTCCTGACCTGATGGTAAACACGGTTTAATAACTTATTCCACAGATCTGATTGTAATGTGTTGTTTCAATCAAAGCTAATCTTTCTCATGGCCCTGGCAATCACAGCGGAGGGGAAACCGAGGCTGCGCTCACACCTACCCAACGTTTATTTAATCATGTAAGTGTTGGTATTGTGGCGGCTGAGAGGGTAAAAATCTCAGAGGTCGATGGGTTTATGTACGTGTTTGATATTTCAAAAATACTCTCGATGTTGCAGTCTCTGCTTTTGCCTTTCTTCAATTGATGCAAACACCAAAGCGCCGGCCTTTTGTATTTGTAGAGAACTTTGCTTTCTGAGTGCTGACTGATCGGCCGCCGCCTCGGACACACCCACCAAGGGATTCAAGCAAAAAGGGGTCAACGTCATTCAAATTGGAAACCGTCGAAAAATGGTGTCAAATGTTGTGTGCGATTGAACGTTCGGCAGACAACGACAAACCAGAGCCGAGACAGGAATTGAAAAATCCAAATCAAACACCAGACACAATGGAAACAGAACGAGGCCAAACATCAAGGCCAGAGTCCAAAGAACTGAAAGGCAAAAATGTAGAATCAAAACAAATTTCAAAAAAACAAGGCCAAGCAGAAAGTCCACGAGGTCCAGAAGCAGGTCAGATCCTGACAGTTACGACTGTTTTAAAGTTGTAAATAATAAGGCCGCGGCGTAGTGAGTTCCGCCGAGCCGCGGTTTGTTCATCCGCGGTGTTAATTAGAGGCAATCAATACGAAAGATGAGATTCCTCGGGCTAAAAAGGTGAAGGTCGGGTCTGTCTACAAATCTCAATCGCAGCTACTGTACAATAACTGCGTCTAACAGCATCATCTGCGGGGGGGTGCGGGGTCGGAATAATAAGTGGGCGGACTCCGTTCCTCGCTTTCCCTCATTCCAATCATGCTTTTGTTTCAAGTCTGTTCTTACTGATGAAGATTAATTTGCAGAGCATGGCGCTCCATCAACCCCGGTGACACGCAGGGGCAAAGATATGGACTAATTAAATACACCAGTGCAATTTATATTTCCCATGGATCAATGCGAGTGTGGGATCTGTTAATTAAATCTGTGATAATGTTTACTCATCAGAAAACATTTCCCATGTTTGAGCACGGGCGAGAGATAGGGAGATAATCTCTGCTGTCTGACAGATTAATTTCAGGGACTAAGGGAAAATCCTGCCAGCACATGGGGAGTGAATGTGTGTGTGTGTGTGGGGGGGGGGGGGAGGGGGGGGTTCTCCTCGACGTGTATAATAAACACCTAACGACACACAGCTAAAGAGATAACACCTAAATGTAAGGTACAGCTAACGGATGCAGAGAAACCAGTCACCATAGCAACCAAACAATGGGAATGCGTGGCTTAATAAAAATGCAGCCGCCGCAATCCCCCCCCCCCCACTCCCCCCCCCCTCCCTCCCCGCCTGTTTGATGCCTTTTGTGTGGTGCACATCAGCATGGCACAGGTTATCACACAGTGGATTAAGAAGACGTGTCAGAGTGTGTGCCAGAAGTTCCCAAAGCCGCACTCCACTCATCTATTGATCCGTGTGCGAGGGGTGGGGTGGGGGGGGGTGGAGGGGGGGGGGTGAGCGAGAGAGCGGCACACTTAGCAGTGTAACCGCAGGCGGCAGCCCCCTGCCTGCCCTCTGTTCCCTGCAGTGGGACTGATTGCTTGTCTCAATCATCCTTTCACCCCCCCCCCCCCCCCCTCCACCACCATCACTTCTACACAAACACACACTCGTATAGACACGCACTCCCACACACCCCTCGACATCCGCCTCTCTCTCTCTCTCTCTCTCTCTCTCTGCGGCTCACTCACTCCTCTGCCTCTGTCTCGGGCTCTGAATCTCTCATGATTCGACGGCCTCTCGCTCTTCTTGTGAGGGCCATCAGAGTCCGGAGCCGTAACCCTGTCTGAAGGGGCTGGGACTGCATGGTAGGAAGCAATTAATTCTGCAGCCAGAAAGCCCATTAATTAGGCAACGCTTCTGGCTATTTCACGAAGAGCCTTCACAAACGGTAGGGCCACTCAGAGAGACATAAAAGATGCACTGGCACACCAGGTTATTAATGGACCCCGGGACTCCTGGCAAAGCACCGCTGTGGGCTGATTCTCACTCTCTGTTTCGAGGCCTCATAACCAACACGTCCACTCACAAAGTGACAAATGCTATTTACCAGAAACATGCCTCACCGGGCTTCATATGAAATCATGTAAACTAGTGCAGCTTCAGTGTTTTGCTGAAGGAGGAGCTTGTATTGAATCGTAACGTTCCTCACACTGATCCGTGCTGCAGCTGAGGTCACTTTGACGTTTGACCACTGACATGTAAAAGTTCATCTTTGAGCCAAGTGACAACAGTTCAACATTTTTAAGAAATTCCCCAGAGGCAGACTTGAGATATCACGTTCGAGAGGCTATAAATATGTTTTGTGAATCCATCGTGACTTTCACCAGACTTTAGTAAGTTCACACTGACCTTTGACCTCCAAATCTAATCACGTCATCCCTGAGTCCAAGTGAATGTTTGTTCCAGATGTAATGAAATTCCTTTGGGGGTTCAAACTATATCATGTTAACAAAAACACGAGTTCCCTGTGACTGTGACCTTTGACCACCAAACTTCCCTCAAGGTGTTCCGGAGCTGATGCTTTCCAAAGATTCAAAAAATGTGTTGGTAGGGTCATAGTGACCTTGACCTTTGACCCACCAGTTTATCTTTGAGTCCAACTTGACGTCTGAACCAAATTTGAGGAAATTCCGTCAAAGCATTCTTGAGATATCGTGAAACACACACATAGGAAGAGAAACAGACCGACAAACACACATATGGGACGAACATGAAAACATACAAACCTATACAACACACCAGAGGGAAGACACACTCATCTGATCCTGATATTCACACACAGAGACATGGTAGCTGTGTTTCCCTTAAACTGAGGGCACATGCAGGATAAACACTGGTGTGAAGATGAATCTGGGAAAATGAGCTTTGTAATGTCTAATCACTAAATCATGCATGAGCACATTAGCTATTTGTGCCGTCCACCATTTAGGGACATTTCGGGAGCGCGGCACCCATTTGAAACTAAACAAGGCCACGGCCGGGTGCGTTGGAAATGCTGACTCAGCCGTGGGTCCCCCCCCCCCCCCCCCGAGCACAGGGCAGGCCTGCCCCCGCCTGCAACCGACGAGGAATCCTCTGCGGCAGTACGCCATGCGTGAAATTAAATCAACAACTCCCTTATTGTAATTACATTTGGTTAAATGGGGGAAGGCAAAGTGTGGGTGTAAAACAATTAACGTGTAATTGTCATCCTGACCAGGTTGGAGCTGATCTGTTTTCACAGGGGATTCAAACGAAATCCATCACGCCGCCCCCCTCATCTCTTCCACTGGTTTTTAAATGGACCACAAAGTGCGGTGTCGTGGTTCTGCCGTGAAGCCGCGAACGCAGAGTTATACGTGACGATCGACAGTCGACGGCGCCGCAAGCTACTCGGACTGAATTTGAGTTTTTAAAAATCACAACACGTAAATTTGTTGTATTCTGAGGAAAATCATTTAAATTGGAGCCAATATTGAAGTTAAATATTGTGGAACAGAGCAAAGTTTATTACATTTACTCCAAGTCCCATTATGCAATCATTTAATTTAAAAACCTGTATTTTTAAATGGGATGTGTAGGCGCCTGCACCCAGTTCATCTGCAGGATTTTATTTTATTCAATCAATGTCTCTTCTCTTTAAATACCCTGACTCTATTAAAACTGTTTTAAAACATAAACACATTCTGTCAAACCCATCAAATACACAAAATATCATATCGCAAAAATGATATCACAAAAGACGTGTTTGACAAAACAACGGCCATAATGATCTGAGGTCATTTAAAATTGTGATTGAAGATATGAATCAAACTTCCAGCGTGAATTATATTGTCCCACAAGATGTAATGACGTTTATGCCAAATTGATTATCAATATTTTAGCGAGAGCTGTTGACAAATTTGACTTCATAATCCATTATTTGCATTCACCACTGTATGAGGTCACCTGTCCCAGTGCATGCTGGGACGTCTGCTCCCCTGTGAACCAGTAGAGAGAACGTGGGGGTGTGAAAACAGAAGCTGCGTTTTCCAGTTTCCCCGTAGACAGCAGATGATTGTATATTAAACTTTAATCGTGTAGTTTTTAATCATTGAATTGGTATTTATTATTTTAATATTGGTGTTTTTATTCCAGCAGAACACCAGTCGTCCATTAGCTGCTCTCGCTGCGGGACTTTGTGTGTTTGCTTTTTAAAATTTGTGTTTGTTTGTACTGCGCTCACAACGGCTACTTGTTCGCCGGGGGGGGAATAATTGTATGTGTAAACTTCGGGTTGTGTTGAATCCTCTTTGTGTACAAGACTAACGATTGGACTGTGTACTGGTGGGAAGAGGAGCTCCACACCTGCCCCGGTACCGGCAGCTGGGAAGTAACTGTGAGGACGTTAAAGAGGCAAGTCTCCATTTTAAAGCTGTATTTACTCTTTATTGCCATTTCTTGCACCTGTAACCTGTTGTGAGTGTGAATTACTTTTATGCACCTGCACCTTTTATGACTGCTGCTGCTCCACGTGCACATATTCTACTGTTTGGTGTGTTAGACGTATATATGTATGTATTTTGTTCAAGCCTTAAATTGAAATCGAAATGAGTTTTTTCTTATTTCTGTGTTTTTACATGTTTGAATATCGCATAAATGCAGGACTGGCAAAGAAATAACTTCTCTGTATCGTGCAACACATGTTTAAATCTCTGTAAAACAAACTTTGTAATTTGATATTCAATTTTTCCACATAATCCAGACTTAACCGAAGCATCTTCTAATCAAACACATGTTTAAATACACGCTGTCCATCATTCTAACAAAGATTAAAAGGGTAAAGATGGTTCTTGTTCTCTCTGCAGCCACAAATCTGTGTGTCGGGCCTGATGTCTAGAATTTGTTGATTTGTTGAAGACACACAGCAAAGTGTGTGTGGGTCAGAACCCAACAGGACCAAAGCCTCTGGATTCGTGTGAATGTGTAGAAATTATTGACGTCCCGGCTACAGTGGGTGTTTCTCTGTGCTCTTTCCCCTCCTCTCTCTTTTCGCTTCACCTCCCCTCAAACTCGTCTGTATTTCTCCCGACAGTTCTCGTTGTATTTCTTGTTTCTCTCTGTAATCTCATCACCTTTCTTCTCTGCACCTCAAAGTTTGCTCTCCTCACGCTTGACTGCTCATCATCGGAAACCTGCCCAACACACCCGCGTCGACTAAAGGCCATAAAAAAACCTCAGGTATGTCAATTTCCCTTCATTAGTCAAATTATCTGAAACTTTTAAAAAAGGCGAAAAGATTTCATGTTAATCTCAACACACGGGAGCAAAATGTCTGTGACAGGCGCTCGGGGCTCCGACGCAGCGGGACAGCGTGACAGAGTGGTGCTGACAGTCGAACCATTACGGAGTCGCTCAGTGTACGAGTGAGAATAATGTGCATTATTTAAACTCTAGCACAATTTGATCCCGTGTCAATGTTTCCCACGCGTGTGATGTGGTAAGAAAAGGGAGGAAATTCAATAAACACATTGAACGCTTCAATGTGTTTGAGCTAAATAAAACACTATGGACGTACTCTCACTTCTCCTAATAGATGCTGATGGTGTCTTTAATCTCTGTCGGACTCCAGCTGTGGAGAAGTTCCAGGATTTGACTCTGAACGTCTCCCGTGTCCACATCGCAGCCGCAGAGGAGACGCGTGGCGTGCTCTGACTCCGCCAGTGGCCCCGTCAGCGCGCCTGTTGTGTGGTTGATAAAGGTGCGAGCGACAAGGAGAGGCTGGGGATGCTGCGCTTCACTGCAGCCTGATGCTTCTGATGCGCCACACACACACACACACACACACACACACACACACACACACACACACACACACACACACACACACACACACACACACACACACACACACACACACACACACGCACACACGCACACACGCACACACACACACACAGTATACAGCGTTCTCTATTGAAGACTCGACAGATGCACTGAATGCTTCACGCACCTCTGTGACCTAGCTGGTAAACATAGCGCCAGCAGAACGGGGGGGAAGAACGCGTTGTTGCATTTTCTCTTTTTTTCTTCTTCTCTTACAGTAGCGTGCAGGGATGGATATCCTCAAGATGCGGGGAGGCAAACAGCCCGGCGTCCGCATAAATGCAGATATTTTGCTAAACAAACATTTTTCCGACCGAAGAGGAAAACGCAAAAGACATTTCCCTGAAACCTGGAGTCTTTGTATCCGTGTAAATCGGAGCGTTTGGGAAGTGATGACGTCGCACATGACCACGGTTGCTTTGAATCCATCACAAACAACAATATGCCGGTTTCTTTACGTTTGGCTCGGTTCTAATTACAAGTTTGCTGCACCGCATTAACGACACTCACTGTCTGCCTCGCCCGATATCATTCTATCACACGAACCACAGCGTTCTTCTGTAGAATTTAACGGGGTTGTTGACTTTATCGCCACCAACTGGCCACGACTGATTATGTGTAGTCGTTTTTTTGTGCTCTCGACTGGACGGAGAGATGTTGTAAAACGAAGGCTGTGAGGACAGTGGGGGAAAGTATCTGCAGTGGGCAAATGTATAAGGAAAATGTCCTTTAATGCCTAAAACACTTAAAACTTCCTTTGAGGATCTCAGGGCTGAGCTCGAGTATTTACAGACACACACACACACACACACACACATTTAATTGTGTCCTTTAATCTACGACAATAACTTCCTCTGAGATATTGAATGTTTCCGCGCTGATGCTCACGTCGATGGAGACAATACAACAACACAACTGGAGCTGCACACACAAGCGCAGCATTGAGAGACACAGAGTGCATGCACAACAAACCCAGAATAAAATGTGTGTGACAAGGAAGAGGGCTCAAGGCGACACAGGGAGAGGAAAGGATGGAGAAAGGGGACCGGGGCGGTGAGTGGGCTGGATATATACGTGCCATCATGGCCAAATAAGCAGATTAATGGCCTCAGCGGTGCCATCTCTGCTTCTGCCACGGGATGACAGCGCGCATTGATGAGCCCAGGAGAGGACGACCTCCTGTGCTGCCGCGTGGTCAGACCGTGCCGTGGGCTGAGGCCTGGGCCGAGCAGGGCACGGGGTGGAGGAGGGAGGTTAGGCGGATAGAAAAAAAGAACGGTGCTGCTCCCTGCTGGGCAGGGTCTGGACACTTCTATTTCCTCCATTGAATCGGGTCCACTGCTTAGGCAGATGTAGATTTACAAGCCGTCGAAAGCACTGAATTGACGACCTCGTCTGTGACGCAACGCGAGATTTCCTGAAGTTGTTAAGTTTGTTTTCTTACATCAGAGACACAAGGTTATTAATTCAATGCCTCTTTCTTCACACACATAAACTCCCCATGACCCAGTTGAGAGTTTCTGTTCCGTTGAGATTATATAAGGTGGAACAGATACATTGTGAAGCTGACGACGTGTCTGAGCCTCTGACTTAAACATTGTTATTGTATTTCACTGCATTACATCATGCTGTTTAAATAGAAAAACACATAGTAATCCTCTCTGGGTGTGTGTATATGCCTATGTGTGTGTGTGTGTGTGTGTGTGTGTGTGTGTGTGTGTGTGTGTGTGTGTGTGTATTTGTGTGTGTGTGTGTGCACTTACGTAGTGCGATCTTGGTCAAGTGCAGTCGGTTGACCCAGGAGATCTTACTCAGGGGGTTGGGAGTGTTGAAGACCATCATGAAACTGACAGGACGTCCTGACCTGCAGGAACACGCAGATGGAAACACACACACACACACACGCTCAGGATCAGGATCAGGTGCAGACACACATCACATGGACAGAAAATACATGTTTCGACAGGTCAGAACCGAGGAGATGAAGAGAACACTGGAGTTTTCTACTGATTTGAAGAGGAAGGACGCGAGTAAAAGATAATAATACGTTTATTATAATAATAATAATGTGTTTTTCTTCCAGCCCTTATGGTTTTTCGCATATTTCAGGGTCAGATAACTATGTGTTCATTCGTTACAGGTGATTTCTATTTGAACGGAGAACGTCAAAGTGTGATTATGGCAATTTTACAGAGTCTGTAAGATCTGTTTTTCACGAGTTACACAACAGAAACATTTACAAGGACACAACTGTTCTGATATTAGCCCGAGAAGACAACAGTCTGAATAAGTCAACAGCATGTGTGTGTCCTCCCGGCTGGACGCGGCTTCGGGTCGACTCACACACACACACACACACACCTGTGACTCAGCTCCTATTCCAATCAACAGGCCTGATTCACCATGTGACCCCAGTTCAACCCACCAGTTCCCCCAGGTCGCTCAGTCACACTCTGTGGTCATAACACTGCGGCTGCTCTCTGCCTTTTGCCTTTGTGATAGATTCTACTTTGCTGGCCCCTTTATTTCTTAAAGTCCGTGTACCTCTGCCCGGGTCCACCACCCGCCGCCCTGCTCTGACACTTCCAGCCAAACTGTTTGTCGGATCTCTGGATTGGAAACCGGAGTAGTTTGAATGCCTGCCTGCTGTGCTCCATCATTTGGAGATCGGCTGGACTCAGTTGAACCTCAGTCTGCCCTGCTCACCGGAACAGAAACTCAGAACCATACATCCCGGCTGCCTGCCGGCCGCAGTTCTTTCTTTCCTGCAAGTTTTTAGATTAAAACTTCTCCTGTCTCTGCTCCTGTGTCTGCAGGGGGAGTCCAGAAAATCACTATGGTTCATAACGAGTGTACTGCTGCAGTGTTTACGGTCATTGTGCAAAATTGCGGTTGTAGTTAGGATCATTACGGAAACAACTACTTCTAATGCAAAGCAGCTAAAACCTGCTCGAAAGGTCAGCACCTGTCATTAGATCACGTAATATGTTTATTAACATATTCAGTGCGTCGTTGTGCCGTATTTCCATTATTCCTCCTCGTTATCTTATTTGTTTCCTTCTCTCCTCCTCACATTTATATTTTTTATATTCATTAACATGAGTTTAAAAGGTAACAAGTATTAAAAACAGCGACTTATTCTGACGAAACCACCGGAGACTAAAGTTAAAGACAACGGCTGTGCAGTGATTTTGGTTTTTATTTACTTAAATGAAGAGTGAAGGAAGCTCATTGACTTCTACATCAACAGGAAGGGTGGGCCTGCGGAGGGAGGCGAGCCCATGCAGGCCGGTGTTGGTGATGTTGTTCTTCGGAAAGTAGAAAAGAAAAAGGTCTGAAACTTGGTAAACTAGCAGCAACACTACCCATAAACTCCATGGACTGTACATACAGATAAATGCAGCGTCTCCACCTCCTCCCACCGTCCAGAAATGAAACCGAAATATCGTGATACAAACGCTGCCATCTTGCACATTTGGAGCCAGAGTCTGCGCTGTGACAATCGGGGGGGGCGGAGCTACGGTAGCGAGGTCCTGCTGAGACGCTTGCTTGACCAATCGTGAGTCAGTCTGAGCTGTCAATCATGACGTTTTTACAGCAAACAAGTTTGGCCCGTGTCCCATCCACTGACAAATTTGAGGCGGGGGTTTATGACCTCTACTGCAGCCAGCCACCAGGTGGCGATCAAGACGCTTTGGCTTCGCTTTTGGGGAGCAGTCATGTCGTCCATCTTTATTTAGGGTCCACGGTAAAACGCTCCCTGATGATGTAATAGAAAGTGTTAACCGATTTAACCAACTAACAACAACTGATGTAACTCCATCGCTCAGTCGGTCTCACACATGTTTCTCGGGCTGTTGCAGTCCAGCAACATAAAAGGAGAAAAGTGTATTTCTCACATATTCCCTAGATGTGCTGCGTGAAAACAAAACAGTACAAAACCGTCAGACAAACTGGGAACCAACAGGGAGGAGAAAGCTTCCTCTTCAAACAGCAAGACCTCCTCTGCCAGACCAGTGTCTTGTCTGCTTGTGGTTTCAACGGAGGTTCGGTCTAGTAAGCCGAGGCTTTGTGATTCCAGCCCGTACGTCGGTGGGTTGTGATGATTACACAGCGGGGTCACAGCAAATTGCTTCTTGATGGGCTCCCGTGCTTAAAATGCCACTAATGTGCGAGTTCTGCTGAGATCAGGCACAAACAGTACAGGCTCTGATAAGTGAGAGCTTTCTGATGCTGGTTCAAGTTCAGACAGAGTGGGAGGACAGAACTGTGTGTGTGTGTGTGTGTGTGTGTGTGTGTGTGTGTGTGTGTGTGTGTGTGTGTGTGTGTGTGTGTGTGTGTGTGTGTGAGAAGCGTCACCATTGGTAACAAAAAAGACTAGAAACACAGTAATTATGGCTGTTTTGTGCAAGCAGGGTTCCCAGTTGGGGAAATAATAGATTTGTGGGTCAGTGGTTAAGGTGGTTACCAGGAAGCAGAACCTGCGGCTGCTGCAGGAGGACTCGAGCCTCTACTGGGAGAACGAGCAGGCACGAGGGAGGGTCGAGTCCCACTGCAATGGCCGAAACTTATTGGTTAATGTCGTGAATAGCGGTGTTGACGATATTGATAAATAGCAAACAAGTGTAAGATTACGTGAAAACTTTCGATTAACCTTCTCCACCTTGAAACTGGGATCCAGTGCAAAAAGCCACGAGTTCAATCCCACTGCTCCTGATATCATCTGCAAAAGGCTCAAGGAACAATGTTTTCAAAAGGAACCTTTTCAAGCTTGCAGGGAGGTGACCGTTTAATATTTAATATTGTTCCTTCATTCCGTGATATCTAATATTCTGATATGAATTCACGCATTGATCACAATCAAACTAATATAAACACAACTTAACAGGGCACCTATTACAGTTCTCAAAAGACAGATGCTGTTTCATTCACACTGATTAATCTGTGCTTGTTGTTTCCATTACAATCCTGTAAGTTATTGTTCCACAGGGCTGAAAAACACCCGTCCTCTTCAATGTAAATCACGAAGGGAACACAGTTTGCTCAAGGCCTTACAACACGCCGGATCACACATCTCCCTGCTGGGATTTGCATTTCGCCTCCGTCGTAAACATGTCGTGCATTAATGGATGTTCCTTTGTTCCCGCTCGTGCAGAGAATGTGCAGAGTCACGAATAATAAAATAAAACAAGTGTTGATTTGTTTCTAATAATGAACTTAACAATTTAAAACGAGACGACGTTATAACAATGAAAAGGCTTTTACCTTTGTTGACGTTTTTATTTGTGCACAAAGCCTCAGAGCAATATATAATTCCCAGAATGAATTATATATATGTTTTCATTCAGGATGTGGAGTACTGGACAATACGGTGCCCGTAGAGATTGTAATAAAGTATATAAGATAAAATCGATTTTAATATAAAAATGACCAGAGACTGCCCTTCATTCCTATCAGAATTATGGACATTTTAATTGAATGGTTTTAAGTCAAGGTGAGGTATCGTTAACTGATAATTATTCAGATATTCAGCAATCAGGTTTCTGACAGTTCAGTCAGTTATTACATCAATGTCAAGGTACGAGTGACTTCATTGGCACAGACTGAGAACTACACAATCATTTTGGATTCTACCACAGGCCACCTGGTGTTGTGTCTCCGTCATCCCCACAGCAACCGGTGCTGGGCCACAAAGCCAAGATGTAAACAAATAAATGTCACACACAAACAAACACACACACACAGTATGTTTTTATAGCCTGATCCTTCCACGCAGCCCCTCACCACTCCTCAAACACTCGGCTGTCTGAGACAGATTTAGCTCAGGTCTCACTACGTGCCAACATGAAATGAGACTTGGCCAACGCTGCTGCTGTGATATTTGTGATGCATTTATGAGCAAATCAATTTTTTTCTGTACAAACAAGCTTTTGGTTGACTTGTTTTTTCATATGTCTCAGTACTCAGGTCAAATCCTATGTCGTTTTCTCTGCATTTATTATTTTCGTCATATTTACTGTCTGTATAATAAAGTAAAACAAAAAAAAACAATGGCTCGGTCTCATGTGAGTGATTTAAGTGGGTTCCACAAGATAAAAACTCAACTTCCATCAATACCAGAGTCGATAATGAAAGGAATTCAAGGTCTCTGCCCCAGCAAAGTGGTTTCAAGTGTTTTGTTTTTCCCAGTGAGGTCGACTGGGTGAGGGCCGTCACTTAAAACCAACAAGAACTTTTAAAGAACACCAGTATTCCAGTAATTGAGGGGGGCGCTGTGTTGGAGCGATTAAGTGGTTTTCATGTAGAGAAAGTAAAAAGCCTATCAATGCGTTGTGTGGAGCTCTGATCATGGGAAATTACCCATGATCCTCGGCTAAATGAACAAAAAGAGCAGCTGCTGCAACAATTACGCCAAACTCTGTTTTCCGAATTCTTATTGTTTTATATGTCTCCTGGCTAAATATTAGAGATAAACACAGTTTTTTAACTCGACGACGTGCCTAGCTTGTGGTTTTCAAAAGCTAATGCTTTTTACAAGAAGCAAATCCACTGAGAACGTATTCACAACAGGGAGTTTTTGGCCATTTTAGGTTTACTCATTTGTATCCTTGCCCCAAAGCCTGTGAACTTGTATATTTGTATTTTACCCGTTACACAACTGTTATCGCGTATCCAACCTGTTGCAGGAGTGTGTTACACACTCCTCACTGGAGATCGTACCCGGTCACCACAGTTACATTGAGCAAGAACAGATGTTTTGGGGTGAGGAGTTATGGGCGAGTTGCGGAGAAAGAGGCTATAGAAACATACAAACCCATTTCCTTGCTTGTTAAATCCTTACCTCAACATTTAGAGTCACCTTGTTCGACCAGCGGCGTTTCAATATTTGACTCTCTGCCGTCAACTGAAGTAAAAAAAAAACTCGTAATGATTAACAGGCTAAAGTGAGACAGGCAGCGTGGCCCTGGCGTTAGCAGTGACTCAGCCGGTGTCTATGCATTGACAGCAGCACTCTGCTGTCCGGATTGATCAGCCTTTATTGGAACTACCAGCAAGCTGTCGAGTCAAGGACGAGTTGTCTTTTCAAGGCACTAAGTAGCTTTCAGAAATAACGGCCGTTTCTCAGTCACCTGTTCCGCGGTGATTCAGGGGGGGGGGGGGGGGGGGCGATAAAAGAGAGACAAGGGAAGTGGAAGGGCAGAGTGTGAGTGTGGGGGGGGGGTTTCTTCAGACACATGTTATGTATGTACGTCACAATCACACATCATCAGACATCATTAGATGGTAACTGAGTGGAGAGCGGTGAACAGCCTGGAGTTCTGCCGCTGCAAATTCATTTTCTTTTCATGGAGGAAGGAAGAAAATGGCTGAGACAGACACACAGAGAGAGGGAGGGAGGGAGGGAGGGAGGGGGAGGGAGAGAGAGAGAGAGAGAGAGAGGGAGGGGGGGAGAGAGAGGGAGAGAGGGAGGGAGGGAGGGGGAGAGAGGGGAGAGGGAGAGGGAGAGAGAGAGAGAGAGAGAGAGGGAGGGGGAGAGAGAGAAGGAGGGAGGGAGAGAGGGAGGGAGAGGGAGAGGGAGAGAGAGAGAGAGAGAGAGGGAGAGAGGGATCGCTGACAGGAACAGAATAAAGTAAGTAAGATCTCAAACTTCCTTGACGTGCTGAAAAAGTGCGGATCTCACAAAGAGGTGTGATTCATACCATTCGCTGCTTAAACATAAGCAGAGGCAATTTGCCGAAGACAGAGGAGGAGACGAGGTGTGACGGGAATGCAGCCGCTCACTGGGTCGGATTCTTTAGGCAACACTTCGTGCCCATATGGCCTCAAACATGCTTAACCGTACGCAGAGTCTCCGATCCGATCCCCCCACACTCCTGTCCGCTGACTGACAGCCGCAGTGCAGGTGTGGTGCACTGCCGGAATGGAGAACTAGACTGGCTGGCAGAGGGGAGACGAGGAGAGCCGAGAGGAAAGGAGAGATTAAAAAAAAAAAAAAAAGAAGAAACAAGCGAGGGAAGGAGGTAGGAGGAGAAAGGGCAGAAAGGGGCAAAGCGAGGAGCCAGGCCCGGCTGATAAACGCGAGCAGGTCAGTGCCGGGGCGCACACGCGTCACACTGATGTACAAGGACGAGACGGATTCCGGAGTGAGTGCTGAGTGGCAGCCTGTCATGCATCCCATCCTCCAGCTCACCTCCAACCCCTCGGCAGGGAACGACTGCTCTGCAGAAAGTGGGATGAGCTGAAGGAGACACTTCAGCGTCTCCTCGGAGAGTTGGTTCGTCCCGTCCTGGACAGATTTGACAAACAAGTCGCGTGAAAGAAAGCGTTACAGGTGACAGAGTTAAAGTGGATTCAGGACTGAGTGTGATTTATAGAGGGAACAAACAAGGATCTCCTCATGGGGCCAAACAACGAGCCCTGAAAATAACACACACGTCTGGAGGTCGTTCGATCTGAAGACTGAACAGTTACACAGACTCACTGATACAGATAAAGATGGATGACATGACTGCTTCCCAAAAGTATCTTGATCGCCCCCTGGTGGCCGGCTGCAGTATAGCTGATAAATACCCCATGAAAAAGCTTCTATATCGGCATCAGGGGCCTTAACAGAAAGTATTGTGAACTCAGCATCTCCGTCGATACTTTTACCATCTTTGCAGACGGGCGTTAGCAACTTTTTCCGAGCAAAAAAAAAAGCCACCAGCAGTTAATCTGGCAACATAAGCTGCTTTCAGACATGTGCTGAAGTCGGCCTGACCCGGACGACCCCCTGCTGCGCTTCTTCATGTGAGAAAGGGAGAAAGTCTTTCTGCTCGAGAGAGTCGAGGGTTGTTGTGAGAGTGGCAGCGAGGTGGAGCGTGCAGCTCGTTACCAGACTGTGCACGGAGTGTCGTTCGCAGCGGTTCCACAACTTTCAAACTACTTCCTTAATTCCACACATTGTCCATTAACACTCCAGCGCCTATACAAGGTTTTGACCCGGTGTAACAGGCCATAGTATACCCCCAGTCCGGACTATACCTGGGGTTAAAGGGGCCTAGGCTAGATTATACTCTGGGTATATTTATACTCCGGGGTATAAATTGGCCTAGCCTCAAGCCAGATTATACCCCCATGATATCAGTAGTGTTGAGTGATATACACAAGAATAACTTAATTTTTCAACATTTTATTGGGGGTTCAGCTTTGTCAGGTAAGTTAAGTGAGAAAGCTAACTGATTTAAATCTTAAAACTCTAAAACAACCCTAACCTTTTTATTACTTCAACCAGAAAAACAGAAAAAATATTAGACTTCCACAAAGATCAAAGATTACTACGTCCTGAAACTTCTAAGACTAGCAAGACCTCGCTACAATATAAATGTTCAAAGTTAAACACTGACGTCTCTTGCATGTCTGGGCATCTCAGGGAGTGGAGGAGGGATACAGAACCGGGCAACAATCAACCAATGATATTAAGAATGTACTGCACTAGGTGCATGCAAAATAATTAATTACATTTTTTATTGTCCGTTCGACCCACACTCGACCCATACCCATCAATGCGCTAGCATGTTCTGACAACACCCCTACCTCTTTAGATTTTTGGCAAATTTTCCCCTTGTGTTAAATATATTTTTTAATGTCAAAATATTGGTTGGAGAAATAGAAAGGGCGCAAAAAACTCTGCCCAGCAAAAAAAATTAAATAAATATATATATATATATTATTATTATTTTTGCTAGGTGCAGTTTTTGGCGCCCCCCTCTAAGTGGCGCTCTAGGCAACTGCCTTTGTCGCCTATAGGAAGGACCGGCCCTGCCTGGAGGGGTATAGTCTGGCCTAGGCTATTTTACACCCCCGGGTATAGTTTGGCCTAGGACAGTTTATACCCAGGTTTGATCTGGGCGGGGGTTAATTTGGCCTGTTACACCGGGCTTGTTTTTGTTGTGGTCTTGTAAAACAAAGTGCAGTAAAAAAAAGGATTATTTTTATTCTATTTGCTTTAGGAGGTTCAGAGTATCTGCACCATACAGAAAGACACAAAGAGGACATAACCATAAATCAGCTCGCTATATTAAAATGAATATAGGGACAACAGCATGTAGGGATACGATTAAATACGTCCTCAGTGAACAAACTAAGGGGCCGAGTTTCCCAATTAGATTTGATTACTGGAGCAGGAAGACAAACTTTTCCATTCGACCAAAGGAAATGTGTCGGAGGTGCCGTTCGGTTTCAAGCCCACTGCACCTGGGAATTGGGTAAAAGTCGAGGACTGTGAGAACACAAAGAAAACACTAAGAGATATAGGTGGTGTCAAGGTGGGGGGGGGGGTGCACACAGTGCTATTCACATGCATATCACATAGACTACAGCACCAGAATGTGATGGATGTTATAAGGAACATCTTGAGAAGAGCACTGTGCCGTCCTACCGCGAGTCAGATAAGAAGATGTCATCGTGTGGAATACAAGTGTCAGAGAGTTCCTTTAAATTGTCAAAAGGAAAGGTATCTAGCTTTGCCAGTTTCTTGGTGATCCGTCCGGTTGTTTCTGTGCAATCTTGACCACAAACAAACAAACTGACAAGGGGTGAAAACACACAACCTCCTGGGTGGAGGCAACACGAGCAGATAGCCGTGTGCATGACTAGACATCGCAGGAAATAATTTCTCCCCGATTCGGGGTGGGCCAACCTTTGAAGTGGTATCCCGCCACGCAACCCGTCCACAGCACAGCCCGGCTCATACATAAGTGATGATCAGAGAAGCCCTTCTGCAGTCCAGACACCGACATGAGGTCACAGGGATTCTCCAGAGCGGCTCAGGGAGCGCGTCTGTTCGGGCTCTCCATCAGAACAAACCAGACACGGATTCCAAACCAGTCGTATGACTGAAACTTTAAGGGTTACCGTTCGCGTCGCAGGCTCCGTGAAAAGACCCGTCACGAAACAAACAAAAAAACAAGGCTCCAGGCTTACAGTACTGTCCCTTCATGTGTGCCACGCTGGTGGGAGACGAGGATGAAGCAACAAAACCACATTTGGTTAAACTATGAAATTTGAACTGTGTATCCATCACTTGCTGGTGTGGCCTGTGTGTCTGCGTCTGTGGCTGTTCCAGGAGACGCAGTAAAGGAGGATGTTAATGAACTGCTGTCACACGTAGGCCGGCGCCTTTGAGGCAGCAGTCAGGATTCTCCCCACGTATTCGGTCTGTTTGCAGTGTGGAGGCTGTGATCTGCTGCCTGACTGCAGAGAGTTGCTCGCGGCCAGACAGAAGGGGACCGACTCAGTACAGGGGGTCCCTGCTGCAGCCCCACTCTCACCAGCCGAGCCAAGGCTCAGCTCAGCGTGTGTGTCTGTCTGTGTGTGTCTGTGTGTGCGTGTGTGTGTGTGTTTTTTCCTCTTTGTCTGAGATGCATGTTTACTCATGTGCAGGTTCATTGTGTGAAGCATGTGTGACGACATGTAACATGCACATTGGGATTCGTGGAAGTTCTCTCGTGCCCTTGTCAATTCACTACTTGGCCAGTGTGTGTTTGTGTGTTCGCTTGTGTGTGTGTGTGTGTGTGTGTGTGTGTGTGTGTGTGTGTGTGTGTGTGTGTGTGTGTGTGTGTGTGTGTTGGTGAGAGTGCCGGAGCCAGTCCGCCCGCTGATCTCTCCTTCAATCTGCCACTTCTTCACCCTGGGTAGCGTCAGAATGGTTTGGGCGCCCGCTGTGCCACCTGTCCCCCCCAGCCCAGAGGCTCGCTGCCCGTCCAGCTCCCCCCGACTCCCAGGCCCGGCCTCCATTAGATTGCTATCACACGACCAGGATTGACTCATTTTCCCTGCAGGAGCCCCTTCTCTCTCTTTCAGCTGACATTGTTATCTCTCACCTCTCCACCAAACCCCCCCCCCCCCCGTGCTCATCTCCAAGTATGATTTCACCGCAGAAGCTGCTCTGCATTATTTGACTTTTAAATCTTTGCCTGGACGTAGGGGTGGGAACAACCCCCCCCCCCCCTGTCACTGCTAATGACATTATCACAGAAACTCAACTAACAGGGCACCCCCTCGAAAGGGGACTTTGGGGACTCTCCTGTAAGCATGACATCTGGCTCCACCAAACATCTGAGTAAGCAGATCGGTCCTGCAGGCCCGGTGTGACAGCCGATGAGAAAGCCGGGAGATGTGGGAGAACTGATCTGCACAGCTCTGCCGCTCAAGCTGTCACTTTAGCTTGGCTTGGCACAGTTAGAATCTCCCCGGCTCTGAAGCATTAGGCCAACTCCTCCGACTGCCGCTGCCCTGCCGGCACCGAGCCAACTCTTTCACGGGGGAGCTCGATCATCACCCTCACTCTTTCTTTTTATCCTCTCCTTCTCCTGCTCAGTCTCTCAGCAGGGCTCGAGCTTATTTTTTTCCCCGCCCGTTCTTTTGTCCTCCGCTGCCTCTTTCTTATCCCCTCCACGCCAGAAGGGAGGGAAAATGGGATCCATTATATTCCCAGTTTCAGTGGAGTACTCTGAGGTGCTCGCCGCTCTCCTCTCTGCATCTTTGTTCCTCTCGAGTACGTGTTCAGTCGTGTGGACGTCTCTTTACCCACCGGGATCCACTTCAACATGTTAAGATGAGCACTTTAACGTCCTCAGCCTGACCACCTAACCTGCGTGTACAGTAATTATGCGTGAAGCTGAGAATCACTGCAGCCGCTGCTTCTTTAGTTTGGACTGATGTTTACATAAACAGGAATATTCTGACTATTGACTGTATTTCTATTGAGACATTAAGTAAATCACGAGTTTCTAGTAGATATTCCATTAATATTCAGATTTACATGTTATCTGATTCTGTCTCATGTCAACATTAAGTTACTTCAAACCCACGAAATGCTGTGAAAACTCGACATAATGCAACAGTCAGAAAAACAACACCTCTGAATTAGATTATTGCTTATTCCAGGTACAAGCTTATGAATGACAGATTGAGGACTATTAAGAAATAACTTATTTATCTAAAGTTTGTCCTTTCAGCACCGACACTGTACAGTTGAAACCATACGGATCAAAGTCGAGCGGTTCGGAACATGTAATGGAAAGCGTGTCTCATTCGAATCCAGCCAAAGGAACATTTTGTGAACGGTAATCATTATTCCATCCAAGTACGGAAAGGAAATGAATTATTTGAGTCGGGTAATTACCCAGCTCATGACAGAATAAACTGTTCTCGCCTCTAATTCGCTAAAGGTCAGGGCGTCCTGCAGGACCAGTGAGAGAAGTGCATGTATAGAACCACAATGTCCCGGACTTTAATTCACCGGTTTTTCCCACTGTCCAAAAAAAAAAGGCAAATTACTTGTGTACGTTGCATTTGAAAAGCCGGGCGTCTTGTTTGGTTGCAGCTTTATGCCGAAATAAAACATGAAATCGTTTTCCTGATTAGTCTACACAGAATAACCCATTACTAAAATACCACACACACTTAATATTGAGCTCTGATGTCTCTCAGTTCTTCCCGTGATCTTTGGATGTTTCTAGACCTGGATTGGAGTCGACCTGCTGTACATTCTATTGCTCCAACATGAATCCACATGGATGGAACGAGCTTCCTGCAGAGCTCAGAGCCAGGATCGTGTCGAGGCACAGATACAATCTGCTGTATTGAAGTTTCCCAAGAGCACAGCGGGCTCCATAATCCTGAAATGGAAGAAGTCTGGACCGACCAGGACTCAGACAGACGGGTCAAACTGGGTAATCTGTGTGTGGGGGGGGGGGGGGGGGGGGGGGGGTAAGGGCTTTGGTAAAAGAGGTGTCCAAGAACCTGATGGATCACTTCATCTGAGCTCCAGAGATCCTGTGTCCTGACTGAGACCAATCCCAGGCCTCATGTCTGGTTTCCCCCGGACATGACTCTTAGAATTGAGGCCAGACAGCTCGGTCTTGGTTTTATCAGAGCAGAGGATCTTGTTTCTCGCAGTGAGAGTCCTTCAGGATCTTTCATGTGTTGTCCGCTGAGGAGAGGCTTCCGTCTGGCCACTCGGCCGCGAAGCCCTGATCCACGGAGTGATGCACTTCAGTGAGGGCTGTCCTCTTTGGAAGGTTCTGCCTTTTCTACACAGGATCTCTGGAGCTCAGCCAGTCAGACCATCAGGAACCTGCGCTCTCGGGGACTATCAGTGCAGCAGGATCTTTCTGTAGCTTTCCCCAGATCTGTGCCTGGACACAAATCCTTCCTCTGAGCTCTGCAGGCTGCGCCCTCCACGTCATGGCTTGGTTTCCTCGTGTACTTACATTATACAAAAACAGTTTTTCCAACCCAGAAATATCACGAATTTTATTCAAGGTAACAGGATGTAACCTTGAAGAACCCATTACATTTTGGTGCGGATTTCAGCATTTTTATGCAATTTGGTGCAAATCCAATAAAAAATTCAGATGGAGTGAATTTAAATGTGGTTTCATAAGAGGTCCGTTGGGCCTTGGAGGAGGTTTTAGTTTTTATTAGTTTGTAAACATTTCTAAAAGTCCGTTTTTTTTGATTCTGAGTGTACAATGATGAGAGATAAATGTGAATATTTTCTGAATGCACTGAGACTATGCAAGTTACGAGCACGGGGAAACGTTTTCATGTTGTAGCTGTTACCTTTTGTGTTTTTGCTTCTGTGCTCATTTGTGTTTTTGCCAAACATAACGCAGCCGACTTCACCTCTTACTTTCTGTCTGAGTGTGAGATGCTACCACTCACTTGTCTGGCCTGCCGGGCACCTGCAGGCGCAAGCGACATTTGTTAGCGCTCTGGATCTGCTCCTCTTTGATGCGAATGAGCCTCTGCAGAGCCAGGCACCAGTCCTGGGCCACAGTGGTGTTCAGGTTCTTTGATGGGGGAGAAAACACACACAGTTAAATCTTGGTTTTTCAGCATTCGGTCGGTCGGCGAGCAGAAATACAAGCCGTGCCATGCATACTGAGCGCGGGGGCTCTTCTGTGGATGCGCTTCCTTGTTAATGGTCTCACACGCAGACTGAGAAACAACAACACAAAAACTGCAGTACATTATTTGAGGCTACACAGTTGTGGCGTTTTTTTATCCCCTCCAACGTAACGCCGAATTCACTTCAACACCGGCATCCACTTACCAGTAAAACACGGTCCCTCAAGTCAAATAGAATCAAATCAATTCTCCGCAGTCAATGAGCTGTGCAGAAGTATTTCGTCTATTTGTTCGGTGGACAATATTATAACGGAGCGGAAAGTGAAAATCAGTCATTTAGTGCCAGGCCAATATCACTTCTCCTGAGGACATTGTGCTAATTAAGTGCAGGAAGGCAAAGGTGCCACCATTAGCCTGAGAGGCTCTTTGGTGATTGCTGGAGTGTGCCTCCCTGGCCGCGCTGCGTACTGAATGGCACTGTTACTGCGTTAGCGGCGGGCTACTGGGACGTGTCCCCATTCGATTGCTGCAGGACGGGGATCTGGTTTCCTTTGCAACGCAGCGAATGACTCGTCTGTGGAATGTATCAGAGGGAACATCTCATTCCTGCCAGTGTGACACTGTTGATGAGCAGATAGACGGCAGACGCCGTGCTTTCAGAAATTGATGATTCAAGGAGCATGCGGGCCGCACTTTGATCACATTTTTAAACATCCAGAATCCATCGTGCAGAAAGAGATTTCCCAGTGGTTATCTTTGTACCATCCAAACTTGATCTCTTAAAGTTTGCACTGACTCCAGCAATTTAAATTAACTGTGCATGCTTCAGTTTTGTCTTGCGTGCCCGTGCGATTCTGAGGCGTGTCCCCAGGACTAGGTAAGCTGCAGTTAACAGAACCCACTCCATATTTCATAGATTTTCAGTCAATATCTGGGATAACTGGCTTATAAATAATTTGTGATGCTGAAATCAATTTTTTAGAGAGAATAGCACGTTTGAAGGTCAGTCTGTAAACACACTGTTGTTGTTTTTTTTGTAAAGACGCCCAATTTGAGCTAAAGCAGCTTTTTTTATTTAGTTTTAAACCTGAGAGAACAAAGCTGTCCTGTGTAGAGTTGTGTTAAATATAATGAACTGGGAGTTTTGTGGCTTCAGCTGCAGAATCCGTGGGACCGAGGCCCCCTATGCCTGAGATCTCACATTACACGGTGGTGTATGATAGGGAGGAGTTAAACATGGAGAATAGATACATGGGCATCATTAACACATTCAGGCATAATGCAACACATGTGTTTACCTTTAAGACGTTTGTGTGCGTCTCCATTTAGAGCCCGATGAGCAGTGTGTGCGTTTTATATGATATCATCTTTTTCACTGCACATTATGTGAAATGCACTTTATTGTTTTTTCAGCAAGTTTTTAACATTGCATTTTCAGACAATGGCTGAGATCGATATTGAAGCAGGTAACAGCAGCGTTTCATGTACACAGCGATATAAATAAACATGAAGAAGATTTAGACCCAGACGATGTTCCTGCTGACCCACTCGGTTGGTAACTGACGAGTTTGGGGGGGGGGGGGGGGGATCTCAACGAGTCGGCCGTCTTTATTGTTTTTTTAAAAATGTTCACGAAGGGAGAAGACAATGATTTAAGCTATCCAGCATTTTGTTTATTTCATTACTCTATTTGCTTCAGAGGCTGAGGCTGATAATTCTCTCTCAGGTTTATTTGCTTTTTATTCCTATACATTGCTTTGGTCTTTCAGTCTGTTAACATCTGCACCACCTTGATTATAATCAGGGCGTCGCTGTCGGTTGTAATATTTCAATGTATACGTCGTCAAATGCCAGTGGGGCGCACATACCTGGTACGTCCCCTGCAGCGTGCCCACGAGCAGCGTGACCTCCTCCACCACAGAAAGGTCATGTTGCAGCTCCTGCAGCTCCTGGTAGAGCCGAGGAGGCCCCAGGATCACTTTACCTGGGAGATGACACGCAAGAGTATTACCGACATAACAATAATCATAATAATAATCATACATTGTATTAATACAGCACCTTTCCATACATAAAATGAAGCTCAAAGTGCTTTCGAATAAAATCAAAGACATGAAACTAGATCAATAGGAACATGTTCGCAATAAAACGAAGACTTAAAGACACAAAGACATAAAACTAACAGAAGGTATAAAAAGAGATAAAAAGAAATAAAGACAAAGGTGATAAAAACAGATCAAACTAATTAAAAGCAAGATCATAGAAATAAGTCTTGAGTTGTTTCTTATATCAACAGAAGTCGCTTGTCTGATGTGAGGTGGGAGTTTGTTCCAAACCTTTAAAAAGGTACATAGAGAATAGAGTCAATTGTAATAATACATATTCCAATAAAAGAAATACACTTATATACTGTTAGGTCGTTAGAGCATGAAGCGAATATACCGAGACAAGAAGGTCACATAGCAAGATCTCACTGAAACTCCAGTGGCGCGAATAAGAGGTTTGATGTGTGGACGGATCGATCGTCATTATTTGATGATGTGAAGTTATGAGTAAAAAAAAAAAAAAAAAAACAGAAAGTAGATGGAGAAACTGTTATTTGGAGCTATGATGCCCTTTCGCTGGCCAAAACAAATGCAGGTGAGGTCATTAGACGCAAAATTCAGCATCGATTGGCGGCCCCGCTACCTTCAGAGTCTCTCTCTCCTCCTGCTGCGGATCGATCGCCGTGTCTCCCCCCTGTCTGCCGCGCCCCGTCCCAGCTGCCCCTGGCCCACATCTGCCCGGCAGCAGGTTCCGCGAGAAGCGCCTAATTAAATTCTGCTGCAAGATGTTGCTCCAGAGCTGTCGTGCCCTGTCGCCGCCGCCACATAATAGAGCAGTGGAAGAGCCCGGCCAGTAGGCGGGCTTAGTGAGGCATGCTCCCTCCGAGGGGACCCGCTACCTTTTGTCTATCCACGTGCATAAGTGGAGAGAAAAGCCATGAGAGGAAAGGGAGTGTGGGGTGGGGGGGGACGCGGGTAGGCTGGGATTGTTCATTCTAAAAAGCTCCATTGTAGCATTGGGGGTTTAATGGGATTTTTGACACGGGCAGCCAATGGCATCTGTCACCTGTACAGGGAAATCAATAGGTGAGACATTTGAATATAACGGGGGGTGCGCAGTGAGCAGCGAGAACAATGTACTTCCTGTGCTCCCCCGCAGAGAAAAACCCGAACCCCTGCTCAGATGCGTCGACTCCTCTGGGGCCCGCTGTTGGCTACGGCCCGAGAGGTGAATGTGCTGAGTTGTAATCCAAGCGTAATCCCGTTGGTGAGGCAGGATATGGTTTTCACACTCAGACACGGCTATCCACGCCGGCCGCCAGGCACGTACAGCTCGGTGGTGTGGAAGGCCAGGGCCCAGAGGGGTCCATCCCTGCTCTCGCCGGAATAAGTCAGCAATCTTAGCGGCTGGGCCAGTGACGCTTGTCAGTGGATTTAAAAGACAATGCAGCTTCAGCACCTGCATCAAAACCTGCCACTGATCCGCCGCCAAAGCCCGCTGGTGGACTGACTGAGAAACGGCGCTCCTGACAGCAGGTCAGAAGAGAAGCTGCTGTACGGGGGCAGAACAAGGTAAGATAGCAAGAGAGCAAACAACAGGCGCAGTCGGCTTTCGGGAGAAAAAAGACATACACATACTCTGGCAGGTAGAAACACACAGGGAGAGCGGCTGCCTGACGGACACACAGGCAGAGAAGACTGAGGAACAAACAGGCCTGGAGGCTTCTCCCGTAAAGGAAGACGAGCACCAGGACCTGCAGAAGATGAAGAACGACCCCAGGGGTGAGCTGAGGGAGAGCAGGAGTTAGACTACACACCCCACACAGTGACATCACAGGGGGACTGAACTATAAATAGACAGGGCGGCCTGTCTGAAGGGGAAATTTGGGGAACGGTTCCACGGATTTGCGCACAGACGTGATTAAGGTGACTGCAACTTGTCGAAGAGGTGGTACAGAATAAAAAAAGAAGAAGAAGAGAAAGTTGGAATCGGAACCTGAAGGGGGTTTAACATTTGCAGAATCAGACGCAGAGCCAGGCGCATCGAGAGCTAACCTTAAAAGATCCCCGGCACACGGGCGCGCACCACCTGACAAACAGTGGAAACCTAATCCAGGCAGAATCTAAGCCAGCTCTCAAAACAGTAGCTGCTTGCTGAGCATGACACGGGGAAGCTCTGAAGAAGGCACCATTAATATTTAAGTCGCGGAGCTGCAACTTTAAAAAGCCTGTACCATAACATCCCGATAAGGTTTTGTATCGCCCTATTCCCATGACACATTTATCAGGGATCTCGTCAAGCTCTGTATACACCGGAGCTTTGCGAGGGGGTGGTAGGAGAACTAGTGTTTCAACCAGCGATTCCTATCTACTGCTACTGGCTCTCTAATTGGGCCTGGAAAAGGGAGGGAATAATCTCTGCAGATTGATGACTCCACTCGAGATGTGTTTGTGGTCTATCAGAGAGTGAAATGAGACTGTGGGGATGATGCAGCAGGGGGCTCTCTACCCCCCTATCGCTCTCCGAGATAAAACACCCCAGGCAGATGGGAACAAGTGACCGTCATCACTATCCTCCTCACAAACACATCCTCAATCAGAGTGACAAGCGGCGCGGATGCATCTCCAGCCCCCCCGCGGGACACTGGCGAGCGGAAACAGATTAGCCTCGCCGAGGCGGAGAAAGGTGCTGAGACTAGTCGAGTCAGTGCGAGTGATGAGATTAACCTCGAGAATGACACGTGTGGGAGAGGAACGAGATACGACTGCTCGGGGTTTGTGCATTTTTTCTAAATCGGGGGCCACAATCAACACAGAGGGGCCAAACATCCAGGTACCTGATTCAGTGAGGTGCATATTTAACTCATTCCTTGTTTACTGTTAGCTCTTTATTGGATATATTTTGAAAGTTATTCCTTGTTCAAGCTCATTTTGTACTTAAGATGTATATATTTCTTTAAATGTGGGGCCAGTGCCCCCCTGGACCCACCACTGGATCCGTCCTTGGGTTCATGACCACGACGACTGAGCTTCACTGAAATTTGAATCCAACAGGTGAACATCTCTTTGTGCTGCAGCGTTGTCATGGCTTCAGGTTTGTTTAGTAGAGACTACTGACACTTCAGGGGCCAGTCCCCTCCTGGCTCCACCCCTGGCTCCACCCCCTGGCTCCACCCCCTGGCTCCACCCCCTGGCTCCACCCCCTGGTTATTACCTGAGGTGCAGGCGCCACCCGTCCGCTTGGCCCCGCTCTGCTGGAAGAAGGTGTCTTTGCCTTGAGGGCCCTCCTGCCCCGCCTCGACAACTTGCACCTGTTGCAAAGGGGCGCTCCACTTCATGGTGTACTTGGGGCCCACGGGGACGAGGCTGCTGATATCTGGAGGCCCCCTGGTGGATGTGAGAAAAGTAGAAAAATTAGAAGATGGGAGTTGAGAGGGGGAAACAACCTCAGACAGAAATCCCCTCCCCTGCTAAACAGCAACCAAGACGCAGCTTTTCAAACATCATGGAGACGACCCGGGGGGAACGGGAATTAGACTCTGTATGATCACCCGTGTTCCTCCACCAAAAAGAAAATTGTACCCCTAGCTGTGAGGAGGAGTTCATTGCTATTCATGTATTCCTGTAATCACACAGACAATCAACATTGTGATCGGTTTGTCAAGATCCTGGAGGGCAGACAAAGTCAACTTCGGGACACTCAAGTTGAATGAGTCGTGGAGCGATAATTACTCTGAAGGCTGAACAAGAGAGCTTTAGGCGACATTTCTGACAGGAGCTTTGCAAAATAAACAAAATCCCTTTTCCTGTTTACTTCTCTCAAGAGAGAGAGGGGAAGGGGAGGGGGGGAGAGAGAGAGAGAGAGATGTGATCAACGGCGCTGTCATAGCAAATAAATTGGAAAGAAACTAAAAAAGGTTTTATGTCAGTAATCTAGGACTCCTGTAGTTGTACTTAGGCATTCTAGCATTCGTTTAAAGCTGATAAAGCTCCTGCGACTCCAGATAGTGCCCGGCACCCCCCCCAGCAGCCGTCTCTCTTTACCATGCAGTTTGCCAAAATATCTCCGTGAAACCCAGGGCATCACATTAGAGCCCCGTGCCACCTAAATGTGCAGCTTGGCAGACTCCCCCCTTCAAGAAACTCACACACAACTTCGTGCTAGAACTAGAATTACGGACACGTTAGTTATTCTTGACAAACGAGGGCATGGAGCTCCGCTTGCTCTGCAACAGGGACTTACTTGACATTTATGTTTGCGCAGACGAGAACATCATCAAAGAGGAAGACCTTTCTCTCCTTTGACTTCAGGACTTGTCCCCGCTCGCCGTACACGGTCTCAATGAGCGTCTCACAAAGGACCAGTGACCCCTGCTCCGCGTTCAGTTGCTAAAAGGGGGACACAGCAATCAGATCAGAGGCGGGAAGGAGACGGCGGCACAAAGGGCCCAGCACGGACGAGTTCGGTGCCTGGAGGACGCAGGACTCGGCGGAGCAGACGTCTCATCGGGGATTAGCGGCGCATTCATACAGCTGAAGGTCATTTAGATGTGCGTATACGTTTACACAAGGGGAGCGCACACACACACACATCTACAGTCTGTACATCCTGCACATTTAGTGGAAAGAGAAAAAGACTGTGTATGCTCTCTTTCTTTGCCTTGCACACGTCTGTAGCGATGAAAGACACTGACAATGATTTCCACCATAACAGGGCAACGACATTGGGATAAGTTTGCCCCATGCACACCTGTACACACACAACACACACACACACACACACACAACACACACAACACACACAGTATTTCAAACCGAAAACATACAACAAAGATGAAGGATAGTACTTCAAATAGTTTCTCCTGTGATGCCTTTGGGTATGAGAATGTCTTCTAATACAAGCTGATGGGATCCTTACACACGAGTCTGAATGTGTTCTTTGTGACTGTCATCGCTACACTGCAGTTCCAAGGTAATAATACTCATTTAAACACATGCACTGCTTAATTCGCTCACGATATTTTTAGATATTAACAAGGTTAAATACTTTGGCTTGATTTCCATCCTTCATTTTAATGAATTAATCAATTGTTGCACCAGGTTTGCAGCTGATATTTAGTTTGGAAACACAAGTGCCTTCATCAACCTTCATTAAATCACCTGAAAAAGACACCAGGCCAGAGTGTAACCACACAGACACACAAACACAAAACTAGTCTGTAACTCAGAATTCAGCCTTTTCCGGTTTGCAGGATTATTTAAAGACTCTTTTCCTGCTGCCTTTTTATTTTAGCAAAAGAAACATCTCGTGTTTTGGCCTTGAATCTCATTTCAGCACGAACGTCGATTAATTATTAAACTATTGGGACATGTGGAAAGTGAGATACATTAGAAGGCATTGGTCCAAAATATTCATATAAACAGTTTCACCAAATCGTTATCATACATATATACTCATAATGTAAATAAAGCTACATAAGTGATATAAACATGATAAAACTGTGATGATTCATATCAGGCTATTAATGTTATACCCATGAGAGTTTATATATGCACATACACAAGCGCCTGACTGACTGAGTTGAACTGATCACACACAGAGGCACACATATACACACACGACACACATATACACACATGACACACATATACACACATGACATATATATACAAACATGACATATATATACACACATGTGGGACATTAGGTAAATAAACACAGGAGTGTCTGTACACGCTAAACGTCCCCAACGGTGCCACACACAAACAGAGAGAGAGAGAGTGGAGAGAGAGAGAGAGAGAGCGAGAGAGAGAGATACACGCAGCCATAGAATCTAATAACAGATGCAATTTGAGCTACAGCGTTGAGCTGGCACGCGCTGCGCTTTCCAGTCATCCATATGTTTGGCAAAAGGAAATAGCAACAGAAAGCTTTTTTTAATCACTTTGATCCAGCGTCTTTTATGGCCGACCTAAATCAATACTTTTACTTTTACGCACACTGCGACGACCTGAGCCAGGCTCGTTAGGATTTAAGTGAAGCCACTATACCGCGAGCGGGGGGGTTAAGTCCAAAGAAGGAGTTCACATCCTGACACTTTGATGTTTGTGTTTGTTCAAAAGGCGAGAAATTTAAGAGAATAATGAATCTCCGGGCTGCGTCGATTCCACAACCTGCAGTGCAGTAAACGCCTCGGACCACATTTCACCGAGCGGGGACGTCTTATCTGCAGGGAATCGGAGGCTGATTTTGGGCTGTGGCTCACACAGCACACGGAATGAATCATTAGTCTGACTGGAGCTGCTATTTGATGGCTGCAGAAGAACAAAAAAACATACAGCTCCCTCAAGAGGTGGGCTGCCATAAGAATACATCCTTAAAAGTCTTCAGGCATCAATGGGTACAGGGTGCACTGCAGCAAGCATCTGTGCAAGTGTGTGTGTGTGTGTGTGTGTGTGTGTGTGAAACCCATTCCCCCTCACATTGTTATCTGTCCTATTCTGGTGACTTAGATACTTTGAGACAAAGAATGAATATTTCATTGGATGGTTATGGGGGCAATAGAGTCGACTGTTTCCTATTGGAATTCTGCAGTGTCACCGCGGCAAATGGAATTCTGTGTGGAGTGCGGGAGATTGGCCGAATCAGCTCATCTCAGAGTCCTGGAAAGCAAGGGGTTGATAGAGGGAAATAAAAAAATAGGGGGGAGGGTGTGAGAGGCAGGGAGGGTGTGAGAGGCAGGGAGAGAGAGAGAGCGGGAGAGAGAGAGAGGAAGGAAGGAAGGAAGGAAGGAAGAAGATGCAGCCGCACAAGAGGAAGAGAGCGAGAGTTTGTAAGTGGAGAGAGAGAAGGAGTAGCCACACAGACCTCTCCACACACAAGACTCGAGAGCGAGAGCGGAGGCATGAGAGTGCAAGTGGGGAATAGAGGGGAGGTAAAGTGGCGAGAGAGAGAGAGAGAGAGAGAGAGAGAGAGAGAGAGAGTCAGGGTGAAAGAGATAGCTCTCTTACAGTTTCCAATTAAATGTCTCATTTACCCTCTAATTCGTCTTATTCAGAGCAGCATTTGTTCAGATTTGTGGCGGCAGGACTGTAATTTCAGCGAGGTAATGGAGAGGCCATACCTCTGCCATCGCAGCGTGCTACTGTTTGGGGACGATAATGGGCATCATTTCTGGGAGATAATTTCTCTATATAAAAATGCCTCCCCAGATTAATGTGCGGGGAAAGTGATATAAGCGATCGCTCCACGCTGGTTTAATTCATAGGTGTTTGGCTCGCAGTGATAACAAGGCAGCGGAGTTAAAGGGGCTCACAGCGGATTTGATTGGGGCATGTGCGCGTGTGTGCGATTGCACATCTTAGACGTGTGGAGAGCGTGTGCGTCCAGTCACCTTACTGAGCAGGCGATCGCTGACGCTGCGGGCCAGTTGTTGAGTTTCCGTAATCTGGTCGGCGACTCGTTTCTGTTCATTCAGCTTCTCGGCGAGCATCTCCAGCTCCGTCAGAGCGAGCTGCAGGGGCAGGCGGTCCACGTGGCCCTTCGGCGTGTTCTTTAGCATGTCCTAGAAAAAGGTCACGAGGAAAGTTTCACGTAAAGACACCGCACAATTTAACAAACTAACAAGTCACGCGATCAAAGCTTATTCTAATACTTCCTTTAGGTTTCGATTAAAGACTGTGAATAAAGATGGACAACATAAGGGCTCCTCAAAAGTGAGGCCGAAACATCTTGATTGCCCCCTAGTGGCTGGCTGCAGTATTGGTCAATCACCCACATGGATGTAACACTAAAAATAAAAGTACACCAAAAATTCATATTTCTCAAAAGATGGTTTATGTATAAGCTCATTTTTCTCATAAGTTTGGATTAAATCAGTAACTTGATGTAATAAAAAGGGGTTTAAATCTCAGATCCACACCGTGATCACTGCCGCGCAGCTTCTGGCTCCGAATCACGTGAAAAGCCCCAGATAGCAAAACCCCAAATCCGCAAAATATCTCAGCTTAATTCTTGTCCAACAGGAGGAAGTAGAGATGCGTCCATCTGTATTCACAGTCCATGGTTTACTTGTGTGCCTCCCTGATTTGCAGCGTCGGCTAAAATAAATCTCCAAACGATCAAACCGTGTCTAACCACAGGCTTGTGGCGGGTCCATGTTTATGTTGATATCTATGTTTATCCTGCATCTACGACTCGCTGAGAGTCCCGTGTTGTCTCGATATGCATCTCAGACGCACCTCGGCGCCTTGAGCTGCAGTCCCCGGTAATGTAATGATTTCATACATTCACTTCCTCTTTGGAGCGGCGAGTTGGGGCTGGGAGGAAATGCCTGATTCACAGTCATAACTTATCTTTTGAATTCATGGATAATCAATGCTTACTGAGGGATGAAATGGGCTGCTGCAGATCTAGTCAAGTCAAGCTCAAATCCAAATCTTTGCCCGGAATAGAAAGTGGAGGAGCGGGGGATGTGGAGCCGGCAACACGAAAAAGCCGATGTGGCTCGCTGCTTGTATGTAAAAGTATGTGAGGTAAGACTTCTCGCACCCAAATTTAAAATCCAGGTAAAAGCCCTGCAGCTCTGCACCTTTATTAGTGCCCACGCTGCTAAATATTTAATCCGACTGAAGTCTCTCGTACTGGATGTGTTTAAGCTTGTAAAACAAACAGGAGTTCATACCTGCAGGAGCAGAATGAACTGAGGGAATCGCTGAATGGGCTTCACCATCAGGCCGTACAGAGTGATGCGGTCAAGACTGGATGCCTGCTTCTTCTGCAAGTACAAAAAGAAAAATTAGACACACAGGCTCGACATTTTATTCCTGAACAGAAAGGCCATTATGAGGAAACTACGCTCTTCCTGCGTGAAGAGGCGCTTGTCAGAAGACTCTACAGAGCGCGAGTGGGTGTGTGAGTGGGTGAATAAGTTATGAAAATCAGGGTCTGTTAGTCAGAGGAAAGTATGAAAGAGGAGTGTGTTTTGTTTTTTTTGCATGTTTTGTCTAATGTATGACTGTGGGCGTGGGTCAGGAGAAGATATGGTTTCGGTGTCATGTCGAGTCGGTGGCATCGTGACACCATCTGCATAAAGTGGGAAAAAAAAGCATTTGAAATATAGTTTGTTGGTAAAGGTCCAAGGCTGAAGTCAACTGAGAGACACAGAAAACATAAGAAAAATTATAAAGATTGGTTCCTGGATCTTCAGAGTTATTACATCATCGGCTATAAAGTGCAGCAGCTGATATAATCTCCTGAGGCGTAAAGAAACTTTTTTCACTCGTAAGATGACACGTAGATTAGAGTATTGGTTTGATTTATCCTCTGTTTTTTAATTAATTGGATTGACATTGACGTTCTGATATGAGTAGATATTTCATGATTGCAATATAATGACTCAGCCTAAATTTGTCTTAATGCTGCAGTCTATTAAATTCATAAATATTTGAGCTTATCTCGGTGATGAATGATGAATACCTTTAGTTTTTGGTCATCGCATTCACATTATTGGATCAGTCAGTCACTGTCAAATACTATATCATCACAAACCGGATAACATCGTATTATATTAATAAAGTTTGTCAAATTCTTTCAAAAAACAAACGATGAATAACTTTTTTTCCCAGTGCAGAAAGTGCGAGTATGGGGTTGACTGACAGCCGTCACTCAAAAACTCAAGAGCCGGATTCTAAAACTCGACCGCGTGAAAGGTTTTTGCCAGAAAGGCAAAGAAAGTTTAAAGCAGCAAACGAGAGAACTGGCAGCGACTCAGCAAAGTCGACACCGACGGCAAGAGTCTGATCAGAGGAAGAGACGCAGAGGGAGAAGTGAGCTAAAGAGTAAAAGACAATTTATTGTTTTCACTGCACTTGGTGTGAATATTATTTGGGAGTATTTGATCCATCAAAAATTGTGGGTGTGGAGGACAACGCCCCCGCTGGAGAGAACGTGCACAGCGAAGGAAGTATCTGCCGAGTTTATGCTGAATCCTTCTTGCCTGCTGAAGACGGCCAAATCTTTATGGATGTTTTAACGACCACCGACGCAGGTAGGATTTCTTCCGGTGCTGCTGATGCTCAGTCTGACTGTGGGTGTGTGTGTGTGTGTGTGTGTGTGTGTGTGTGTGTGTGTGTGTGTGTGTGAGGGAGAGAAAGAGTTATTTTTGATGCCATTTGGCTTCAACTATAAGAAATAAACTGTCGATAACAGGATTTAGTAGCATCGTTAATTATGGGATGTTCACCTGCACGTAGAAATTCTGCTCTTTTTCTCATAGGGACTGTGGAGATGGCTGAGAGGGGATGGCAGAATTGACAGGTTTTTAAGGGGGATGGTATTTTTGTGATTTTGCTCTTAAGGGGACGACTTCCTCTCTCATTATATCGACAAAAATCTGACTCCACGTCTTTGTTGCTGACTTTTGAGATTTCTATTGAACCGAAAACGGATTTACCCACCATGTTACATCTCTGCAAAATGCAGCTCTCACATTAACTCGTGATGTCTGACAACTGAAACCAGTCGCATAATTCACGAGTCCCAATCCCTGCAAATGTTCCTTGCATGCTCATGATCACGAGCCTCTACAATAATTTTTAAAAAACAACATAATGTCTGTCATTTATTCCGTGTGGTTGCTTTTTCCAGTCTGTGTAATACCAATGTATTATTTGGTTGACACGGCCAGTGCGAGCTGCAGCAGTCAGTGGGAGAGACAGAGGAGGCTTTCAGCCGACAGGAAGGGATGCATGTTATCTGGAGTAACATGCGGGGCTGTCAGCTGTGTGATCTGCTTCTATAAATCAGCATTACAGCTCAATGATCCAGGTTCATACTCATGCATGAATGCCGGGGCACGCAGGGAATTGTAAACTCAGTATATTCAAATCAATTCTTGGCACCGTCCATGCACCTTGGCAGAATGTTTCATTGTTCGCAGTCCTTAATTAATATCGGAAATGTTAAGTAAACAGAGGGACACATCATAATTGTCTCGTTGTGGAAAACTTTCCACTTTCCGCTTCTCGTATAGATTGGCCAGAGGTTTGCATTTATCCATTTATCCATTTATCCATCCATCGCGCAACTCAAGAGCTTTTAAAGACACATTATCAAAAGGTTTCCAGACAGAGAGTGAGAGAGAAATAAAAATACAGGCCAGTTATTGTCAGATTCTGAGAATAATTTCGTGGGCAACATGAATACAGGCAGTTTTCATTACCCGGGAAACCTTGGGCATTTGCAGGGTTAATACGAGCACAGTAACACTAAATAAGGACTACAATATTTGTATCCATCCTTTATACAGCTCGTCCTTTCAAGGTGAATCGGGGTCTGGAGCCAAATATTATATAAAAGGTCTAATATTTCAAAATAAAATGTACAACGGAGTATTAGGGCCTTATTGAAGTTTTCAGGAATAGTTATAATATCACATGAATAAAGCCATTTAATAACAACAAAAATGTATTTTGTAAGTATTTAGTTATTTCTGAAACCTGCACTTAAGTATAAATTTACAATATGCTCCACATTTCAACGCAGGCGACTAATCTTCTGATATTTCTCCTCTAAATGACACAAAACCCCAAATTATCACTTTATTCTCGAAATCTCCCTTTAAGTCGCCCAAATCCACGGTCGTAAAAATACCCACATGAACATGAACACTCATTTTGTGTTTCCTGTTTTAAACCTGAGATGTATTATCGGAGCCTTTGGGGGGGGGGGGGGGGGTTGTCACATTCAGCTGAACACAAACTAAAAGAGGAACAGAAAACAGGTGGTTTAAAACCTGAGAGGAGGAAAAACACTTTATGTAAATGGTCTGAAACTCACCTTTAAGAATTCCAGAAAGGCGGGTTTGGACAAGCAGGCCTTTTTAATTAGAGCCATGGCCCCGGTGAAGTTGTTCACGTACTCACTGTACACATCCAGCACCATCGACTTGGAAAACTGTGGAAACAGACACAAGCATAATTACCTGAACCGGTGACAACAGCCCTATAATAAGAAGGTCTACTGCTCTGCCACGTTTGATTATTTTGTCTTTAAACCAGCATCCACAGACGCAGTCAGGTAATTTCCTCTGACATCTTGAACGTCTGGCTAACCATCCTGTTTGCAGGGCGGCCCGAGGGTAATTTCAATGAAAGGGGGGGGGGGGGGGGAGGCTGGAAAATGGCCATTTAAGTATAGTGCTTTGAAAAAAAATTGGTTTGTTTACCATCCCGGTTACTGCAACACCCTTCACGAGCCATTTAAGAGGTCGGGCAAGAATGTATGCGTGTGTGTTTGTGTGTGTGCCTGTTGTGCGGAAGACATTTGTTCTCTCCCCTCAATTAAACCCACCCCAGGCGGCTGATAGTGGCGGTTTGAGGAGTGGTGGGGAATTAGCAAATCGCATGAAGGAATTAACCTTCATTGCTCACACCCTCCTTTAGGATCCTACCTCTAAGATATTACTGCAAGCCCTGCAGGTACGGATACATCACCACATGACAGAGGGGGGCAGCGCAGAGGAGTACACAGTCCCAGCACTTTCACTGGCCTCATTTGATGGCGGGTCTTAGGATATCAATGGAACCGAGCCGTAATGGCCAGCGGAGAAGGAGCGGGTCGAGTGCACCCCTCTAATAGGCAAATAATGAGTGGACCTTATGGATGAGCACACTGCAGAGACTCGCACTGAACGGTAATATTCTAGTGCCAAGATGTGTGGACACATTTCCCAGAGAGATTCATCTCGACCATAATTGATTCCGTGTTTGGAGTAAACTATCCCTGTTTGCTCAATCTAAAAAACCTGTAGCTCATTAGAACTCGGGGGTAGCAGGGATTGTGCTATAATGTCAAGAACAATAGGAGTTTCCACCCAGAACGCAAAGGCTCTGGTTCGCATGTTTGCACGGAAACAAAAGGATGCACACGACACATGTCGCGCACAGCAAATAAGCCTCGACTGTGCCGTTTCCATTTCACACGTATGAAGGGATGTACACAAGCATGCACACGAACCGAGGCGACAAATAAGTCTCCAATTTTCTCGCTGCTGTCCCACTCAGCCACTCGAGACGCCAGTGCAATCTGGAACATGGAGTGGCACTGTGTGATCTCCCGGACTCGGTAAAATATGGGGCGGATCTTCCTCGGACTCAGGATGCGCGGGTCTGCTTCCATCAGCGGCCTGTGGTATTCCTGGTGAGATTGGGAGAGAAAATTGGGTTTTTATTATTGGCGGTATATGTACATGTGTATGCGTGTGTGTGTGTGTTGTGTGTGTGTGTCTGTGTGTGTGCGTGCGTGTGTGGTGCGCGCTTGAGATGAATCTGCAGTCCATCACCCCCCCGTTAGAACTTCTTCTTTTCAGCAGCATAAATACACAAGTGAGAGGTAACTGACAAATATCCCATGAATAGGCTATAATGAGGAAATGTAGTCATGCTGCCTGGAAGCACATCAATCCAGAGGATTCACCCGTAAAGCAGCGTTTGCGACGAGCAAACATGTTCAGCACTCAAGGTGACTTGTAATCATAAAAGCCAGAATAATAATGGCAGAGAAGCAGCTCCCAGCAGAGTTACAGAGGCAAGAGCGACATGGTGAAAGGGGCATTGACTGATTCTTCACTCGGTGCTCATGGGGGGGGGGGGGGGGGGGGGGGTTATTAGCGTAGCCTATAGAAACGATGTTGACAAGCAACCCCAGTAAACATGACTTCTTTGAATCGGCACCTGCTGAAGTGTGCATAATATTGTGTCAAAGCAAAACCAGACGGACGCAAACAGTTTTCAACACAAACATTAATGCACTGAACTGCGGATAATCTCCTGGAGTTTTTTCTGGAGGGGCTGTGCGTGAGAACTCAGGAGTTCTCCAGAGTTTTTTCCTGCCAGCCCCCCCCCCCGAAAATAAAAACTCCATGTGAGAATACAGGAGGATAATGTCCAGAGAATTCACCGCGAGCGAGTGGGCGCGTTGATGACATTTTTAAAAAACGTGTGGGATGATAAATTGAAGTAAAGAATACAAAGAATTCTGCTCCACTCAGACGCCACCTGATGTTTCACAAGTTGTACCTCTGCGAACCTGTCACTGAATCATCGACGGGGGAACAGCGGCGGGCGGCTGACACACGAACAACCGTCTCCACAGGGAAAAAGTAAAGTTACAACCCTCGGTGTCTAATTGTGCTTGTGACCTTTCATCATTTCATGTCTTTAACTCTCCGGAGCCGCTGCATTCACCACTTGGCTCCACTCTGTGAGCCGAGAAGAGAGGTTTTACAAAGAGCACCCCCCCCCCCCCCCCCACGTAGCACCAGAATCAAGTCTCTCCGCAACAAATGTGGCACATCATATCCTGACAGTGAAGAAGTTTGCGGTGCACGAGGCAGCCATTGATTGCTGCTGATTGCATTTCAGTAGGTGCTCCTCTCATTTTTTGTGATTACGCGATAACAAGTCTCCTTTCCCCCCCCACCAGAAAACTAAAAAAGGCGGCGCCGCGTCCTGAGCACGCCTGGCAGTGTCTCTTTCTCTTAGCATCAACACCGCGCCGCAGAAACCAGAGCGCTTGTTTTATCAGGATTATTTATGCCGAGACACCTCTGTAATTTGATGGATCTCACCACTTCTCCTTCCGGTGCAACTCATATTGGCTAAATGGTGAAGATACTGCGTGTGGCAGAGGAGGAGGACAGCAGGCACTAAACAACTCACCTGCAGGATTCTCCGGAGAGATTCCAGGTAGCTGCGCTCGCTCTGGATGATGGAGCTGAGGATGTGGCGTCTGACAACCTGCACAGACAACAGACCAGTCAGGAAACCCAGCGCTAAGAGGACACGATGGGGCAGCAGTGTGCAGTATGCTTTCAGTCAAACGCGGTGCACGCCGATGGGAGTGCACGAGGATCACGTGTTTGTCACAGGAGGAAAAAAGAGTCAAAGGGACGAGGGTCTGTTTGAACGAGGCCTCGGTGTCTGAGTCGTGGATTTCCTGTGACGTGAAAACGCCTGCTCTGGCCGTAACATTAGAAAACATGATGCTTTTCCAAACATAAAAATGTGTAAAATACTTACCACTATATAATATTACTACTTTTAAAACACGACACCCAGGTGCAAGGCATTAATAACAGTGCTTGTTTCTACACAAGCAGGTTAAACATCTACCCACTGCAAATCGGTCTGTTTGTGGCACATCTCCAGAACCGTTCATCGACTTCAAACTTGGCTTTAGTATCGTTAAGGGCCAAAGGAAGTGTTGTGATGTATTTGGTGGGATTTGGATACGATATAAATACAATATTAATAAACTTTGAATACACAGGTGACTGCAGCAGGGGTTTTATTTGCCACAGCTCAATTACTGCAGGTCCCTCTTTCAGTTTCAGACAGAAAAGCAACAATAAATATCTGCAAAAAGTGTGAGGTGCACCTGGTGGTTGGTCAGCCCCTCCGGCATCGGACTCAGTTGTGGGGGAGGGTGCTTCATTTCCGACACAGCCACATCCAGGTATCCTGCATCATCCTCCTCCTCTGCAGACAATCAGGAATGAAGGAGACAAATACAGAGAGGTTAAAAAGAGAAATGGTGTGTGTGTGTGTGTGTGTTGTGTGTGTGTGTGTGTGTGTGTGTGTGTGTGTGTGTGTCAGAGACAGAATGAGACAGAGAGGGAACAGCAGAGAAGCAGCCTTCAGATCTCGCTGCAGCTGGAGACACTGCGACACACTAAGTTTATTACCTCTAAAATATGAAGAGACTATTGTACTCGCTGAAAAAGAGAATGAGAGAGAGAGAGAGAGAGAGAGAGAGAGAGAGAGAGAGAGAGAGAGAGAGAGAGAGAGAGAGAGAGAGAGAGAGAGAGAGAGAGACTTTCAAAACAATACTGTATCTCTGTAGGAGTAAAGCCAGCACACGGGAACGTGTCTGCAGAAACACACTCCAGCTCATTCTCATCTCTGCATTGGCACAAAGACACCATCACAAACATTTTTTATTTTTTATTTTTTAAAAGAACTACTTCACACCATAAAGACACAAGATACCAGAAGCTCCCACCGTTCCAATTAAAGACTGGGAATGATAACAGAGGATCGGTGGGAAAGTAATATAATGCTGCGGAGATTTCCGTCCATCAACACCTAAAAATAGCAGCACTGGCCTCTTTACCTCTTTGTGATGGCTCGCAGATTTGTTTGAAGCGCGGCGGGGGGGGGGGTCTGGTATCTTGGTTTTCGGAGCTGCTCGGTGCTAAGCTAATGGATGCTAATCTCCCTCTATTGTTAGACAAGGGATGTGCAGAAACCTATAGTGTGTAGCATGAGCTGCTTCATCCTCCCCTCACGCGTAACTCGACTAAAACTAAGACGGACTGCCTGTTTTATTCATTATGGTTTTAAATCAGTGAGATCTGGGTTTATTTTCTACAGCGTTTTTCATTTCTGCCTGAGGGGGATTGTGCAAAATAAAAACTTTGTCTCGAGCTCTACACTCGAGAAACTGCCTCTAATTCAAAAAGTCAACAGGCAGGAGCAACAAATAAAACAAACTTCATAACCACTATCCATTATTAGAAATCGTTGCACTTTCAACCAAAAGATAACAAACAGTTGCAAACTTTTCAGACAAGAAGAGATCAGACCTTTACCCGATTGATCTTTCCTCTGCAGGAGGGACACTTTTCGCATGACGGCCAATTTGGTCTTTTCCAGCCCGTCCTTTGTCCCACTTCTCGCCGCCTTCATGAGCTGCTGCACCTGGTTGGAAGGAGCAGACACAGACAGCGAGGGAGCGTTAGAGCACAGGGCCCGTGCCATGCTGCAGAGTCTTGATGACCTGAGGCGCTCCTCTGGAGAGCGCTGGAGAGAAGTGGCGCTCGCTGGGCTCATCACGAATCTCGCCATCTGCGGCTCCCCGTGGCTCGCTGTACAGCCTCTAATCAGAGAGTCCATGCGTGTGTCTCTCCACATTAAGAGTCACACAGATCAGAGTGGGAGAATTTATCTGACCGCAAACTCCCAACCTGAGCATCACAGAGCACCTGCAACCAGACTCCACGCACCCAGAATACACTCCGGGTGATAGTATTTTTAAATGATGCTGCTTCGGGAAAGTAGGTCATTAATTGGGGGTTAAGTTGCACTGGTGTTTATGGAAGTAAATACGCAGAATATGATTAAATTATTCATGTGTCCCCATAAATGCATCTTGATATTAAACCAGGCAGGGAGAGAGGGAGAGGGGGGGGGGAGCAAGACAGTCGTGAAAAAGAAAGTCACAGTCCAAAGGGAAGGAGGGTGCAGCAAGTCGGTAAAGCCTCTGAATCAGCTAAGCTCACAAACGCAGCATATTTCAGCTCTGGGTGATCCGTCAGTCCTAGAAGCAAACATCTCACTGGCTGCTTCGAGCTCTGCAAAGAAAAAAGGTGTGATATCGCTGTGTTCACTCGCAGATATACCTTGATGTCATAGTTGTGTTTGCCAGACAGCCGCATGGCCAGTTCTCGCTTGGTCCTGGCACACCGCTCCCGCAGCCCGTCAGGAGAGAGCTAAAGGTGTTGGTGGACAGGGGGGGGGGGGGGGCATGGGGCATGGAGGGGGTGGGGGGGGGAGGCCAGGTCGCGTTTTAGGGCACGGCCGAGGGGGGCGAAGACAGAGGGGAAAACAATAAACAAAGGGAGGAGAGGAAATGGAAAAGGGAAAACGGAAAGGCAAAGTGATCAAGGCAAAAAACAAGCGACACAACATCGGGAATTAATCACAAGCACAGAGAGTGAAAGCTCGCAGCGCTGCTCTGGTCAAAGGAAATCTGCTCTATGAGACTAATGGCCACTGGTTTACAGAAGGGGGTGTTAGGGGGGGGGGGGGGGGCGTGCAGGCAGTTCAGGGCCAATATCAAAGAAGCAAAACTCCCGCAGCTCGACTTGTTTCCCGAGCAGCCGACGGAACGAGAGGAAGACTTCAGGTGCACTCGGGGGGGGAAGTTAATCGAGCAGGACTAATTATAAACAATGTGTTTTATATAGCATGTAAAAGAGTTCTTCATTAATCGTTCGACCGGTGTAGCTGAAGAGCCTCTTCTTGTTCAGTGGCCTGGGAAAAGGGGGGGGGGGGGGGTTCACACCACACCCTCCTGTAATTACCACAACTCCTTTGTTTAGTTAGTTTTTTTGTACCAAAGCATTTCTTTCCCAATTCGGTCGCCCTAAAAAGCATTAACTCTGTATTGTCTTACTTCAAAGCGTCTTCATGAATCTGTAAAAAAAGTGTTGGAGGCCAGAATAAGTCTAAACACTGATAATGACTGATAATGATAATCAACACTTCTTTATTAGTATGACTCCTACATTTTCTTTTCCCATGCCTGCATCGATGCATGCGTGTGAAAGCGGAAAGGGGAGAATGCAGTATAATGTGTGCACAGTGCCATCATGTGGAAGAGCAACACTGTTGATGGGCTGCAGGAGCACTGATGAACAGCAGCCTGGGCAGAGGGAGAGGAGAGAGGAGAGAGAGAGAGAGAGAGAGAGAGGAGAGAGAGAGAGAGAGGAGAGAGAGGAGATAGAGGATGAAGAGAGGGAGAGATGAGAGATAGTAATGGGACTGCTGACTATGAGCGGTACTTCTGCATCTCTTAGCGCTTCTCTCGTATCTTTCTCTCGCTTGTCCCTCTCGTGCCTCTGCTCGCTTCTCGTCTCTGCGCCTTCCTGTCTTCTCTTCTCTCGCTTCTCTCTCTGCTCTTCTTCTCTTCTCGCCGTCTCTCTCGCTCCGCTCTCTCTCGTGTTTCTCTCCTTCGCTCTCTCGCTCGTCTCTCGCTCTTCTCTCTCTGCTTCTCTCGTCTCTCTGCTTTCTTCGTCTGCTCGCTGCTTCAGGATCTGTGCTTCTCCCCCCAGAATGCCTCTTGTTTACCTTCACTTCACAATGGAGGCATAAAGCCCAGACAGCCCGATCTCTCACGTTCTTTATAGTTTCCTTCCACTTCTGTACATTAATAAAGACGGCTGCAGCAGAGGACTGGGAGATGAAACACTCTCCTTGATTCTTTTTGTAAGGGATGGAAAACCAACGACAACCTGGCCGTTTAAAATAAAGAATCATCCCTGACAGGCAAATACATGTATCAGGAATGCACCTACACACACACACACACACACACACACACACACACACACACACACACACACACACACAGACACACCACCACACACACACACACACACACACACACACACACACACACACACACACACACACACACACACAATACCTTGCTCTTTGCAGGTAGTTTGGCTCATTATCCGACTGCTCGTCATAGCTCTCAAACTCGCTGGAGCTCCAGCCGTTGCCTGCGTTCAAAGGACCCGTGTCTCTCTGAACGTCTTCATAAATCATATCTGCGAGGGGAAACGTTACAAGTCAGCGACGCCGCGCTTCGAGATTCATGTGCGAACAAACGCCGTAAACAAAACTAATTCTGTCACCGCGCGCTAACCTTCGACAGGAGAGAGGGGGTCCTCGCCGGGCACGTCGTCGTAGATCACGTCGGGAGAGTCCGACGTCGGCGGCTCGACTTCGACCGCACGTGAGGCTGGCGAGGAAAAAAACGGCAAAGTTAGCAAAGTCAACGAACATTGTTTTTAAGTGGAATAAATGGCGATTCAGGTTTTCTATCTTTTATCCACACTTCTGTTGGAGAGTTGCACCTCCTGTTGTCGGACCACTTCTCCCACGGCACACACACATTACACCAGACTACATACCCGGAGTCCATTTGGCAAAGCAGAGCAGATAGAAGATGCCAGATTGTTTTCCCTCTGGTTGGGAATTCACACAGTTGGAATATTTACTCACTTGTTCGTTTTCCGGGGGGGGGGGTCTGGCACACGTCAGGTGCGCGAGGCCATAATGGCTTCGTCCACGTAACGCGACGTGATTGCATCGAGCTTGTTTGAGCCATTGACCCGTTCTATCTCCACGCTCGACAGCGTTTGTCATTAACTGCTTTGAGAGTGTTTCGGGCTAATTTAGCTCAGTGAGCTTTATTGATTTGGTTTTAAACTGCGATTTATCTGCAACACTTTCCCCTAATCCCCCCCCCCCGAACAGCAACAATCACTGCTTTCAATTAATCTGATTGGAGATGTGTATTCTGTCACGGATTATTCGGCGGAGTTAAGTCCGACATTTGAAATTACCTTGGGCACAATCCAGGAGGCGAACAAAGGGGCGACTGTTCTTCCCTCAAAACAGGATTAGCTACTCAGATGTTCTTTATATCTCGCTGCCGTTCCTTCACTTGTGCATTCAGAGAGGATTCAGCACAGAGAGGAAAACAGCTGGATTCGGGCTATCAGTCTGACTATCAGCATATCTGCAAAGTGATTGGGCCTCACGGGAACACGGCTTGTTATTTCCAAATGTGGCAAACCACAAGTTCCCCCCCGCTCCGTCTTCTTACTTTTATTTAACTTTTCTCTACAGCAGCACAATGACACTCTGGTAAACTCGATGACAGGTCGCACCGGCGCTGCAGGCGGCCGCAAAAATACACCGTCGTTATGAATTTGTCCCAGTTGTTTTGTGGGAAAAAAAGAAGAAATTACATCGTGAGCATTTAGAAATCAACGTCAGACAATCGCATCACAATGTGCGGTGACCACAATCAAGTAAGTGGCGGCTGCTACGCACAGGAAATGCTTCGTTATTCACAACAGGGCTTGATAAAGCGTGTTCTATGTTTGGAATGAACTTGTTTGTTTGGCCTGTGGAAAGATTTTCCTTCTCAAACTGTAAAAGTGACCTGCAGTAATTAAGAGAGCTGCATCGGCCGCTGCAGCACAAAGAGCCGCTCACCTGATTATTCAAAGTCCAGTGGAGCTCGACCCAGTGTCCAGAACCCTGAACTCTTTCACATGTACCGAGTACGAAGCTGATAAGATGAGCGGATTGTCGAGTTATGTGAGAAACAGACAGATACAGATTTCTGGAGTTAGCAGATTATGACCCATATTAAGTACATTTGGTCAAACTGAAACAGTGACAACACAAAGAACCTCTGCAGGTTAATAGAAAAGCAGAAATGTTTCATAGAGTCTGAAAAAAAAACTGTTTCAAATGTAAAAACACAAATGCAGCATTGTAACAGTTTTCCCATTAAGATCAGTGCAAACGTCGTCATTCATCCAAAGTGAACTTGCTTTGTGTGCATGTGTGAAAATACATCAGAGGGGTGGGATATAAAAAAAAAAAATGTCACGCAGCATTGCGGGGCTCCTTTACATTTCTCATTTCTGAGCCACCTTCAAATAACAGCAGCGCTGCTGACGGAGTCAAAATCCAAAAGCAATTTTCCCTCATGGAAATGGTTCTCTATTGATCCTCATCCCGAATTAATTGGATTCATGTCATGTCTGTGTAGGAATCAAATCATGGCAGAGAATGTGTGCGCGTGAGCCAGTGTGTACTGTGTCGATCTGTGTGCACGCGTGTGTGGTGTTGTGCGGATTCATGTGTCTGTACATGTGTGTGTCCGACCACCGGAGGAATCAATGAGCCCTCAGGTGGCTGTAAGTCTGTAATATGCTGTTCTTGTCACCTCTGATCAAGGTCAAGAGATGCGATGTGCAGCACTAACAGAATACTGCTGCACAATTTATATTGCCAGTGTCATTATAGTGTAGTCCACAGTGCTGTTTACGCAACTCTGGAGGCCCTGTTGGTTTTCTATTGGATCTGTCTGTGATGTGAACACTATAATACATCGGTGGAATGAGCCTGAATCCCAAGGCAAGCTTAGGTCTAATCTTTCTGCTCTGAAATTGAACCCTTGATCTTCAATATAAAGGTGCATCACTTCCCTGTCAATATAATTTAGTTCTGTACCTTCAGAGCTGTCCCTGGAGCCGGAGCTTTCCTCGACGCTCTCTCTGCCGCGCTCTGCAGAATCGGCCGGCTCCTCCGCAGCTGATGGCGCCACAGGAAGCCCCGGGAGCGCCGTTCCCGCACAGGGAGCCGAGGTGCTGGGCTCGTCTGCTGCCGCGGCCCTGGAAGGTACCCAAAGATTAGCACAGGTAAACCGACGACGAGCGCCGGGCGCCTCAGTACCAGTTGATTTCCTATGAGAGGAAAGGGAGGCACGGTGGCTGGAGGTGGGGGGGGGGAGTAGGTTGTTGCTATCAAAGCACGCAGACGCACACTCCCTGATAATCTGACAGGGCCCACCCTGCTGCTGTCAGATGATCAGCCTGTTTGTGAGGTAGTTCCATGCTGACACATCCTAGTAGCCATGTAACCAATTAATGAAATAAAATGAATAGATTTAAATGAAATTGTGAAAGTTTGAGCCAAGATACAATATTTTGGTGTCAGTTTGGTCGATGAACAAGTTAAATCATCTTGTAAATTCCACGATATCCTTTGTGATATTCACACTAGTGCCCGTTCTCAAGCTGCCTGGTTTGGCCTGTCGACTGATACTAGTTCCTGTTTTCTATCTGAAACTTTTAAAGTGACCCGCAAATAAATAAGAGCAAATAAAGACCTGCTGCTGCTGCTGCTGCTGCTGCTGCTGCTGCTGCTGCTGGACTGCTCAGAACCACGAAGCTGCACCGAGAGCCGTTCTCCGGAAGTTTAATGAAGCTCGACTCAGTAAAACCCCAAAGTGGAGAATCAGTTCCTGTTGTCGTGAACGCGCTGTGATCTCAAACGTCCCAGGAGACACTGCTACAACGTGCCAGTTGTCAAAGTCTATTAATATTGAATGTGCGTATTAATGTGAAGCTGATAAGATGAAGGGTAATCGAGATATACGACATACAGACACAGAGAGTTCTGGAATAAGTTGATAGATGAATGTAAACAACCTTGTTTATATGAACTTTTTTCTGCACCTCCCATTTGGATCCTATTCAAAGTGAGGATGAAGCATTTTATATGGATTTACATGACGTTGGGCTTTTTCATGTGACCCACTGCACTTAGATGAAATGTACCTGGCACATTAAATCTATTATTACGTGTATTTTTATGCAGTTGAGCAGTCAGACACAAATTCATTTCAAAAAATCTTTCCATCAACCAAATAACAGATGTGGAGGGTTGTTCTGCGGTGGCGGGGGGGGGGGATGCACAGGCTCCCTGGGGACTTTCATCTTTTATTTGTGGCTGGTTTTTCACAGGTTGTTTTTAGTCCTGAAACTTCCCACCCACACGGAAACCTCGAGCCAAACTGATATTAGTGAATTAAATTATTATTATTTATGACTATTTCTGCTTCTTCTTCCGTTATTTTTGTGATAAAAGTGACAACTTCAGCCGGACGTGGGATTAGCGGAGCTGATGGACAACTTTTACAAAGCCTCACACCTACTGCTTGTTACTTGCGTTACTTAATTTGCCCTCGAGCTCAGTCGAATCACTATCTGTCAGGCCTGCGGCTTACTATAATCACCGGTGGCTTTGTGTGTGAAAACATGCCCTGGACCAGCTATTAAAAACAGACAGGGGAAATATTGTTGACGCAGCTATCGCATGGCCTGTGTTGACGCTGCCAGTGAGGGACTGTCCTCCCCCGCATGACTAATAATGTGACAGGATCCATCGTGTAGGAGAGACACATTTACACTAATTAAATCCGTCCCTCTGCTAAACACCTCAGCAACTCTCCACGATGCAGCGGCATCAGAGTGACGGGCGGATAAACACGACATGCAGGGAAAGCAATGTGGATTAAATGCTGTAGTTTTGACCTGCAGGAGAGAACAAACTTTTTATTTAAGTGGAAATAAAAGTAAATGTCTCGAACCATCTCACAAAGTATCAAGACATTTTGTTGTGGTTTGTTTCTCAAATAAAAACCTCGTAAAATAGCTCCTCGTGAAAATAAAAACATAATTTTAGACACGTTTGCAAGTATTCAAGACCATATTCTGTTTTTAAAGATGGACAATGTGGACAATCTTCCTTCCACGGTGCAAAAAAATGAAGCCAAACTATCCTGGATACAAACGCTGAATATACAAATTAAGACATTTAGAATCTAAGCAGAAGCCACAGGGTGTGGAGCTGTGATATCAAGGTTCCGCTCCTACACACCAACCAATCACAAGTCGGTCTCACCTGTCAATCATGATGTTTCATCCTGTTTTCATAGTTTCTAATAACAAATTAAAAAATTGCCAGAACACTCGGACAAACATCAGTGTGATAAGAATGACCTAAACTGACAGAAACCATATTTGATGAAAAACTAATTTGACAGGTTGTTTGTTTTGAGGTTGTTCCATGTCCCATGTGATGTCATGGAGGAGGTCGGGTTTATGACCCCCCCCGGAGGAAATGATTAACAGTAACCACCTGAGCTAAAAAGTGTCGTAGCGGTGTCGTAGCGGTTCTCAGTTCTCCTTTTCGGAAAATTTTGCAAAAACTTTCTCACTTTGTTCCAACGTGGGTATTGAGTGCAGTGGTTTTTGCATAAAGCTGCATCACAGATGAATGTGAACAACCTGAAGGAGTCTGAACACTTTCTAAATGCACTGCACGATACAGCAGCAGGCGAGGTGTGTGTGCGAGACAGAAAGGAGAGCGAGCCCGGAGCAGAGGAGGATTAAAAAAATAACAGCAGGCATCTTGTACCTTCTGTTTAACGACAGACAGAATACTGATGGGTGAGATTCATAAATATCTTTCCACACCGACTGATATCACAGGTGCTGATAGTGGCCATTTGGTTCTGCAGCGGTATCGGGCCGCCGAGCATCACTCTGCTGCTCTCTCTATAACGCTGCATCGTTCGTCTCAATGGAGGGAGCTGGAAAATCATCTGCGCCCACATGAAGACAAAATAAAGAGCGATGTGTCAACACATTTCTTACAATACGCCGCTCCCTCATCATTAAAATGGCCCGTGCGGGAACGGCGTGGAGCCGAGACAATAGTCCCTCCACCGGGCTGTGTGTGCGCTCACGTCAGGTTGTGAGTGATTTGAGCCGTGCAGCGGTCGATCCAGGCGTATCTCTGTGGATCCCTTCACAACTTATCTGTGCCCGTAAGGCCGAGTGAGACGTACAGCTCCAGGAGAGGGGGGGGGGGGGGACCATCTTTCAATGCAAACGGGCCGAGCGCAGCCTCCAGTGGAAAGCGGCCTGAATGCAGATCTCACACTGTTCAACCATTCCTCTCAGTTCCTGTGCCGGGGCCGTGCAGCGGGACATGGGTCTACCTGTTCTGCCCCCTGGTGTCTCCTGGACATAGCTGCCAGACATTGTGCTGACCATACTGATGGAGCTCTGTTTGTCCTCAGGTCATAAATCTCCCCCAGTAAACGCCAAGTTAAACCGTTCCCATGATGCAGCGTCACCTCCCCCCCCCCGACATTGGTCTGCACGACCCAAATAAGACAGCGCTAACATACGTCTTTGGTTCATGTTTCATTTATATATTTGTGCGTTTTATTGCTTATGCAGCATCACTTGTTTTCTTTTGCTTTCACAGCACGCCTGGCCGAGGAGTGCAACAGGGTGAGGTGCTCCTCGCCCATGAAAGATAAATGTGTCCCGTAAGCTTCGGTAGATGAGTTTCCTTGCCGGGGGGGCAAAGGTGTAAAGTTCTGCAAGGATGCCAAAGGGTAGAAAGGTGACGGCAAACAAAGAAACTTCAACAGATGAAGTTCGACTCTCGCTCCGTAAATGAAACAAGACACATACACGCCATGTCGTCATGGTTTCTTCTCGTGTCCGCGTCCTCACCGCTGAGGTTCCATGCCGTGCGTTTTAATGAAAACTATCTGTCAAGGGGGGCGAAGAGTGAAGCCACAAGTCAGTGTTGGCATCAAACCACCGGGGCGTTTGGAGGGAAACGCTGCCCCGAGCCGAACAGCTGCGACAAGCAGAAAAATAAAAAAAAGGACATGTTTCTGAAACGACAATCACAAAGTCATTTCTGTGATGTTGTTCTAAATCTGCTGATGTGCTGACGCTCTTCACCTTAATGCTGGAAAATGCTATCGATAGCTCTTCTCTAGAAGCCAGACTGAGGTGGAAACGTGCACTCAGCAGAAATGTCCCTGGATGAGAAATTGCCAAGACCTCACTGTGACTCCATCACACACACACACACACATGTGCAGTCGTTCATGCACATAGCTGCAACACACACACACACACACACACACACACACACACACACACATGTGCAGTCGTTCATGCACATAGCTGCAACACACACACACACATGTGCAGTCGTTCATGCACATAGCTGCAACACACACACACACACACACACGCTCGCACCTGTGCACAAATACAGCCGTCTCTTTTCAGCACAGGAAAGCCCACAGGAATCCGGCCTCTACAGTCGACTGTCAGCAGAGGTTTCTCAGCACACTTCCTAGAAGCACAGGTGGGGGGGCCTCGCCAAAAACCAGGGTCCCTGGACGGCTTCAACACGCACGACACCGAGGCTGGGTGGGGGGGGGGATGATTATCAAAACCAAAGAGTTCTCGCAAATGGAACGAGTCCGGGAAGGAGGAGGAAGTGCACAACTCATTTTATTGCATTTACCACATAGGGACGTTGGTTGCCACCTGCCAATAAACCAAACTAAGAGGAAGAAGAAATATTTTATACCAAGGTGTCTCACACAAGGGCATTAACGTTAGACACGAATGCAACAGCAACAACACAACGGAAACGCAACCACACAACCTGCTGGCTTGAGCCGTCATTTGCTTGTTCTTCCTTTTTCTGGGTCCAAACCACCTGAACCGCAACAACTCAGACAGACGAGCAGCACATTTAAAGCCACGGCTGCTTTTCTTCCCAGGATTGAACAATCGACGGCTCACTTTGCTGCAGTGACTCAGCTTGTTTCAACGTCAACATCCATCGTGGTTATGTTTTGCGTTTTGTTGAGGCTTTATCCATTCCTGTTTTCCGTTAACGTGCTTATCTGAGACGTCTCTGCCACCGTAACTTCATCTTACAATATTACAAAAGTTGAATAATCACTTAACAATTAAAGATCAGATTTCTTAATTACTATAATCTAGTGTTTCGAGGCATTCGGGAACAGAAGTGAGGGCGTATCCCCTCCCCTGGTATGAATGTGGTGCAGCTATTAAACCACAGTGTTTATTTCATTTAGTTCTACACTGACTAATGAGATTCCAATGGTCTGAGCCATTAATAAGACGGCACACCTCCCTGTACAGCGGGGCCGGAGAAAGACTGTCGCCCCCCGAGGAATCAATAAAATATCTCATTATCATTTTCTGTGCTGAGACCTTGAAGGCTTTCTGATTGAGTGAAAGATGGCGTGTGACTCCATCGGCAGATTCACTTCACACCTGCACCGACTCATCCCACCTTTTATACGTATATATGTCGAGTCTGAAGTTCACTGTATATTGAGACGAGAGTTCACTTCCAATAACCTCTGCATCATTCAAACCACCTCACACACGTCCATCAAGCTCCCATCGAAAAGTACAGCAGAGCGAATCTGCACCAACTTGTACTAAGTCAATACTATAAGTACATTTAATTTGTGTACATAAAGTTTCCTGACATTACTTCCAAGAGAAATTGATGAATGTCAAACACAGTAAAAAAAGTACTGGGTTGTTTTAATAACCAATTAAAATTTGGGTTAAATAATGGCAAAAACACACGTCATTCTGTCCAGTCCGCCATTTTGAAGCAGATGTTGATGCTTAATCTTCAACCATTGCCCAGATTATGAAAGTATAACTAAGGATATTGAAATTGAATTATAGTTTAATAAAACAGAATTAACTAATTTGGTGATTTGCAATTACTGTGAATTGTTCTTACTGTTAGTAATAAAAAAAGCAAAGTGAAAAGAACCTTGTTACGAGGGAAACCTTTCATTCATCAAGTGGATTTTAATGTTTCCATGTGTGTGTATGTGGAAGAAGCATGTCATCTCACCCAAAGCACAACAAGGACAAATCAGCCCCAGTGGCAGTTTTAGTTTAATGTGTTTGTGTTCAGGTTTATGTGCAGTGTGATATATCCACCGGGGGGGTTTGGTTATTCTCTGCACAGGCTGACGTTAAGTGGAATCATGTGAGGTTAAAGAACTATAACGTAATATATAGAAGTGCAATGTGTCCCCTCGCTAACGGAGAGTGAGTGAAACAGCCAGACTAATTGAAGAGAGCTCGAGTAGGTGCTGCACAGGGGTGTGCCGGTCTTTTAACTCGTGCCGCCAGCCAGATTATAATGACGGTTTAATTAATTATCAGTGAAACGGCTCAAAGCGAATCGACGCGCGTCCTTCCAGAAACAAGAAGTAGTCGCAGGAACATGTATTCTGTGGAACAATCGGTTTCCAAGTCAAGCTTATCTCAGTTTGCGTATCGTGCCACTGTTTGCTTTGTTTGTTTGCTGAGTTTTGAAGATTTGAAGCTCAGCGATAAACTGTCCTTCTACTCTACTCGACATTTTGCAGGGCGAAACTTTTCCCACACACACCGGATGGAATTTGCAGTCATGTAAGAACATTTAAGTACGCTTATGAAGATCATATCTCACACGTGCACAGCTCATCATAAATCAGGCTGAAACAAGCAAGCTGTGACAAGTCAGTGCGGCTCAGCCGGTTAAGACACAAGTCAAAGAATGTCAGGATAAGAAAACGTGCGAGGCTGCTGTTATACTTCGTTGAATTGAGCCACTGATGTTGCAACAGTCTCACAGCTTTTTGAGGGAACTTACAGTAAATTCCAAAGAACTTAGTTCCCATCCCCCTCCACTGTACTGGGAGGAAGCAGAAAACTTAGCGATGGAGTATAAACAAGACTCATCTTATCTTTCAGACCCCGTGATTTCCCCCTGGAACTGGAGAACAGCAGCATCACTTCATACTTGACATTGCTCCTTCTAGCTGCGGGTGTGAGGAACCATCTGGCGTCTCCGTGTTGTACAAACACATGTAGGGTAACATCCCTGTGTCTCATACCCACTGACATTATCTCAGACATCATGACATGACACTGATGTGGCGTCGCCTGGAGTCTACTTCCTCCACCTCCCCCTTGAGCACTTCTCCCCACACTGAAGAGAGGAATCAGAGGCAACTTACCAGCTGGGTGACTCACTAACCGGAGCATCTGTTGGAAATAAGGAAAACAGCAGTGAGACAAATTGTTCCGAAAGCAGAGAAAGTACATATTTGAAAAATGACATATGCGACCCCAAACAGTAAATCACCCTCACGATGAGGAAAGAAGTTAGGATGATGAATCTGCTGACTAACTTTATCTGGTTCTGGACCTTCTGACCTTTTTTTTTTTTTTAAAGGAATAGTTCACATTATCTACTCACCCCTATGCCGATGGAGAAGTGTTTGAGTCCTCAAAACACTTCAGGAGGAGGATGTCAGAGGACATTTAGGATAATAACATGGTGTAAATGACCTTGTTTCGAGTCGTATGTGAATGTCGGGGCTTACGGGCACTGGGTGACACCACGGGAGCTGCAACGCTGTTTACCCCTGAAACTCCACAAGTGTTTTGTGGACTCAAACCCTTCACCCACCACCTCCATCGGCAAAGTGTTGAGTAGATAATGACTCAGACCACGGACCGGACCAACGGATCGACATTTCGTCCGACCTAAAGAAGCGTTCTTGGTCCACGTGAACTTTATTGAGAAAATGCATTTTTGCAAAGTTCAGACATTCCGGTGAATTGCGGGAGGTTGAGGGATTATTTGACAAACAATAAACTACTTCCCATGGAAGAGGCAACATGCTCACGTCAACACAACCAATGAATGTCAAGTTTATTTAGATGTGTGTCATCTTTAGTGTTCTCCCTACGTTACAACGTGAAACCCAAACTAACAAATGTAAACAATATGACACATGAACCTTGGTTCAGACTTTCCGGTGTGTAAATACCCCAGAGTCTGAGATAATGAACTAGGTTGTGTAGAGTAAACACAACTTCAAACTGATCTTGCACGCTCGTGCTGTATTGTCAAAACAAAGGTGCGTACAGCGAAGGTGCTGTTAAACAAATGCCATTATCGATTTCCTTTAGCTCGCACCATGTAAACTCATGTCATCTGGTGGGGGGGGGGATCTGAATCTCAGCAATTACATAACAGACCTCCAACCACACACTGTTATCAATGCCCAGAATCCCCCCTACGCATCCCCACAGCCCACTTAACGGATTATACCACACAGACTCGGTAAAAAAAAAAAGCTTTTTAATTAAGCACTAATCGCTCCACTTTGCCCGAAAGAGCTCGTCCAACACCTTAAATCTCTCTCTTTATCTGTGTGTGTGTGTGTGAACCAGGAGCTGTTGGGCAGCGCTGGCCGGGCCTGGTAGTAAATATGTCGTACTTATATCTACATAAACGTCATCCAGTTAGGAGGAAAGTTAACTCGGCTCTCTGGGCTCCGTCTGCCGCAGGAGGCAATTGAATCCTGTTAATTTGAGATTAAAACCTCACACAACTGGCTGAGGTCACTCGCACGCGTAGGGCGAACTGATGGGATTACTTCAAGTGAAGAGGTAAACATCGAATCTACAAGTAGACGCCAGCTCAGCGAGGAACAGGCACAGTTACAGTTTGCCATATGGGTAAAAGGGATTATTTCACCTTTCTGGACGAGTTGTATTCTATTCTATCCAATTAGTACTAATGCTATGCTACTTCATATTTCTACTTCATTATAATTTCAGAGGTATTTCTCCCGTCTGCATTAGTTATATGTCAAAGGTGAAGCCCCTGCACACACACGCACATTCCACCCACACGTGTTTTCACTTATTGTGCTAATTGGCCGTCTCATATTTTACGTGTACCTCTACTACATTCTAGGGGGGGGGGGGGTTACTTACTTCAGCCACATTTATTGGCACAGAAGTAGAGTTACTTCTCCTCTAAGCATTTGAATCCAAAACATATTATCAGCTCAATAAATATGATTTATTGTACAGAAAATACAAACAAACCTCGACCGCTACAACCTTAGATTACTTACTACCCAACCTAACCCATCAAACAGTATTCATTTTGTGTTTACAGTGGTATATCCCCACAAAAATTATGTTTTACTAGTATTGGATTATGATTACTTGTGTTTTTACTCATAATGAATATTAGTAAAGTTAATACTGATCATTCTTAGTTTATTAATTTTCAGTTTATAGTATTTAAACATTGTATCTTCTATAGCTTCCTCTGCTCAGGGCTGCTTGGTTGATGCCTTCGCCAAAAACCGGGATTAATGTCAGTAGCTGACGTCCAAACTGTTCATTAGCATCTTCTTAAAACATCGGCTTATTTTTAGTTTCTACGGCCGCAGCAGACGAGTCGGTGGAAGTTAAATAACAGAGTTATGTTTGGGGGCTGGACAGAAATAATATATTGGTAGAAGGGACTGAACCTAATTCATTTATTTTACTGTCCATCTTTGCAATACTGAAACGTTTAAAACTCATTTACCACTAAAATCTGCACAAATAATTAAAGATATATCCCCATTTAAAAATATCTGCTGCACGGAAAGAGAATTTGTATATTAGGGCCGAACATTAGAGGAAATGATTCTTCACTTTTTTCGATTTTTTAGAAATACTATTTTCCAGTACGTGAGAGAATTTTTCAAGTAAGTTCTTCACCAAAAGTGTATTTTGATGCAAATCATACTTTTACTCCAAGAAAGTTTTGAATCGACCCATATGGGATTGGAACACTTGGAAAAAACACTTGTCTTCCACTGCCTCTGTCAAGGTTGTCTGAAAAAAACTAAATCAATTCAGCACCTGTTTAAAAAAAAACATTATTATTTCTGAAAATATCTCACCTGCAGGAGAAATTGGCGCCTTGGCCTCGGTGGAGATGCCCTCCTGTCCAGCAGGAGGCAACGTCTCAGGGAGTTTAGTACGTCTGTTATTGTCTGTGATACGTCTCCTGATGTCCCGCTGTCCTCCTTCTTTGACACCTGCACGGAACTGACACAGTCCGAGCTGATCCCTTTGCCGTCCTCCTCCGGTTTCTCTTCATCCGTGCTGTCGTCAAACACAAACTCTTCCCCCTGCTCCTCCTCTTCGTCCTCCTCATCCTCCTTTGGAGGTGGCTGAGACATCACGGTCGACATAATTCCTGAAAAAGGTGAGAAAATATTCACATGTGAATACTGATGTTCATCACACGACACCTGTGCCACATTTTTACTGAAAAAGATAAAGCTCCTTAACACTATGAGGGAATGGTTATTAAAGATTATTAAAGATTTACATTTATTATATTTGATAGAGACAGTGCTCATTAATCTACAGTGAATAATGTAAATGAACCAGGCAACCTGAAATAAAATCACCTATCTTATATAATTACAATTATCTATGGATATTCCACGTGCATTATACACATCATACAAACTAACAGCACAACAAACCTGTGAATACTATAATAAAAAAAGTAATTAACCCATGATTAAAACATTACATTCAACAATAACCCATGATTAAAATACATTATTAAAACCAAGCAATACAATGGAACACTCATTACAATACAAAGCCACAAATGTGCATAAATCACAAAAGATTGAACGATTACACATGATCACGAGTCTGTTTGCGTTTGGTTTGCATTTCTTAAGTTTGTATTTAAAGGTTCACATCCCCTCAATGTGTTTTCTACCACAAATCAAAAGGCCAAAAAATGCAAACACTCTTCTCACCTCAACTCAATTTGAACCCTGGGGTTATTGCTTCTAATGTGACATTAATTTTGTGTTAACTTCCCCCCCCCCCCCCCCCCTTACATAGAAAGATTGATTTGGATAAAGGCAAAAGGGAAATTAGATGGAGGACTGAAATGGATGCTGACCTTTAAAAAACACTATTTAAAATACCTTCGAGTTAGAAATCAGCATTTCTCTCTGAACTGAAGTGAACTCTTGAACCTACAGTACGAACACATCAGACCTAAATCCTCAGCCTTCATCTGTACACAGCGGATCGTGGGGGTTGTTTTTCTTTAAAGTGAACAAAAGTTGAACAACGTTTTCAGACACTTTGGCACTAAACGACCTGAATCAATGCACAATAACCCAGTCAGGCTGCTCTGAGGGAGAAGCACAGTGTTATCCCACAACTACAAACATGACATATGGCCAGAAGTGTGGGGGGGGGGCTCTGAGGAGGCTTAGTGGCAGATTAAAGGAGACGCCCACAGTCCCCCAAACATCTCTGACCTCAGTAATCCGAGACTCTCCTCTCACCTCGTCCTATCAATGAAAACAGGTTCAACTGCCAGGAACCATATTTGAAAACAATCAGACAAATTGATCGATGATGTCATGTTATTCCGATCGGTGTTGCAAGCGTCTTCAACAAAAGAGCATGTCATCATCCGTAACCATGGAGCGCACATTTGTTCTTAGCATATTTTCACAATAAATCATCAATTTTCCACCACACATGTGCCCCGAGGTATTAAACTGCTGCAGCTCTTTCCATATTTCATAAAACGGTTTTTTTTTTCTATGACGTGCACGCTTCTCTTCCTGAACATGGTGGTGTAGCATTCCAGCATCCTGCTGAATCTGCTTTGCATTTTGATTAGCACTGAACTTCTTCCAGCGCTGGAACACTGTCGGGGCCTGACGGGGCGGTTTGTCGGGCTCCAGCATGGAGCCGGGGGGGGGGGGGGGGGGCAACAGAACACAGGTCCGGCTGTGTGGGGAGACATCCCTGAAACACGCTGCTTGCGGATTGTAAAATTCCTCGTCAGCACTTGGTGTTTAACCTGGATACAGGCGCTGTCACAATGTTACGGCTCCCATTATCTTTTACTGCTGCTTGCTCACGGCTCAGTTTGGACAAGATGTTGCTTCAGGAGCAGCTTCCGAATCTCAAATTACCACCAAATGTGTTGCAGAAGTCTTTAAACCACAGTAGTAACAAGATACATATTTATAAATGAGTTCTCTGCTTGTTTTACAAGGACAATATGCCACTGCAGCCTTTGGACCCAGTTACCGCCTCTGTACCACAAACAAGAGTTTCTCCAGTCGTCCCACTCGCTGGTCAAATTAACAATGACTCTTTTGTGGAGCGAAAAACTTCTGCTCAGCCTCGGCAGGCATTGTTTCTGCATTCGTCACTGCAGCACTGATTAGCTCACAGGTCATTTGGACCGTGGCTGCTCAGTCTACTGCGACGTGCAAACTCCATCTGTGGAAGAAAGAAAACTACAATGTAAGGTTTGATTGGAAAGACACTGTTCCTGTATTTCCACAAAGCCACGCTGACTGAACAATCGCTCTTGAATATTCACGGGATTGAATTGGACGGACGAACCGAGAGGCCCTGAGATCTTAAACATGTAATTGATCATTTCACACTGTTAAAAAAACGGCTTGTGGCTTAAAGAAATGCTGAAAACCTCCAGGCCAAAAGCTCTCCATTTAAACCACCCTCCTCGGCATCAGAACGACAGGTATTCTGAGCAACTTTCAATTTGACGCAAAGGCATTTGGACAATGCCTCAAACAGACTCCAGCTTAGAAAAATAAAGAGCCCCGGGAGTGGCGCTGGGTGAAAGCTATTCTTGAGGGGAAAATAAGATACATCACAGAATGAAGAGATGAAACCAACTCCTACACACACCCTGTCCCTGACCTACATAGAGCTCTGAAAACTCTCCCGCTGTGTACCCAATGTGGTAACGAGTGGAGGAAAGTGAGGAATGTGTACGCTCTCACGGGTGATCCGCGGCAAACCGGGCCACACATTCGCCGACTCAAAGCATCAAACATTACATCATGTCTCGTTCTGAGCGTGGCAGCGAGCGTGGCAGCTCCTACAGACGGGGGATTCGTAGACCTTGTGTTGTCTCTTGATTCCAACTCAGCTCCCGACTTAATTCGCTGAGCTGGAAGGATATGTAATTTGCTTTGAAGAGAGAAAGTTAAATGACAAGGTTTAAAAAAAAAAACAGGAGATGAAAAAGGAGGAGTTTCCAAACAAAGTGGCTGTATCCCAAACTTTTTCAGCGAGGACTCTGTGAATCTTCTGGGCAGCACATTGAGTTCTGGTCACTGATTTACACCGACTGCGGACAAACCTCGCAGCCATTGGTCAGTGGCAGTGGGTTGTATCAATAGACAAAGGAGGAGAGCAGCAGCTGCTGGTGACTGAATAAACACCATTGGAGAATCTAACAGAAAGTCACTCAGAGCGACCCTACTTTGGAGTTTTGCTCTAACAGAAAATGGCAGACAAACACCCCGCAGACAATGAGCGAGCGGTGGACCGTTGACAACAACAAACAGTGCCAGGCAGGGGATGATTCTGCCTCTGGCGCCCGTTCCGTCTTTCGGCTTCCCTGAGGATTTCCCATGAAGAGATACGGCCAATTTAGGAAGCGCAAACGGCTCCTTGAGAACAGATGGAATATGTCTCTCCTTGGCTGTCAAAAGGCAGAACAATCTGAGTGGGAGGCTGTTCACAGGCATGGGAGGATTTCGTGGATTTGCTTTAACATTGCGTAACCTCACCAAAAGATCTTTAAACACATGGAGAACCTAAGCCTATTGCATTATATATCATCACTGGGATTGATGTTTTTGAAATCTCAACTTTAAATGTTGGAAGACTGTGTGCCAAGGGGCCCATGCTGAATATAATATCACACTGTAAACACAACATGAGAAGAGGTTTATCTGTCATGTTGCCACAGTTAAGACATTCAGGGATGTGTTGTTCATTCAGGAGGCCGGTCCGGCCTTCATCTGCCCTCTGCCGCAGAGGAGGGCTCCGGTGATGTCGGTCCACAGCAGCAGTGATGTGCTGCCGGTGTCGCATTTGTCAAGGACACGGTGGGAGCAACCTCCACTGCCCATCTGCTCGCAGAATAATAGTTTACTGCACTGGATGTGTGCTGTGCAAATACTGCACGGAGATAGGAATGTCCCGAAGGGGTCGACCGGGCAAGGCTTTTGTTTATCAAGAAGAATGATCACATAAATCTATGTGAATAATTTTAGGAACACACTTTTACAGAATATGTCCTGTGAAAGATATTAACTCCAGCAACACAGTGAACATTATTACCTCCACTGAGAGGGTCACCGGTGTCAGCTTGTATATTTTGGTGTGGATGCAGATTAAAGGCAGGATCTGAGATTTTTTTTCACCCTATTTTTATGTTTTATGAAAAATGAATCATTGAGGTTGCCAGACCACTTCCTTTATACTTCTACAGTAAGAACTAGAAAATCACGAGTTGCATTATTAGGCCTTGGCGGAGGTACATCCTGGGGTTCTGTCTCCAGAGGCTTGACTGGGTTGTTGATCACTGCAGCACAATCAATTCATGAGCTTTTATGGGTCTGTGTTTCTGGATTTTCTGGATTTCAAATTCCGAAGTCTCTTCCCTTCTTCATCCCTTCTTCTTTTATTTCCAACCACACTATCATGCAAAGCCATTACAATTTCTAGGGAACGTCAGGACATCTTGCTACCTCGTTATTATCATTCAAATATCAAACACCAACTCATCTCTTATATCTCGGGTCGATAGTCCTGTCTTGTGAACAAGCTATGGGCATCAGCAATTTCGTGCCCAACTCTGGCACAGGCAGACAGAAAGAGGAACGGTCAAAACCAAACAGCAGGTCCTGACTTTCAGTTCCTAGTGTGGGTCAAGTTCCAAAAACAAAGGGTCCTAGAGGCCTGCGTCCCTGGGGATGACACGGGAGAGTTACAGGGAGGGCACGGAGGGACAACCGCCAGGCAATGACGGGTGAAAGACGAGACACGAGCGGAAGACAGGTGAAAGGGACAGGTGTGTGTGTGTTGTTCGAAAAACACAACGGATGTTCGTTGCTATAGTTTTTGGGTGATTGACTTTGCTGAGTCTGCACTTATCACAGTCAGAGCTGCAGCAGTGGTTGTGAAACAGCTCAAAAAGGCACTGAGGGTACTTTAAACCCCTTAGTGCCTCTGACTGACACAGTTAACATGAGAGGCATCAGATTCTCAACACGGTTAATCTGAATGCACACTTTTGGGGAATTAGTGAGATAAGGATATGTCCCTCACAAATAACTGTCCATAAATCCACATAGTAGTCACAGAATTAACTGACCAACACATCCCTACAATCATCACAATGTGACCTCAGAGTTATCACATTAAAATCCCAGAATAAATCAGGTTAAAATCCAACAATTCTCACATTAAAATCCTGGAATCATCACATAATAACCCCTGAAGTCGCACATGTTAGAGCAACCTTTGTACAAACAGCATTCAGCGACAAAGAAATCAGTTTGTCTGGATTTTGTCTTGACTTTAAAAGCTGCAGCCTTTGTACAACCACCGGTTACAGACTCCCTGCAGGGTTCACGCTAATGCCTTTCAAACCTCGCACCTCCAGGTTCAAAGCCGAGTCGTCACGTGATCATTCTCCCAGACTTGACACAGCTTGTCCAAAGCCATGCAGCTGTTTTCCCAAGGTGAGCAATCCTCATGACATGACATGAACTCAACTTCACTGGAAGAATTCCGGAGACCTCCCCGTTATTATACCCCACGTGTCAGTCATCACAATATGCAGCTTTTTTCCTGCTAATTCTTTTAGTGAATGACGGGAAAGCTGAACAAACTCACTGTGCTTCTGTGCCTTTTAAATCCACCTTGTGAAAAACCAGCGTTAGCTCATAGCTCAGCAACTGCATGATTCCACCACCTGCAGCCATATGATGTGATCTTGTGATTCGTCCCTTGTCCCGCATTAAAAAACAGTAAAAGATACGACTTAAGCGTTAAATCTTTTCATTGTTCTAGGTCAAAGCTCCAGGAGTTACCTCTGAGTAAACCTCCTCCAGCCTGATCTTACAACACCGGTGTTACTACAGTAACTGCCACCTGGGAACACAGAGGCACATGTGAGGTAGATCTAAACTGCCGCAGACTTCTGAGACTATTACATAAGTACTCACAACTCATGGGTGGGACCACACCCACTGTCAAACCCCGGCACACCTGTAAAGTTTCACGACTCTATATAACATGGTTGTAGAAAATCCCTCCTCAGACAGACACAGCTGTCACAGCTGCTGACAGTTAGGCTTTTTGGGCCTGTGCTGTCATTACACGCTCAAAATGTTGTCAGACATGAACTCAAGCTACTTCCCAATTATCTGGACATTTCCACAGTTTGCCTTTCACATATGAGGAACAACAGCAGGAGATGAGTCTGAGTCACGCGCGCTCAAAACGACGGGAAGATTCAGGCGATGGGTGGAGCCCGGGAGGAGACGGGACACGACGTAGAGATCCGGTGTTTACGACACATCAACACTGGCGTCAGCGCTTATCGCCAAATGCTTTCGAATCTCGTTGTGTTTCCTAGTTGACATCTTTGTCTCTATCTTCTACGTAAATGGCTCCTCTTTAAACATATTCTTCCACGTTCAAGTCCGTCGCATTTCACAGACATCATCTCACTGTGAATTTTCCGGACATCTACCTTCTGAATTCTCACGTGGGATCACTCGAGATACTTTCTGGACATTTTACTCGGAGCGACTGATTCGGACGTTTGCATTCTCACATAAAGCCTCACAAGTAAATGTCAGGACTTCAGTGTACGTCCGAAGTACTTTGTGATTCTCACAGCTAGTTTTAGCCTTTGGTTATTATGTCATTGATTGGGCACCTTCAGGTTGCATCAGTGCAAAAGAGGCCGCTCCTTCAATAAGGGAGAGAAGTCAGAAATCACACATGGAAATAAACTTCTGAACTTAAAGAACTGTAAGTGTTTAACTTTGCCTTCACCACAGTAGTCGAGTCAGGACTGATAAGAACCAATCAGGGAAGCTATAGCGAGTAACTGCATCGTTACCGAACATCAACAACCTTCCATAGTACAACGCAGACGCTGACGTTTCAAGCTAAAACGAGGCAGGCGACTGAAAACTCTGGATTAGCGATCGTAGCAACAGCGATGCATCTTAAACCTAAATCCTAGCAGTGGGACGTAGCCTAAACTTTGAGGCCCAATCAAATTCAAAGCACTTCAACTCAGGCTCTAGATATCAGGTGAAGAATATGTGTCGTTCTTCAAACTAGTTTGTTGTCAGCAGAATATAACTCAAGTCGTGTTTGGGCAACGTGCCGCAGACCTCCAACTCAGAAACGTTCCCAAATTCCTGTCTCCTCGTCAATTATCTGACATTCCCAGGAGATGTCACGGCGCAGCGGCAAACCTCTGACAGGTGAGTCATCACCATCGAGTGACTCACTCGACAACCGAGGCTCCTGGCATGTGTACATACGATGGTGTGAGTGTTAAATGGTTTGAATGTGTGGCAAAAGGCAGAGGGTCCCCATTGATAGAGAAGTCTTTGTTGGTAGCTCCAGGCCATGCATGGATTGTTAATGTCTTTGGGAAGTGGGGGACTGTGACCAAGGGCGGGGGGGCGGGGCGGGGGGGGGAGACCCCTGATACAGTGAGTCCATGGAGTTTCTAAGAAGCAAAAGGCTCTTTTGGACATCCGGCAAGTGGGGGGGACAAACAGTTCTCCAGCTCCGAATGCAAATTAGCAACATGGTCAGAGGTCCCTTCACTCCCCCCCCCCCCCCCCCCCCCCCTCTTCATGCCTCTCCTCCCTTGTCTCCCCTCTCCATTCTGCTCAGTATAGCGGCAGCAGCGTGAAATCCATCCTGGGAGGGGCCATTGTAGTGCGGGAAGCAACCGTCCAACTGGAATGGTTGAGACCAGGGAGCCTCGCTTTTTTTTTTATGGCCCCGGAGGCTTTTCTTGTGGCGGAGGTGAAGTGCAGTGCTGCACCCGGGCCAGGAGGTGTGGGTCTGGGATGAGCCGGCAGATCTCTCCCTCGTGCTTCCTGGTCTCGGGAACCGGGAGCTATCACAACAAGGCCCTGCCGCTCCGTGGGGCAGGGTTAATCGTCCATGATGGTGTGGACTCGGCCAGTGGGCCACACGGGTATCTGCCATCCCCATCCTCCTCTGCTGCTGCTGCTGCTGCTGCTCCACCTTCTCCACCGGACCCTGTGTCACTGAGGGGTAGAGAGGCAAACAGCAAAACACCCCCACACCCCCCATCTCCACACACACACACACACACACAACAGACACACACATCTACTGCACAACGCTGCTGTCTCTGCAACATGCTGACCATGCTGAGGGGAGGAAGGGGGGGGGGGGAGACAAGGAGATAGGGGAGAAGGGGTCTGCAGGGGAAGAACATAGAATACATCTCACCTCCTTGTCCTGGGTGGTGTGTCCTCAGAGGAGCTGCAGACCCCCCCTCCCCCTGCAGCCTCCCATACACGCCCCCCCCCCCCCCCCCCCGTCTCTCTACCACTCCGCCGGGTGCAGCTCACTCATCCTGATGGTGGAAATCTGCTGTTTACTTTCCCACAACTTCTCCCCCTGCACCGTGCGCACGAGCTGCTGGAGATGAGGAAACCGCTCCCCCCCCACCCTCCTCCTCCCTTCTTCTCTCTCTCTCTCTCTCGTTCTCTTCTTCCCTCTCTCTTCTCATCAGATGGGTCCTTCTCTTCCTTCCTTCTCTTCCCTCCAGCCTCTGTCTGTCCTTTCTTTCTTCGCTCTGTCCCCCCCCACGCCCCCCCTCCTCTCCCGCCCTCTCTCCAGTCTGTCCAGGCGGCGGCGCAGAGCGGGGCGACGGCTTCTCAGACAAGCAACCGGCCAATGGCGGAGCGACAGACTCACGCGTTCAGCCAATGAGAAGCCCGCAGGCTGGTGGAAGCACCAATCAGAGGAGCTTTTGAGAAGAAGAGGGCGGGGCAAAGGGAATTAGGGGCAATGCCGTCTCACAGCACTTCCGCATCAGACTGCAGGTGTGTGGTCAGTCACTGAATTAAAATTATTATTATATTATAATTGGGGGAGACTTAGCAAAGCAAGTGATTTTATTTATATTAAATATATTAGATATAGATTTATATTTGTTTAATTTTTCTCATCATGTTTTTACTATATAGGATTTTTTATAAATGTATTAAATGTACTTCATACCTAAACTTTACTTGATATAACATTAGAACATTTTTAATAAAAGAATATTATTATATTATAATAAATGAAATGGAGCAATAGATTTTAGGTTTTTATTTATATTTTACTCTATTTTATTTATGTTTTATTATAGTACTTATAGTACTAGTTTTAAATGTTCTTTATACATAGACTTGACTTGCTAAGAAAATAAGAATTAATTCAATTTGAATTAAAAAATATAAAACGTTTAGTTTTCAGTATTAGAGTGCTTTCAGTTTTTTTTTATTATTATTATTAAACCAGGAAGTTTTTTTACAATAAAAGAATAGTTAACACATAGTCACATAAAAAGTTAAATATACATTATACACATAATGCGATTGTATAAGTGTTTATCCATAAAGTCACACATTGATATGCTATGTATTTTTTATTTAAGACACCAACAAAGATGTTAATTTAGTAAAACAAGATTCTAGAGTTGTGTGCTTAAAAACATTTTTTACAGTGGAATATATAACGTCACTTCCTGCCTGCCCAGACGCCCCCCCCCCCCCCCCCCCCCCCCACTCTCCTGAATAAACCGGAAATGATCCCAAACACTGACCCAAACAATCTCCTGCTGCATTCTTCAATGTGAAAGAGAAACTCTGGAAAACATCTCTTCGTAGTTCATGTCTGAAAACTGCTTAATTGGCATTTTTGCATTTTAATTACATGCTTTATACTATATAATATATATCCAAACTATTTTTAATCTGATTTGTTACGCTTTTGTCTCTAGACTATACTTGTGACTGATCTCTTTTAAAGGCGTCAGTCTGCTGTTTTTGACCTCATACTACCTACAGCAGTGTTTCTATTTCTGCCTCTAATCACATTTGCGGTGCTGCAGGCTCAAGCAGCTTGTGGCGTTCAGGAGACGCCGCAGCACGAACACAAGGTAACGTTAGAGGTCAAGTCCAGATTTAAATCTCAATTCCTCCTCGACTCCAACTCAATTACTCACATGCACCTTTAACTTGTCTGCAAGGGGGGGGGAGAAGAAGAAGAAGAAGAAGAAATCCCTGTGTCACTGTTGTCCAGAAGATTTATTAAAACACATTGAACAAATACACAGAATACAAATAAAAAGATGACAATTCACTTTTTTTTTCATTCGTTTGCTATACAGAACAAATATCAGAACCATAACACTGCTCGGAGCTCGTTGTCTGTAAATGCTAGATACACTACCGCCTCCTCGAAGTGAACCGTCAGACGCTTCACATGCTGCTGTGCATTCGCTGCAGCAAAGGTGCCTCTTATCAGGGTCTTTTGGTAGCTTTAGAAGCCATGTTAATAAGCATGTACATACATTGTTAACATATTTATAATATTAGACTGAAGCCTTGTTTTCTAACGGACGTTACATTCGTACTGACTTCAGTTTGATTGCATTTCATTGCAGTATGTTTTTGATGTCGTCTCGTGGTCGTCACTCCAGAGGGGGGGAAAAGACAAGATTTGGACTGATGAGCACGTACGGCGCACACTGCAGTTCTGTGGCAAACACCATCCAGCGGACATTCATCTTCTTCTATGTTCCAGTTTGATACGCAAATCTATAGCAGACGGACTTATCTCTGAAAAAAAAAAAAAATCGTTCAAGTATTTACATGTTTCTGAGGTTGTATCTGTCAAGCAACCTAATACATGTCATGGTCGAGCAATCGGTGACGTGAAAGGAAACACAGCGAACAGAACAGCACTGAGTCACACTGACAAAGAATAGCGCCGAAAAACCGATATGACACTTCGGGCTTCGTCTCGCGGGCAAAAAATGGTTCTGCTCGTGTTTTAGTTTGAGTTAAAAGCGAGCCGGAGATCCGAGGGGTGAAGAGGCTGCAGTCACACAATCAAAGTTAAGTGGAAAAGATGAGAGCACCTCAGGACAATCATCTCGTATCGTCGAAGAGGAGAGTAAGAAAAGACGCTCGCCGCCCCTGTGCAACACTTCAGCCTCAGTTTAGATTCGTCCAATCACAGTCCACATCCCCACAATGTCAAATAAGTGCTGATGACACAAACTGGAGACGCCAAGGAAATGTGTCGATGTCGAGAGGAATTTTTTCACTCTGAGACCAAATATTTGAGCCTTGGTACGAAATAAATTGGATTGGATTCGTAGCAGATTGCTTCACGTAGTGGACAGTCACTTTAGTGCATGATAACAACAGATGGACGTGTGGATAAACCGGGCTGAAGTGCCGTCACACCGGGTAAAGCAATTAGGCAGCAGCACACTTTTGAAAGAAAATAACCCACAACTGAGGAAAGTGTAAAAGTGAAGACATCACCTCCGAGTTGATGTTGTGCAACACTGGTCCTTAAAAGCTGATAAATAGACAATATTCCTTCAAATGGAGGTTTAGACGGCGACAGTAACAGTTTCAGTCGTCGCCTCCGCGTCGAAGAACTAACTTTACCGGATCTTCTTCTTCTTTAGTGGCACCAAATACATCTAAGTTTACATAAAGAGAAGCAAAGTAAAGCTCAGATCGAGACTCAATGTTCCATCGCACCTTAGGACTTTACTTCTTATTCAGTTGTATCAACGGGGGGGGGGGGGAACTGGGAAAGTCCCTGTGACGTATGGGAGAATTCAAAAAGTCACTCTCCACTCACAACTCTGTGGGTTTGACCCTGGATGTGGATGTGGACCAGATGTGTTTTTGTTTATAGTGCAGTCCAGGGGTGTAATTCACAGGGGGTGGGGGGGGCCCAGGGGACATGTCCCCCACGCGTTTTCAGAAGGCAGAACAGGATCCCACCACGTTTTACTATCAGATCATTTTATATATATAAAAAAAAAATCACACAGCCTGCAGGCACTATGCGTACGATGGGGTATTAGGGCCATGTTGAAGAATGAAAATTCAGAGATTTCATGAATGAATTAAGTTGTAATAGTACGAGAAGAAAGTTGTAATTTAGGACATTTGTCATTTTACAGAGGAAATATCAGAAGATCTGTTGCCTGCGTTGAGATGAGGAATGTGGAGAATCTGGTCAAGTCTCACAAATAACATGATACGTAATAATTTGGCACATAAGCTCTACATTAGGGTTATACTGGTATAATATACTGGTCTGCAGGGTTTAACTTGAATACATCTGCATGTTAATCAAAGAGGTTTCATAGGTTCACAGTGAGATTGTTTGAAGAGTTGGATCCTCGTTGCTTCTTAATCTGTTCTCCAAAATATTACAACTTTGTTCTCGTGGTGTTTTTCAACTTTATTCCTAATGTCTCTGAATTTTCTTTTTTCTTAAAAAAAAACTGATTCTCATTCAAACCAATTTAAACATCCGAACTCAAAAAATGTCCCCAAATGTCCAAATGTTCTTTCTAAAGTTAGCTCACGTTATAAATATTCATAACGAGATCATGTTTCCAATTCATGAAACATTGAGTATCTCCGCATTTAGTTCAGTTTGGAGACTGAAAGTGAGACAGTGACAGAGAGAGAGTAGGAAAACCGCCACCCATGCACCGTGTACAGTTCATTTAATATCATAATATAATTATAGCCTGAATGGGGTCAGATGAATGTAGTTTCAATAAATAAATACATGACTTGTAACCATTTTAACAGTTATATGTTATTAAAGAAGGAAAGCGGACTGTATAATCATAGAAACCCCACGAAGGCTGTAATTCCATTATGTTTAGAAGCAGTTTCTCTCTGTCCCATTTCGTGAAGGGCACGGATCTGATTCATTTAAAGACACGGTGTCTTACCTCGTGTCGGGGTGTCAGAAAAAACAAAAGCCCTTTTGAGGATTCGTGCCTGTCTCTGTACCCCCCCACCCCCACCCCACCCCACATTCTAAATCATAATCCTGCCCCACTGGCCTCCAGGGTTAAGCTCTACCGCCACTACTAACATTCAAATATAGAAAGAATCACAAATATCGTACCATACACAGAAATACTAAGTCGTCTCTGAAATGCATTAAAAACCGTTTTCTTCTGCTCCGCCCCGACCTTCGTACGTGTGTTTCCAAGCCCGGCGTCTGATTTCATCCGCGTACTGTACACGTCTTTTTTACTATGATTAGACCTATGTGAGGTAAAATAAACAGCAGTCTCTGAGTATATACAGTACAAGAGGCCGACCCTCACAGGGACCTGCAGTCCAGTGTGACTGCAAGCTACCAGCGGGTGGCAGTCTTACGAGGATTCAGACAGACTGTGTCCAGCTACTGCATACATGATAATAGCTTCTGATGCATTCAAATCAATACTGTATCCACTGGTTACTACATGAATGACAAAACCACATACTCATTTAAAGTAACGATATCGGCCCCCTCCCCCCCCTCAGTAAAAACAATCTCTTATCAAACGATGACTGAAGACGTCCTCGACTCCGCTCGTCTCCACAGAGGAGAAGCTCCAGTGGGGCACGGTCACAGTGTACAATGAGTGGGTGGATGGAGGAAAGCAGCAGGGCGCACGCGGAATCAAACAGTCGAGGCTGGCACAAATTAAACACACATTCCAAGATTAGATTGAGCCCCAGTCGAGAGCATCAGGAACCGAGTTCTGCCTCGTAGTGGGGCAAAAGAAAAAGTCCTCCGTCAGGGGAACTGCTCCTTCCTCCTCCCTCCTCCTCCTCCCCTCTACTGGAATACTTGTGTACGATCCTCAAAAGGTAAAAGTGCAATTGTTATAAGATAGATACATCTGCATTAAAAGGTTAATCGCCTCCTCCGTAGACAGCAGAGAGCTTGATGTTGTGGATTCGAAGGAGCGGGAGAACGAGGACGATGAAGCAAGAAGGAGATGGGCGGCTGTCGTCCGTGCAGGTTTCACCCCCCCCCCGGAGGGTTTCTGCCCTCGGGTCAGAGTTACAGCGCTCGTCTAGTCCTCGATGCAGATGACATCACTGGGTTTGCCTGACTTGAGGTCCGGCGTGACGGCGTCTCTCAAGGAGTCGAGTGACTTCTTGTCCAGATGGCTTGTGGGGGGTGGGGGGCCGTTAGCGGACACTGGAGAGGACGAGAGATGGAAATGTTGTCGTTCGTCGCAGCGGAATAATTATCAGTGTTTAGAATCTTTCTCAGCGTAGAATCTTATGATTCAGTGACTAGCAAACAGGAAGAACAATGTAAATTCAGCAATTATGTAATTTATTAACATTAAAAACTGAAAGTGAGCAGACACAGAATCAGGACATCGGTCTGTAAACACAAACACACTGTTTATACCCCAATTAGGATATGGTAACTTATGTTAAATGTAATAATTCAATTTCATAATGATGACAAGACGTAATTTATACTGATGACGAATGATTGGCTAATCCAGACAAACTGATTATCTTGTCTCTAATGTTATCGGTTGCAAAAGGTGATGAATGGCTGAACTGCATGATGTTATTTCTGATTTCATAAAGATGTCATTCCTTCCATATGATTATAAATTATATCGTATCTAAAAAAAAAACTATTTGTCAAAAGATCATCATCGTCATGTGATGAGGGAATTAATACAATTCATCAATATATCAATCTAAGCTCCGGATTGTCTCTCTCGTCCAATTATTAATGCAGATATCTTGGAAAATTTCGTTTTTTCTGATCATATTTCAGCTCCAAAAGTTAATTATCTGGGGAAACATGCCCACGTATTAATCCCACCAAGTTTGGTAACAATCTGTCCATGCATTTTTGAGCTATATTGTACACACACACACACACACACACACACACACACACACACACACACACACACACACACACACACACACACACACACACACACACACACACACACACACACACACACACACACACACACACACACACACACACACGCGCAGGGTGTTGCTGAATCGCATGTCAAATTTAAACGATCATTTCAATCACATGAAAAACATTGACAAAAACCAAATGACAGTTACACATCAGAAGCCCTCCCTCCCACTTGTTTCAAGTCACCTGTTATCCACTGCAGATGTTGATCCTTACCGCTGACGTAGGGTCCCATGGCATCTGGCTGTAGTTCACCATGGGCTGTCCCCCCGGGCCCCTGAAGCCGCCGCCGAAGCTGCTGCCGTACATCTGGGAGCAGCCGAACGCCCCCTGGCTGAAAGGCTGAGGGACAGACATGAAGTTAACCTGCTGTGTGAGGGATTCACAGGACCAACAACACAAGATATGATAATCAAACAACATGTATAAAGATTCAAAATATTGTCTCAGTCGCTCTTTCAGATACGTTTCTTTCCTGCTTAAAAAACCAAGGACACCGAGTCGGATCGGCACCAGTTTCCGTGGTAACGACAGGAGCTGAGCATAGCAACCGAAGAAGCGCAGTCGGGACACATGATGAATATATAACCTGTTGTATACGTGAAAATAAAACACACACTCCTGTCGGAGAACAGGTGCAGGAGACGAGAAAGTGATGAGACAGACGAGTCTTGGTAAAAACTCCTCCGGGACCGAGACGCGGTGGAAGTGAACAACTACTTTTCTTGACTTTGCACCCGGGGGACGTTTCCCATCGGGGATAGTGAGTCTCCACATGTTCCCTCTCAAGGAATAGTCGTGACCACAGAAACACTTCAGGGTTTTTCAGACCGTAGCCGTTTAATTTAACTGAGAATAGTTTCCTCAGCAAGTTGAAACCCTTAAAGGTGCGAAAGGGGAACGTTTACAAAACAAACTTTTTTGTCGTATTTGCAAAAAAACTGTCGCTATGGTCTGTTGCCATCGTGGTTTCCTACGTACAAAGAGTTAGCCACATGCTTTACTCTCAGTTAGCCACATGCTTTACTTTCGGCCAGCAGCAGATTCCGTGTTATTGTGATGATGCAGTCGGGCAAACGTCGATTATACTCGTCACTGTCACAGTCTCATGTAGTTTATTTCTGTTATAATCTCTATAAACAGATTTTACAGGTGAATTAGCAGTCTGGAAGCTTCTGCTTTCTGTTTCTAGTTTGTTTCAAGTTATTATTATTATTATCGTGAGATATTGACGTGTTTTCTATCTTCTTTAAAGTCACGTGACCCTCCCTGACCACCACATCTCACCTGCTGCGGCGGAGGCTCGCTGCCTCGGCTGGTGAGGCGGCTCAGGATGCTCCTCTCGGACATCTGCAGGCGCGCCGACACCGGTGGGATCCGGGACAACATGTTGGGCAGTCGAGTCACATCGGCTTTCATGTCGCTCAGAAGTTCCTCCAGCTGGTTCAGCACTGAGAGAACACAGAGAACACACGACGCGTCAGAGAGAGGAACACACAACACGGAGAACACACGACACGTCGAGAAGGACAACAGGCCACACATAGAGAGGACACACAACACGTCAGAGACAGGGACACACAACACGGAACACACAACACATCAGAGAGAGGAACACATGTAAAGGTGGATGTAAAGAGTTTTCAAAGATCGCAATGATTTATAAAATGTCGTTATCAAACCCTCATGACACGGAAATGTAAGTGAGGTTTGATATTTTACGGTTGTACCATAAATTTGATTGTAAATAAATAGAAATAGAAAGAAAACACAGATACAAACAATACATAGAGCGTCAATTCAGAAACCTTTTTATAAGATGTAATAAATATAATATTCTTTTAATGAAGCATAAACATAAATGCACATCCTTTCTGCATTGTTTATTCTGTAAAATAAAAGCTTTCATGTCGGTATCGAGTAAAAAGTATCAAACATGATTTTAGAGAATATAAGTTGATTTTCATTTGAATCAGGTTTCTCTAAATTACTTCATTAAAAGATCTTAGTGTTGCTACAGCAATTATAGTACTATTAAGTTAAACATCTATTATTCCAATGGATAAACATAGTGGTAAAAAATTAGAAATCAAGATATTGATACTTCTGGGGAGATTTCAGCAGATACATTTTTAAAACATTCATTTCATGCAGATTTTGTTTTGGAGCCTCTGGCAGACGAGGCCGAGGTTCATTACATCTGTTGCTATCTCTGAGACCTTTGTGCAGCACGGCGTTCGCCGGCTTGTTCCCGGCCAGGGACTCTTTGGACAGGTGCTGGTGGGACTCGGCCAGACATTCCACCTCCGCAAAGCGAGTGTTGAGGGCCATGGCCGGGTGGCTGGGGTCCTGGGTCATGTTCAGGTAGGCCGCCCGCCGCAGCTGCTCCTCGATCACCAGAGCCTGCTCCAGCAGCTTCAGGGAGAAAGACAGAGAGAGGAAGGAGAGAGAGAGAGGGTGAATCACAGAGGGCGAAGGGCACAGGGAAATATTCAGACAAAACAAATCCTCTGATCCTTGAACTCGTTTCAGTTGTTTTGATTTTAATCATGAAAACTCAGCGATTTGCCTTAAAGCGGCGAGCCAGGAACTTGTTCTTCATCTCTAGGTAGTTGCCCTTGTGTATCTCGTCTTAAAGGGCTCGTTGAGGATCGCGTAGCGGGGGTCGTTCTGAATGTCTTGCCAGCGAGCGTAGCCGTGTCTGAGGCGGAGTCAGGGTCAAGAAACAAAACCAGACAGAAGCACAGAAAACCTCATAAAAGTTCTTCAAATAAAAAAACGGCGAGACGGCTCCGCGGAGTTTTTTTAAATTGCTCCTTCCACCGCACCGCCCCCTCCGGCCATGAGCAGCTCCATCACCGTGGCACAGATGCCGGAGCCTCTCGCTCGCACATCTGGGGAAAAGGATACGTCACGATGCCAGCCAGCAGCCAGTAGTCGTGGCGACGGTGCCAGATGTCGTGCATCTTCCCAGAGGACAGCGCGGCCCGCTCTTCGGTTTGCCACAGGGTGTGCAGCTCTGACGGCAGCGATTCAAAGACAGAGGGTGTGTGTTTTTAAACAGAAACACAAAGTAGGTAAGTAAGAAAACAGCGAGGGCACATCAACAACACAATCAAGACGGACGACAGAACACGACAACTTCATTATGGCACCGGAAAATAAACAACCGGTGTTCAGAGAGCACAGATCTCCAGGAGACGTTAAACAAAGTCTGGCAGGAGGATGTGATATTATTAAACTCGGGAGAGAGTCGTGAAATCAAAACGGTTATATTTAGGGCGAAGAGCTTCCAGCTGTGAGGAAAACAATTTCTGAGTGAAATCAACTCGAGTGCTGTCGTCCCACTTCCTTTTATTCACTGCTCATTCGTCTCCAGATAACATCACAACTGGCTTATCGCTCCGTTTCGTACCGACACAAAAATCATTCAAGTTCCCCCCGATTAAATCTCAGCCGCACAATATTACACAACAACGTTATGGAAATGAGTCTGAGCCTTTGAACAACACAAGCTTTTGTTTTCGTTTTTTTTTTTAGACCAATGTCCAACATGAGATTCAAGTTTAATCCACAAGATTTAAAACTAAAATAATCAGAAACGTTATGTTTGTTCGCTACGACGTATCGGGGCCATATTCAAGAAACTGAATTCAGAGATTTCGAGAATAAAGTCAAAATATTACGAGAATAAAGTTGTTATTTAAAAATTGTAATTGACAAGAAAGTCGTAATTTCAGAAAAAAGTCGTAGTTGTAATATACGGTCTGTGTGGTTCTTTCTTCAGAGTTTCATACAATAGACTTACACAGACTAGACTTATACAAGTATAAATGAAAGAGATGCTCCACATTCCTCATTTTAACTCCAGATAAAATAACATGTAGCTTAAAATTATGATTGTGATATCTTCTTTCTCTCGTATATTTTCAAAATATCTTTCCCCTCTTTAATTGGCCCTAATACTACATTATATCAATGAGTTAAGTTACATGAAGACTATTCAAACCTCCATTTCTCCATGTGAGCGAATTATTCTCATAAACATGAAAACACACCGCAAACCATAGACCGTAATATATCTCTATAGTTTCAAAGCTAGTCACGTTTTTTTTTTAAACTCAAAACTCAGAAACTTATTCTTACCTGTAAAACCTCCGTCGGCGATATTGAACATGAACTTGGCTTTGAATCCGTTCCTGTCGTCCCTCCTGCTCTCGTCCAGCTCCTCCAGAGGGTCCTTGTCCCCGTTCAGCCGACCCTCCAGCGCCTCCTCGCTCTTCACGTCGTCTGCAACAGCGACGACAGAGGAGTCGATTCAAAAGAGGAACAAACAACCAAAAAGGAATATCGAGGAAGCGATGCTCCGAGGGTCGACAGTCTGCATACCTGGCTTGTTCTCCTTGTCTTCGCTTTTCGCCAGAGGAGAATCGTTATCTCCTTTTTCGGAGTCCCTGCAGGGATCCGCTGAGGATACAAGAGGCATTTGAGGTGAAATTAAAAACAACCTCACAGAGAAAAACACACAAATCTGCGCGCCCGGATGGTGCACCACTCACTTTTAGGTGAGATTTGAGCGGATGACAGCTCCGCCTGCTTCAAAGCCGACTCTTTGGGGTTGGCAGATGGCTCCGTCTTTGCGGAGGGCGACTCGGTGCTGTCCCTCTCATCTCCCGTTTTCTCCTCTGAGCTGGCCTTGCTCTCCTCGCTGTCAGCCGCCTTCTCGGGCACAGATGCCGGCTCCGAGCTGGAGGTCTGTCGAGGGAGAAGCGGCGAGGACGGTCGCGGGGAGGGAAGAGGAGGAAAGTTGGCAGAGGGCAAAGAGACGAGTTAAAAGGTGCGGAAGTTTTGACAACAGCGTCTTCGGAGACAACACGCGTGTGGTGGTTTTAAAGCGTGATGAAGCGCGGGGAGACGGACAAGAGGACAGAGGAGAGCAGAATGAAAGTGGCGGCTGGCGGAGGGAAGGACTCACCTCCTGCTCGGACGGTTTCTTGCTGTCTTGCTCGGTGGTCTCCTTGTCCTCCGTGCTCCCCAGGAGGAACTCGCTCTTCTCTGCAAGTCAGAAAACAGCAACAACTCAAACTTCCATCTTATTTAAATCTCTCTGAGCATGAGTGTTGGAGCGGGAGAGAAGTGAAACGCTTTGTTCTGACCGGGGGGGACGGGGGTGCCAGGCTGAGTGGCCACGGGGCTCGCCGGCACCGGCGTGTTGGGATCGGAGGAGACGCTCTCCGTCAGTTTCTTCAGCTCCATTCCAATGGGAATCAGATCCGGAGAACTCAGCTTCCCGTTCACGTGCTCGAACTCCTGCACCTGCACAGAGATTCACTCACATGAGATCTGTGATTGACATGTGATCATTATATTATACATATCCTATATTAATAATTCTACTTTAATTTGCTTTTAGTTCAGAATTAGCATAGTTTTCAATTTAGTGAAGATGAAACAATCAGTCTATTGATTCATTGGTTTGTTGACTGACTCCTGACATTTTCTGTTGTTGTTGGTTTGTTGTTTGTTTGTGTGTCTCAGAATTACACAAAAACACAAGAAAACCCATTCAATTATGCCGTTTACAAAAAGGTTGGTCCCGGAGTGTTTTTTTTGACATTTTCACCAATGTCCCAGGAAATAACAGATTTCTGTGAGTGTGAACAATTTGGTGCAGATTCAAATAAAAGTCCGATGAGCGAGTGTTTCTTGCCGTCACTTCACGACAGGAGTGTGATGAGATAGGATTGATGATTTAATATTCTCCCGTCCAATGGATATGATTCTGACTGTTTTTCATTGGAAAAGTAATGAAGTGATGGTGAATTTTCGCGCTTCCCCAGACACCTGCAACCACTAAAACCAGATCTACTGGGGGACGGATCTTTTTCCCAGTGTCTGAGTAAAGTGAGGTTTCTCCATAATAATTTAACTTAATCTATATCTCCGCTAAATTGTATGACAAACCAAAACAACACAATAGTTGTATGAAGGTGATGATGTCATATATATTTTGATATATATTATGAAGTCTATTAATTGATTAGTTACTTTGCTGGTTGAAATAATTGTGGAAGATGCCAAACATGGATTCCAGCTTCTCAAATGAGACAATTTGCTGCTTTTCTTTGGTAAATAAATAAAAGTGTAATCTGAATATTACAGGGTTTTGTATTTTGAAATATGAACCCTGATTCCCAGAGAATACACAAACCCTGTTCCCCTCCTGCGTCTACAGCCTCGCAAAGCAAACAAACATCTGAATTTGTAGTTGAGCGGAAAAACAGCATCGTGTCTGCATCTGCCTCTCGATGAACAGTTTGACCCACTTTCCTCTAATCTCACGGCGCCGCAGCGAGAGAACCCGGTGTTTTTCGGCGCTGTACCTTTTTCCTGACGAGGGACATGACCCCGATCCTGGTGAGAACGTGCTGGCGAGACAGCCCCTCTCGTGGGACGCCATCAGCGAAGGTCTCCGCCCGTCCGCCCCCGGCTCACATAGATGTCTCATGAACAGGGACACATAGGCCCTGGTGAAGGAAAACACTTAGAGTTAGATTCCTCTGAGGTCGCCGCTCCAACGCCATGTTTGTAAACTGCTGTTGACAGCTGGGGAGGAAAGGAGTAAAGGCAGCACCTGTAGCATTAGTAGCAGAATCAGAAAGTGGTAGTAGTGGTTGTTCATGTAAATCCAGGCTGATCGATATGTTGATTGGATGATAATATCAGCCAATATGACACTATCTGCGTTTATGTTTGTCGATATGAAAACTAAGATGCACATTCACATATATGGGTATTTTATAAGCTTATTCAATATTTCTAAACTGGATCCATATTTAAATTGGACTACTTTACTTTTTTAAGTTTTGTATTCCTGTGAGTTTGGAGAAGGCTTTGAAAAAGCATTTGAAACCTTCATGTGTAATGTAAATTAAATTATGACGTAAGACCCAACTGAACAAATGAAATATGGAGAATACAGAACAATTAGAGACTAACGACCTCTGTGTCTGCAGAATATTCACTATGACAACAGTGGAGCAGTTTCACAGCTGTTAGAAGACCAGTAACAGTAACAGCCGTGGAACCAGTAGAGTCAGTGGTGACCGCAGCAGCACCAGTGGTGGTAAAAACTTTATTTGCTCGTACTTTGCTTTAGAAATAAACAAACAGAACTCAGGGCTACAAAGATTGTGAATATTTATCTGCAATGTTTGGGTTTGGTTCATTATACAGAGAGAGAGGTAACCCTGGAACTGGCAAGGCCGACTTTTAAAGAGTTTATGAGAGTTCTGGAGCTTTGCTCCGGGCAAACCAATTAAAGATGAGAAGCCGACAAAACAGCCGGGAACGCTTCTTAACTTGGCAGAGAAAGGCCCTGTGTGAATAGACAGTTATGGTTAAATCACGTCAAACCAGCACACGCTCAGTATAGATAACTACCGGACTCTCACCTGAACTCGCGCTCGCTCTTCCCTCGCAGGTCCCTCACCAGCCAGTGAGAGTTGAAAGCGTCCTGCGGCGGCATGCCCCAGCGCATGATGGCGTTGAGGAAGGCTTTCCTCTGGCGGGCGTTGAACCCCAGGACCTTCCAAAGAGAAGAACAGCTTCAGACTGAGAATCTCAACCGACAACCAGAGCACATTACTCTGATAACTACATAACACAGACTGTACTGAACTACCTGGTGTATGTACAGTCGTGTGTTATGTATTGTGTGTTTTATAAAGTAACTCGAAGGCCACTCAGCAGATTATTATACCTTCAGCTACACGTACTGTTTGTGTTTGTTATTCTGTCAGATGATTGGATGTCACCACGTTCCCAGACGATCTCAGCAATTACTTTGGTGAATACAACTTTATTATGACCCATTATAAGAATAATGACCGAAACTACACAAAAATAATGACCATGTTGTGAAGAATCAGATTTATCGTTATACAGCGCACACCCCCACCAGTAGTCCCCTTATGAAACACATTTCAATTCACTAGATCCAGATTTAACACACTCATACATCAGTCCCATAAAAATGCCAGATTTTGTTTCCCATTATTATCCACGTTTTATTCCCTGAGAAAATGGGGGAAACTTTCCAAAACACACCCATAAGTTATTCAAGTGAGAAAAATAAATCCCTCGATGCGCCAACAATTGAATGGGTTCTTTTCTTGGCCCACGTCCGATGCTTCCACTAAGTTCTGTGGAAATTTACCAAGTTTTCCTTTTTTAGCTGACAAAGAAACAATCGAGCTGACAAAGCAACGTACGGGGGGTGAAAACATAACCTCGTTGGCGGAGGTACCAACAAAGCAATCGTGTATTGATCTTAAATCTGTCTTATCGCAGAGTAGTGATCGATTTCACGGATCAGCTGGGGATTGTTGGGTGTTTGCTTGGGCGTCAGCTTGTTTTGATGCATACTGTTGGTCCCTCATCCCAAGATGTGTTGCTTTATACCCAGTATATCTTGAAAAAAGGACCTCGAGGCCGGACATACCTCAATACTGCCTCCAACACGTGCCAGTAATGGAGGCAGAGGTTTGTCTCTCTCGCTTTTCATCTGCCGACGAGACTGTCTGCGACCTCCTACAACAAAACAAGTCAGATCCCCTGTCAGAAGGATCCCTCCCTCGGTGTGATGTGACGTCACCGCTCACAGAGAGGCACTGTACTTGAAAAAAACCGAACGGTGATGATGTCATACGCTGACTCCTACCTTCAGGCCTCTCCTCGAAATCTTCGTCCTCGTCCTCGGACCCCACGGAGTACTCCGACTGATTGTCTGAAAGATCATCCTGCCACTCTGAGCACATACATCAGAGAGAAACAGTACATTGTGTTCGCTTCCGTCGGTGGCCACCTGAGGGCGCCGGGGCACTGCCGATTACCGCAGACCACAAGAGCCGGGGGGGAAGGCTCGCGCTCTGCCGCCCCCCCCCCCCCCCTGTCCTCTGGAAGTGAGGTGAGAGAGCACTACTCTGCCAGACAATCACTCCAGACTTAGAGAGCACTCTGAGCTGTGAAATCTCTCACTCAGTCGGCTGCTGTTGAACTGTGGCGGAGCTTCAGAACCAGCCGAGGAAACTCGATAACCGTGACACCGGAGAGCTGCAGGCCAGTGTAACGCTCCCTGTGGTGGATGTGATGGAGGTCAACAGCTCTCGTTCACACAGAAAAATGTCAAATGCACTCATTATCTACTCACCACTATGCTGATGGAAGGCTGGGTGCAGTGTTTGAGTCCACACAAAACTTCTGGAGTTTCAGGGGTAAACTTTGTTGCAGCCAAATCCAATACAATTGAAGTTATTGGTGACTCCTTCTTCAAATGTAAAAACAACATAACATGCCTCCATGCTGCTCCTGTGGTGTCATCAACTTTCCGGAAGCCCCGACATTCATATTCGACTCGAAACTATGTAATTTACACCATGTCTACCCTGATAGCGTCCTCGGAGGTGCGTTTACAAACCCTCGGGCACCTCGGAACACCGCACACACTCTTGCCCAAGGGCACGGGCTGGGTGCGTGTTCGTGTGGCTACGTCAGCTAGCATAGCCGCTTCCGTAGTGGACTTTTAGGGTTAAAACTTGGTGTAAATGACTTCGTTTCGAGTCCAATTTGAATGTCGGGGCTTGCGGACACTTGGATGACACCACACGAGCAGTATGGAGCCATGTTGTGTTGTTTCTGTTGTTTTAATTCGTCTGAAGAAGAGTTCACTTCGGCTGCAACGCTGTTTACCCCTGAAACGTCAAAAGTGTCCGCGGACTCAAACACTTCACCCTTCCCCTCCGTCGGCGTAGTGGTGAGTAGATAACGAGTGGATTTTCATTTCTGGGTGAACTATCCCTTTAAGTCGCTCATGAAAGCCTGAGCACGTGAGGAAACAGCAGCAGCAGCAGCTTCAGTGTCACTGTTCTGTTATTGAATTAACAGGATATCACACGAGAGCTGCTGACGTGCAGAAGCCAGCAGAGAGGAAGGTCCACTGGTCTGTGCAATGATGCCATCGACGAAACACAAATCTCCTGTTTCTGCAAAGTCTCACATGACTGCAGGGAGACGCCACAGTGTTGCGTTGAGCTGTTACACAACAAACATGCTTCCATTTTGGCGGCTGATTGGCAAATCGGCAACTTCTTCTTCTAAACGTCGATAGAAAACGTTTTACTTTGAAAATCCCTGAGCTTATTTTTCAACGGAATCACTAAATTCTGTGAAATATCAAAAGTGTTAATCTTCAATCTCATCATAATGGGCGGCAGCTCCCAGAATTTAAAACACAGCATTTAGTATCGACTGCTGAGGATCTTAATACTCCGCTTAGCTGCTGAACTGCACGAAGATCATTTGAGGGTGAAAACAAACGGAATCCATATTTTGGTTTTAAACCAAACAGGAGCCTGCTGAGTTGTTCTTTGGAAAATTGAGTCTTTTCTTTCTCAGAAATATGTTTTCGGCTCGTCGGCCACAAACAAGCCACAAAGCTTCTCCTGCATCATCTCTGCTCTTAAATCAGCGATGAGGCCAAATCCTGGTGCTAACTGGGAAAACATTAACAATGGCGATAGTACAACATGGCTGTTGATTCAAAGATGCTGCAGGGGGAAATAATTCTGAACAACAATCTTAAAGATTAACACTTTATAAATTAGTCTCGGTGAAGGCAAAGCGACGAAAGCAGGTGATGCGAGTCCCGTGTGTGTCTGTGTGTGTCTGTGTGTGTGTGTGTGTGTGTGTGTGGTGACGGAGCCTACCCTGATCCTCCTGCGTCGTGTCGTTGTAGTTGACCTGCTTCCGGACGCGCTTGCCTTTGCCCAGGTTCCGAGCCAGATCCTCCTGCTGCTGCTCGTAGTGGTGACGGAGGAGCTTCTCCCAGTAGTCTGGATCCACGTTCTCCTCCTGCTTGATGATCTCACGCTCCACCTCCTCCTGAACACACACACGTACACACACACACACACACACACGCTAGTAAATGCTATAATACTAGTTAATATAGATGAGTTAATAGAGGGAGAGATGTTGTGAATATGGGATATACAAATAAAACTTGGATAATAAACCGGAAATTTGGAAAAACCTTTTAAATACTCTTGTTACAAATGAGATTTCCATCTTAAAAGGTCTCTTTTTCCTTTTTGTACTTCCTCACCTCTCCCTCTTCCTCCTTCACCACGTACTGAGCCACCTTGAAGGAGCTCAGGTACTCGTTCATGTTCTGGATCTCCGTGTCCTCGGTGGCGTCCCGGTCGCGGTCGCGGTCCAGCAGCTTGGAGATGGCGTCGTCGTCGTAGTGAATCACGTTGCCCTCCTCGCAATCTTTGGTGTCGCAACCTGTTGATGAGAAGCCGAGTTCAATCTGTTGATTACCGAGAGGAGCAGATTAAAAAGCCTGTTTGACCGCGTCTGCAAAGGAGAACTTTTGAACGAACTAGCCAAACCATAATTATATGGATTCACTGGCGTTTTGGGGGTTTTGTCTGAGATTAGCTCCACACTCAGTGTTTTACTTTGTGAGTCACTGACATCTGCACAGCTGCAGCACAAACAGAGCAAGAGGAGGAACCACTTCTGAATCTGCAAGGATCAGGGTGAATGGAGACGTACGTTTGAGAAACACAAGTGGTGTTCAGTGATGACGTGGCAGACGGAGAATCAAGGGAACTTCTGGACTCTGGAAAATTCGGAGCAACAGACTCACCCATGGCCCGGGCCGCCTCGATTTCATCTTTGAAAAGCTCCTCCGTGCCAAACTTGAGGATGTCGTCCAGTTCCTGTTTGGACATGGAGCCGGTTTTGGAGCCCAGGCCCGGCCGCACCACCAGATGGGTCAGCATCATCTTCCTCTTCGCCACCTGAGTGATCCGCTCCTCCACCGAGCCTCGTGTCACGAAGCGGTAGATCATCACCTTCCTGTTTTGGCCGATGCGGTGGGCCCTGCTGAAAGCCTGGGGATGACGCACACAGCACCGGTAAGAAGCAGCTACGACAACGGCTAAATAAATCACACAAGTATGCAAGTGCGCCGTGAATCGGTACTTGAATGTCGTTGTGAGGATTCCAGTCGGAGTCGTAGATGACGACAGTGTCGGCGCTGGCGAGATTGATGCCGAGACCTCCAGCTCGTGTTGAGAGCAAGAAGCAGAACTGCTGAGCCCCCGGCGCTGTGACGGAAACCAGAGCGGGGAGTTGATGTGTGCGTGAATGTGTCAGAAAACACACACACACACACACACACACACCACACACACACACATGTAGAATAACACATCATGCATCGTCACTAACTCACCATTGAAGCGGTCGATGGCCTCCTGTCTCAGGCCTCCGGTGATTCCTCCGTCAATACGTTCATATTTATAACCTTCGAACTCCATGAAATCCTCCAGCAGATCCAACATCTTTGTCATCTGGGTAAAAAAAAGTGGTATTACAAGTTTTACGTAGCTGCGATCAAACTAATTGTAATTGTTAAACCTAAGAAAAGAGTGAATCTGCCACTAGCCACCGACCAGAAACAATATTCGCTGGACTATTACCTGGGAGAAAATGAGAACTCTGTGTCCCTCGTCTTTGAGTTTCCTCAGCATCTTCTGAAGCAGCGTCAGTTTCCCCGAGGACTTCACCAGTTGGTTGCCGTCATAAGAACCGTTGGGTAACACAGGAGCTTCCTGCAAAGACGAAAAAAAAACATAATTCCAGAGAAATACATGATATTTCATTGATGTGGTACAGATTTGAATGTGTGCTGTCCTCACCACAGCAGCCACAGGGAACAGGTAGGGGTGATTGCAGCACTTCTTCAGGTCCATCATGATGTTCAGCAGCGACACCTGGTTCCCCCCCCCTTTGGAGTTCAGAGCCTCGAAGTTCCGCGTCAGGATGAACTTGTAGTATTTCCTGAAAGGTCGGAGGTCAGAGGTCAGATTGATTCAAGAGGAGTGAGACACAAAGTCACATTTACTTTCAATTAGCACCGCAACTGTTCAAAATATTATGTGGAATTTACTTAAATGTATTACAGCAAGTGGTTGCACAAAATAAATGTATTTAAATATTGACATATAGTTGAGTGTATATATATTTCTATTATAAAACAATATTGTTTGATTTAATAATAACAATAATAATAATAAATCTACTTTTTAGTTATTTGAAAATATTTTATATTCATGATTTACATAGTTTTGAGTATAATTTACTGTAATTTGTTTATGTTAATTTCACTAAAATTAATTATGTACATTAACCTCAATGTAACTGTTTGATTTCTAAATTTAGTTTGATCTTAATGCATATTTTAAACAGCCCCCCCCCCCACCACCACCTATATACTGTATTTGCATAAACGCAAAACTTATTGTTTATGCAGCGTAACACCATCAAGACGTCTTCATACATCTGCAGATAAAAGCTTCTTCAGACCATATTAAAGTTTTTGTATCTTTTGAGTTATATGGACTTATGAAGCTCTTACTTTTTAGTTTTAAAATATATAAACTGTGGATAAGAACCATGTTTTATCAATTGTTAATGTTTCCGTCCTCCTGGGCCTTACTTCTGCATGGGGCTGAGCTCCACCCTGACGATCAGCTCCGTCTTCGCGGGCATGTTCTTGAACACGTCGACCTTCAGCCTCCGCAGCATGTGAGGGCCGAGCAGGTCGTGAAGCTTCTTGATCTGGTCCTCTTTCGAGATGTCGGCGAACTCCTCCAGGAAGCCTTCCAGGTTACTGCGCGGGTCACAAGTTATTAAAGGAGGGAACAGCAGCGGAGAACCAATGAAAAGATGGAGAATGAAATAAAAATAAAGACGATGGGCAGAAGAGAGGGAGGTCTTACTTGAAGCGCACTGGGGTGAGGAAGTTGAGCAGGTGGAACAGCTCCTCCAGGTTGTTCTGCAGAGGCGTCCCAGTCAGCAGCAGCTTGTAGTAGATCTTATACCCGTTAAGAATCCTAAAAAACTGGACAGGACGCAGAATGTACACAATATGATTAAAACTTGTTTCGGCTCCGTTTTGCATCCAACCTTTTAATGGGTTTCACTCTCTAGGGGCTGTTGTACCTTTGATTGGTTGTTCTTCAGTCTGTGGGCCTCGTCTACCACCAGACAGGCCCAGGTGATGGAGCCCAGAATGGCTTGATCTATGGTGATCAGCTCATAGGACGTCAGCAGCACGTGGAACTTGATTGGAGTGTCTTTCTGCAAGAGGAGGAACAAAGAAGAAAAACAGGAGCGTTTTCAAATGTTGCCCGATTTAGACGTAAGATCCTTTGGTTGAAGGAAAGTTATTTAAATTCCTCAACTGTCGGCACAGAAATCCAACTCTTCTGTCAACTACAGGTTTCAACTGGAGCCCGACCATCATGGAGTTTTGTAGATTCCAATAATGATATTAGGCAGTAAACAAATTATATATGTGCACAACCAGCTTGAGTTAAGATTGAATGAATGTGCATGTGCATAAAAACATGCATGCACATCTTTTCTGCAGTTTTCATATTCAAAAACTTGAAAGCAAAATGTCTCTGAAAGGCTCTTTTATCAGCCAATCGATGAATCCGTCAGGCTCTGGTTCAAACTCAAGTATTTCCCGTGGGTGTGGTGTTGGAGCAGCCGACCTCACCTTCATGCGAAACACCTTTCTGCCTGATTTCACTGCGTTGTCTTCAAAGGTGAACTCGTTCTCCCGGATCGTCGCCCTGCTGTCTTTGTCCCCGGTGTACGTCAACACGTAGAAGTCTGGGGCCCACATCTCAAACTCCCGCTCCCAGTTGATGATGGTGGAGAGCGGCGCACTCACCAGGAAAGGCCCCTTGGAGTGACCCTGAGATACAGAGAGAGAGAGAGAGAGCGAGGGAGGGAAGACGTTCTCATGATCCAGCTGGATAATCGATGTCACACATGTGATTCAATGAAGAGTAACCATGAGGACATCCCCTCACCTCCTTGTACAGTGAGTAGAGGAACACTATGGTCTGCACCGTCTTTCCCAGGCCCATCTCGTCGGCCAGGATGGTGTCTGTGCCCTGAGCCCAGGAGAACCTCAGCCAGTTCAGGCCCTCCAGCTGGTACGGGTGCAGCGTTCCTCCAGTGGCGTTGATGTACCACGGCTGGTGCTCGAACTTGATGGTCGGCTGAGGATACGAAGGTACAGTGGTATTAAGTGTTAATAAAGGTAGAAGGAATAAAGGCAACAGCACATGACCTCCTACAGCATCACTTTTGAGAGGTTGAGTATAAGAAGCTGCTGCAGAAATCAGCCAGAAACACAGAAATTCTTTCACTAAACAGAAACATGTAACTAGGTCGACTCATCGGCGCCTAAAAACGTCCCGGCTTACATCTATGATGGGAGCGTCAGGAGGGACCTCCCTTTTCTGATGGTCTTTGAGTTTTTGTCCTTTCCTCTCCACCAGGGGGCGATGGTCCTCCCCTAGAATTTGCTCCCTGATATAAAAAAAAAAAGAGAAAAGAAATTGCAGCAACATGATGAGCCAAACAACTCAAACAGGGGAATCACACAGCTAGAGGGCAGGGCAGAGGAGAAGATGCAGTCAGCCTGTGTTTATATTCATATCTTCACTGTCGTCTCCAGACCATGAGGAGACACTGTGGAAATAAGCTGGTTTAGAAATGCTGCTGCTGAACCGACCTGTGGTCCCAGAAGAGAGCTATATGACTGTCGTACTCTGGGACGTCGAAGTCATCCACCTCCCAGGTGCACTGGTCGTAGGGCAGGTCTCTCCATTTGATCAGGTAGTGCACATCGCCGTCTGTATCAAAACTACAGGGAAGAACAAGCATCAAAACAAAGGAAACATATGAAACAAAGCAAACATTTGTCTTTAATTTTGTTAATTTCCTAAATTAGGTTTATAAAACCAGGTAAAACGATGGTAAAGTCCGATATTTCCCACAATCACAACATCTGGAGTGGATTATCTGGCCAATCAGAGCAGACTGGGATGCATGGGGGGGAGGGGGTCTTAAAGAGTCAGGCGCTAAGACCAAGTGTTTCAGACAGAGGCTGAAATGAGGAGCTGCAGCAATGGTTAATATGTATGTTTAGTTTTGCTTTTAATATCTCATATATATCTGTAGTGAGACTTTATACTGAATCTGTCTCGAGTAAATTTCGGAAAAGTTTGGAAACATGTGAAAATTAACGTTCTGGTTTTTGCTTTGGATAAAAACAACTCTCTGTTCTCTTTAAACATCCATCGCTAAGTGTTCTCTGAGACTTGAAACACGCTATTTCCCATGTTACCACATTTAAAGCCTCTGTGCGGTGAAGACTAATCTCCGTCTATAAAAAGCAGAATTACAACGAGCATAAACCACTGAGCACCAACTTAACGTCCACAACCACAAATTCTGCAAAACATCTGGATGTGAGAAGCCGTGAGCAGCCACCTGTGGTTGACCACCCGGTGGATCACCATCCACTCGGGTTTGATGCCGTAGCGGTAGAAGCGCTCCTCCATCACGGCGTACTGGGGGTCCTTGCTCTTCCTCTTCTCGTTGTTGAGCTCCTCCTCTCCGGAGCCGTAGTCGAACGGCGGCGGCTCGTCCATTTCGTTCTTCCGCTGGTAGTTCCGGTACATGACGGTGTGATACAGCTCCAACTGCACAGGCAGAGCACAAGAATCCTGCTTAGTCTCAATCAGCACCAACTCAATGTTCTCGAGAATGTGGAGAACTCAGCCAAAGCAGAGAAACTCATTGGATTCAGTGCTAAGGTTTCAGAATCTAATGAAGGGAAGATGGAAACGTGTCCTGTTGCTAAACAAGAGATGAGACTTCTCCAGGGTTTGAAAAAAACAATTGTTCTATCATCTCTAAATTAAATGTCAACTAGGTTTGTGCACCTCACTGATTGTATATATCCTGAAGACTGACAGTTAACTGGCTGTATGATCATGCATTATAATATTATGTTTATTCCATTAACACGTCCTTTTGCACATTGTCTGTATAACATATACTAATTACATTATTCCATATGTATCCCTCTAATTCACCAATTTATATACTATCCTATATTACTATTTATATGTATATATACATATATCTTTATATAGTACTATAAATAGTATTGTACTATTTAGTATACTACTGTCAAATTATAATTTTTTATACTTTATGTGTATATTTGTATACTTAACGATATACATTTTGTATTTCGTACCATATACTTACAGCAGTCTATATATGCATGTATACAGTTATTTCACTATTTCCTTATAGATAATAGACAAATACACTCACATACTCAAGTACCTTTCAGTTGGTGTATCTCATATATATATTTACTGTATTTTTTTATATTGTATTTTTAATTTTATTGCCTATTTTATTCTATTATCTTATCTTCACATAAAACTACAAAAGGTGAAGAACCCTCTTCTGTGTTTTCCATATCGAGAGAACTCCTTGTCCCTGTGGCTAAAGCGAGCGGTTCTTCTCACCTGCAGCTCGCTGACCCAGGAGCAGTGCCAGTACGACAGGCCCGCCCACTTCACGAAGAACTCCCTCTCTGCGCGGCCCTTGAGCGGGGGTTTGGTCAGGGGGTCGTTGGGTTTCCCGTCGGGGCCGGCGGGCAGTTCAGCCGGCAGCGGAGGTTCCCCCCAGGTCCAGTGCAGAACCTTCTGTACTTTACCTTTCAGCGGGGGACACTTAAAGAAAGACCAGAGGTAGAGTGAGAGTAAATAACACAAACGTGACATCAGATGAATGTAGTTCACATTAATATGCAGATTAATTCAAACACAAACGTCCTAATGAGGAAGCTCACATCTTAAAACAACTTCCTGTATATTCAGAATCCAAACTTTACAAATCATTACTAGATTCAAGCTGACACTTGTTTTTAACTCTCACCCTCACAAACTTTCTGATAACTTTACCAAGACGATCACTGCCAACTTCTGTTGCCACAGGCGCTTTATCTTTTCATAAAATACAGTGTACAGACGGATTTTTCACATCTTAGTCCCGAGCTTGTTTTTCTCTCCTGTGACTCATCAGCACATTTGCACCGACCTCACCCCAAAAAATCCACAACTGAGGGGTTAAGTCAAAAAGCAAACTTAGTTTTTTTGTAAGATTCCAAACTAACAATATCGTTGAAGGGATTGTAAATGTAGAAATCATAGAAATACATATTCTTTAGAAGTTTAGGAGGTGAGTTTAAGACGTTGCATAACCTATAAGCCTAAGAATTTGGGACTGGATGCATATATTTATGAATTAACAGTCATTCCATCCATTATCTTTGTCATCTAAATATCTTTTGAGGGTCATCAGGGGGCCGGAGCCGATCCCAGCTGACCAGAGTCAGGCCTCACCCTCGCCAGGTTTCCAGTGTATCACAGTGTCACCAACATACAGAGACAAAGAACCGTGTAGAACCTTGTGTTCACTACGAGCACTTAGTGTTTCTAATTAACCTAATCTGCATGTTTTTGGGCAGGAAGCAGGAAGTGCCCTGTAGAAAACCCCCACAGACATGAGAACATGCAGACTCCACACAGAAAGGGCCTGGTCCTGGTCGGGTTAGGGGTTCGGGTTAGAGAGCCCAGAGGCTGTGGTGCCAACCACTGCACCACCGTGCCTCTACAGCCTCGACTCACCATGCACCGCGGACACAGCCACTCGCCGTTGGGTATCTCCGGCAGCGGCGGGTTGAGGCAGTGGATGTGGTAGGAGGACGGGCAGGTGTCGCAACACAGCAGCTCTCCTCCGTCTTTACACACTCTGCAGAACTCCATGTGGTCGTCCTCCTCCTCAACCACGACCTCCTCCTCCTCCTCCTCCTCTTCATCTTTAGCCTCCCACTGGATTCCCTCTTTCTCCTGAGAGAAGCGGTTTCAGCAAGGTTACACACTGACAGATTGAATTATCCCACCTTCCGTTTATAAAATAACTCAGATTATTACTATGAGGCCACATTAAGATACATGAGATAAAATATATAGTCATCTGTTGTTATTACTTAGTGATCAATTGTGCATATGTATAATAATGTGGATGCAGCGACGTGTGACTTTACAGATGCAGAATAAAGATAAGTAACAAGAATCTAAGGAAACGTTTTCGTCCACAGCATTAACTGCTTCTTTGGTACTGTTCTGAAGATCATGAGAACAAAGGTTCCTGCATGAAACTCAAATGAAAGAACGTGAGAAAAATATGATTTTATATATTCGTATATATTATTGGTTTCTCATGTATGTTCCCCTCGCTTATATTTCTTACCCGTGTTTATAAAGGCACAATTGAAAAGGTGACGTTGCTGATGAGGCTCATTCGTCCTCCCACATTAAATTCTCACAGAAGTCTGCGTCAGCACATTGTTTTTGCGTGTATAAAAGCATGAAACTGTAAACATATGTTTATCGGGATAATCCAACTGGTCAGCTCACACAGTGCGGGCAGCTCCACTTGCCCTCGGGGGCCTTCTCCAGCTCGGGGTCCAGACAGACCAGGTGGTACGCTCTGGGACACGTGTCACACAGGATGATCTCTCCGCCCTGTTGGCAGACCTCGCAGTAGTCCTGGTGATCGGTCTCGTAGCCGTCACCGTCCTCCTCTGCAGAAGGTGAAGGACAAGTTAGACATGAGCGAATCCCACGTGACCGCAGCCGATTAGAAACATTATACAGAGTGTGAGGGGAAATAACCAACGAGAAAAAAACGTTCTTAGAATTTAAATAAAGCTTATAAATACATTTTTAATTTACTCGTGAGCTGTAATCAGCCTGGGAGATTTTGTTTGTGAGTGTGGAGGAGAGAGAAAACACACACACACAACCACACACACAACCACACACACACACAACCACACACACACGCCGCAGAGCGAGGCGAGTGTGAGACGGTAAACATACTTTTCCTTTTTTTCCGCCCACGCCGGGCCTTTTTCTTGGTGGCGGCCCCCAAGGTATCGGAAAACACTGAGGCACTGTGGATGCTGATGTCATCAAAGTCTGACTCCTCCAGGAAGTCCTCCTCACTCTGGAGGAGCAAACACACACACAAGAAATAAAGAGCTCAGCGCCGCAGGAAGAAGTCAAAATCAACCAGCGTTCGTAGTAAACGCCGTCAAGAGTGTGCGAGTGTCAGTGAGAAGAAGAGGAGGAGATGAGTGGAGAGGGAAATAATGATCAGATAAAACAGGTTGTACCGAGGAGGCTTTCTTCTTCTTCCCACTCTGGCCCGACTTTGATTTGGTCTTTTTCGGCTTGGGCTTCTTCTTCAGCTCCTTCACAGACTTGCTTCTCTTCCTGACTCCTGGTCCTGAGACACACACACAGATCCAGACAAGTTAATCAAAGTTGTACTCCTGCTACTACTTCTAAAAATATATGCGTGCTGCCACACTCCACTGAGCCTTTACCCTTTCCCTCTTTGGTTTTGGCTTTTTTGATTGGCCCCGGCAGAGAGATCGGCTGGCTGCCGCCGACAGTCGCTGGCTGTGCCACGGTAACCGTCTCCACAGCGGCAGCCACGGCGGCGGCCACGGCGGTGGCAGATGCGCCTTTGAACGGGTTGTTGGCACTGAACTCTCTCCACTTGGCCCCTAACACCGTCATCATCTTTGACATGGGAATCTTCGGGTTCTTCTTGGCAATGAGAGGCCTGAGTAAAACCAGGGAGAAGGAGACAACAGCAGCTTTATTATGTCACCCTTCGTTCCTGCCGGTGTGAGTTCCACTTCCCTCAGCACTGAAGGGAGCCGGCCCCTGATTTGCTGACACCCCACTGCCCCTTAAGTTATTTTTTTTTCTGCCTGCTTTGCTGTGTGTATGTCATGTTTGTGATTTGTCAGACAACAGCTTGAGGTTTGGCACGCTGGCCTGTGAAGGATAGTGGGTCAGAGCAGCGAGCCCCAGAGCCTCCGGGCTGTCACAGGCATCCAGTAAGCAGCTGACTGCTCACAGGGGGCACTGCAGGAGCTCATGCTCCACTTTGTCGGAGCAGAGGCTTAGCTGAGCCAGACAGCCCCAGGTGAGACAGACTCTTTATACCAACAGCCGAGCTTTCTAGCTCAAACAAAAAGAGCAGTGTTTGCTCGTCACAGAGCGCCATCGACTCGCTGTGGAGGTTCTGTTGGAAGTCTCTCTCCGTCAGGGACGATTCTTAGAAACAGATCCGAGCTGTTTTGACACAGAGAGACAGTGCAGACATAAAATTAGATGCTTGCCTGAGGAACTGGCTGAAAGCCTTGTAGTTGGTGATGGTTTTGTAGTCGTCCTCGGTGAAGCCATACTGGACGTCTTCAAGACCCCACTCCTGCATCAGCTGGTTCGATGATTTGGGTTCCTGGAGAAACGAGCGAGGGCGAAACAAACGTACAATAAGTTAAACGTACAATGTGTAACTTCCGTTGCTCGGGGTCTGTAAATCTAAATGAATAACAGAAGTGTTAAGGATCTAGTGGGATGATGTCGTTGTTGTCTTCACCTGCTGTTGAAAATCTGCCGCAACTGAGGCAGAAATCCTGATCACGTTTAATTCACGTTACGCAGCAAACAGCAAATAATAATACGGATCCATTACGAGTGATCACCCGGGTGTGTTCTTTCAAGAAACGTAAAGAGTAATAAATATATGTAGCTATACACATATTACAGGTTCGTATTAATGACACCTCACAGAGTTGGGAATTAGTGAATGTTAGGACAGAATAGAATTAAATTAATATAATGTGAATATAATATGTATTACTTTCTGGAACATCCTTATTGACTGTGATGCAGAGTCAATTTAAAATGTTTAATCTAACATCTCGTTTTTTTGCCCGTTGTCTTCCTGTCAAATATCCTGAGGACATTTGAAACACATAAATTAATTTAACACGATTAAAATATTATTATAAAATGAGAGGATCTAAGACGAAAAGTCACTGTACCCACATATAAGCCCCGTATAGAAACAATAGACCTATAGAACAAGATGTGATCATCGTCCTGGACCTTCACTTACTTTCGAGTTACCGTCATCGTCGTCGTCATCTTCATCTTCCTCATCTCTCTTCTTCTTCCGGGGCTTCTTCTCTTTCTTCTCCTTCGGTTTCTTCTTCTTCTTCTTGGTGGGGCCGTACATGCTGCTCTCGCTCTCGGAGCCGATCTCTGGACGCTCCCGCTCCACCTCCACCTCCACCTCCGAGGCCTCCTCCAGGTCGCTGTCGACCCTCGGCTGAATTCCTCCCTGCAGGCATTTGAAGGAAAGAGGGACACGTGTGCGTTTTTTTACGTGCGACTACAAATAAGGATTTCAAACCTACAGACATAAAAAGAGGGGGAATTATTAAAATATGAAACTTATTGATGGGGCGAATGGCATTAATTCTGCCAGTGTCAGGGATTAGAGCTCCCACATGAGGCCACCTACGCAACAAAAAACCTCTCAGTGCACTATAAAAGCTTTGCATTCATTAAATCACATCATTCCAACGCGTCACCTGCTCCACTCATATCATAATTCTGCTGCCTGTTATAAAACATGCATCGATGACGAGTCGAGTCAGAGGCACGTTCACCTTTTACACCTGCCTCAACATCAACCTGAGCAAAGAGGCCGAGCACCTGAGGCTGATGTGTCAGCTGATGTGTCGACCGAGCCGCATCCTGCCGGTGTGACAGGAGGCATCTGGGCCGGTGTGTGGATGTAACAGTAAACAGGAGGTGCGTGTGCGGTGAGGAGTGATGCATTCGAACGGATGTACTGGTCAAAGTATGTGTGTATGAGTAAGAGACAGGGAGAGAGGGACAAGTATTATGTTTTTGAATGTCTTGTCTGTGTGTATGTGCATGCATCTCTTTGTGTGTTGTTTTTCATCTCACATGAGTTTGTGTGGTGTCTGTGTAGAGAGTGTTTGCGTGCACATGAAAGTATGTGTGTATGTGTGTGTATAAGTAAGAGAGAGGGAGAGAGGAGAGTATCTGGTGCCTGTGTGTGTGTGTGTGTGCGTCGCCTGAGTTGATTTTCAATTGTGCATGTGTGTATCTTTATATGTTTTTGAATGCTCACGTGTGTCTGTTCATGTGTGTGCACGTGCCTGGATACAGTGTGTGCACACGCATGCATCTTTTTGTGCATTATCGTCCAATCTCACGTGTGTGTTTGTGTGCACGTCTTCACGTATGTGTATGTACAGTGTGTGTGTGAATCCGTGCACGCAGCGGCGTCGTGCTCCTGCTCGCTGCCTGTTGCTCAGCAGGCCTGCGTGGATCCACGGAGAGACTTGCAGGCGTTTCACTCTGTAGCGCAGTGGAAAGACTCATGTTGCCGCAGCGCCCGCCAACCCTACCAGCAGCCTGGCTGTGTTGCCATGGTGACCAAATTTGAGCAGTGTCTGGCTCCAGCTCTCTCTTTCTCTCGCTCTCTCTCCTCCTAGTTTTCTCTCTTTTTTTCCCATAGCTCACCCCCCCCCCCCACACTCACATGCACACACTCACACACACACACACACAGACACACACACGCGTTCCTCTCTCTCTCACTTTCTCTCCTTCATATCTCATAACAACCCCCCCCAATATTATTTTGTCTCTCACTCTCTCTCTCTTAACTGCTCACCCTTTCTTTTCCTCTCTCACTCCTTTTTTCTATCATGCCACCCAACCCCCCCACCCCAGACAGAGACACACACACACACACACACACACACACACACACACACACACACACACACACACACACACACACACACACACACACACACACACACACACACACACACACACACACACACACACACACACACACACACACACACACACACACACACACACACACACCATCACAGTGGCAGCCAATGGAACAACGCCATCCAATCAGAGGCGTTTGCATAACGAGCTTGTTATGCAGAGGCCTGTGGTTGCAGAGATGGTGCTCCAGCTCCCGTCTGACAAATCTCAGGCATAGGAAGAAGGAGAGAGGAGAGAGCGAGAGAGAGAAAGAGAGAGAGAGAGAGAATGAAAGAGAGAGAGGGAGAGAAAGAAAGAGAGAGAGAAAAAGAGAAAGATAGAGCAAGAGACAGAAAGAGAGAGAGTAAATTAAAGATCGTGGATGGGGGATGGGAGTGGGGGTGGAGATGGAGGAGGGAAAAGCAGAGAAGCAGAACCTCGGTTGAGAGCAACTGCAAAGAAAAAGGTGGAAAACTGTGCAACAAGCTCATCGTGGGCCAGAGTTCAGTGCCGCGCACACGTCCCGGGATCCGAGTGGACGCTGGCAGCAACAAAGACGGTGGCTCTACTTCCACGGGGGGGGAAGAGAATCAGATAAGTGCCGATAACGTAATCAAATTAGATGTTTTCCCATAATGGCTCTGCCTCGGGGAGATGGCAGGGGATGCCACAGAAAATATGAAACGAGCAAAGAACAGGATATTCGATATAATGTAGTTCAACGAGACAAAAGTGCTGCTGTAAAAAGGCTTTGTGGTTTAACAACGGCCTCCCCCCCCCCCCCCCAGAAACAAGCAACAGCTCCTTGTTGACTCACAATCGCAGAGAGAGGATATTGAACTCAATAAAAACAAGACAGAGGCTCATTTCAAATAAACTGTATTCCAGCAATAAAGCCACGAGTGTGTCCGACGCTCGGTGCCAGCGCAGACGTCGGACTTTTCTGGCTTTCGTTTTCCAACAACGTGCCGTGTTAGCTATCAACGCTAAGGATAAGTACGAGGGAGATGGAAGGGCACTCAGTCATACCTCATACCCCCGACAACAGTCCCATTGGGAAACCACATTTTAAAATTCACTAGATCCACATTTTGTATTTGGATCTGCACCAAATTACAAACATAATTATCATAAATGTGTGTTTCTCGGAGAAATCACGGAATTGTCTTATTCCTCAATGCACTTTCCTAACGCTTGACGCCGGCCCATTCAAAGTGAATGAGCAGCGTTTCTGTTGAATCCTGCATCACAGCTTTAAGAAAGGTTAATTGTGGCCAAACCCCAACCTCTTACTTTATCAATAAAATGATCTCACTTCTATAAACTATTCCCTGGATTCTTTGTGGAGCGAAGGCCAAATAAACCTTCATGCCTTTACGGTTTCTTTGTGTCCCTGCAGACGAGAGAAGCTGCGACGTGTACATGTGCGGCACATCTCTCCCTGGCAACCATTCGTCCGACCAGCAGCTCCGACATCGGACTGGTTTGTGTCTCCGGCTGTCTCCGACCTCGCTCGACTTCTGGCCCCTGTCTGACACCGACCTTTGGGGAGTGATTGGAAGTGAATTACAGCAGCGACGGTTCCTCAGAGGGAGGGAGGGAGGGAAAGATAGAAAAGAAAAGGAAGGGAGGAAGGGAGGAAGGGAGGAAGGGAGGAAGGGAGGAAGGGAGGGAGGAAGGGAGGAAGGGAGGAAGGAAGGGAGGAAAGGAAGAATGAAAAGAAACAAAGAAAAGCAGCAGCATCACGATCAGAGCAAAGTGAGGTGATGCGTGTGAGACAAGAGGAATGGGAAGAAAGAGGAGAATACAGAGCACAGTGTGTGAGGGGGAGAAAGAGGAGAGTGTCAGAGGGAGTCCCCCTCCTCTTCCTCCACCTCCTTCTCCTCATCCTCAGCTCAGTGAGACCCAGAGCTCAGTGTTTACCACAAGCAGCCAAAGGGCCGGGTGGCAGCCTGGCCAGCCAAGCTCCTCACAGCACTGCTGGCATCTCCACCCCGGCAGAGGGGAACATCCCGATGGCTGTGTCACTGACACTGTTACAGCCAGCACAGGTGGGAAACTGGCACTGGGAACCTGGTGGATTCCTCAATGGGGAAAAAACCCATAGCTTCCCGAGATCCGATGGTTTTTCAGGACATTTCAATTTTATGCATTGCAGGAAAAACAGCCGGCACTGATCAATACCCAGCATCAACAATTGATCGGATGTTGAAGACTAATTTCCTTGCAGGTTTTATTTTCAGACATTTCATAAAACTGATTTACAGAGATTTGAACCACTTGTAGGTCACTGTTTGGTTTTCCCAGTGTTGCACCATATTACCCTGTTACATGACACGTCTCGAGAAGATATTTTGTTCTGGAGTGTGCCTCCCCTTTGCCATGGGCTCCCAAAAATGACCAATCGGGTCTAAATTAAGGGGATTAAGGGGAAAAACCCCTTCAATGCAACAGTGAAACTCATCAACACTGCTCCTTGTCACAGCAGGGGGCCTGTTCTGAACAATAAGAGGGAGCTACAGGCCCAGCACCATGTTATGGTCCAGCCCTGAGACCAACGCAAATAGACTAAGGGAAGTAGACGCCAGCAATTAACTAAAAGACTTGATTTTATATGATAATAATATGTAACATTAATGCAACTTTAAAGCAACACTTTAATAGAGCTTTAATTGTATTCCTCTTACAGGTAAAAGTATGAATTCATTAAACATCAATTAAACACCAATCTGCTGAATTCAACACTGGGTTTCTGCGTGTATATATAGCTTACTGCTAGTTTATGGTAACTTATTTCAGATAATGTAAGATATTTTCGATAAAATCGGTTCACCTTTGAGTCCAAGAAAAATGTTTGCGTTAAATCTGAGGAAATTCCCTCGAGATGTTGCATTCGAGAGGCAGAGAGCTGTTTGACCTTAAGACCTATTACATAAACAATGTTTATTAAATATACTTTGCATGGGCTTAGATTGTTTTCGTTTGGCCAATGTCCCATATGTTAACATGGATGGGGCAGGGTTTACGACCTATACTCCAGGCCACCACAAGGAGGTCAAAATGTTTCGGGAGCCGTCATATGGTTTATTTGCAGTCCCTGGAGCGGACGGACGGACGGACAGACCGGAAACACGGTGCCTCCGGCCGTGGCTGGCGCTGGCAAATCTAGTTAAATAAAGTCACTGGTGAAAATGCTGAGAGCAAATCAAACCTCTGACCTGACCTGACATCTGAGAGACTGAAGGCTGGGAAACTACTCTCAGAACTACTCTGCTGTCAAAACCCGTTCTGACTCCCACTGCTCGCCTGGCACCGACTCGGAGGGCCCCCCTCCGACCCACAGTCTCTGCCATCAGCACCGCAGGTACAAATCTGCACTCTTTAAACCGGCACTTGGTGTCCACAGCTTACACTGGCACAGGTGGGGACACTGCTGCCAACCTCCCCTCAGCCTGAAACAGTCCACTGCCCCTCATTTAGATTACAGAGGCAGTCCGGCAGCCAAAATACACATCTGATCCAATTGCAGAGACATCAAAAGAGCGATGGGTTGAGAAATGGAGAATACCGAGTGCAGCTCGAGCCAAAACGCCTGCCAAGCTGTTGTGTCCAAGGTCGTGACAGATGGAGCTGAGGGAGAATTACACCTTACCTCCTTTTTCCTCTTCTTCACTTTGGGTATTTTTCCCTCTTTCATCTTTTTGGGCTTCTTCTTCTTCTGCTGTTTGAGGGAGTCTTCGTCGGCGAAGAAGCTGTCGAGGGGCGTGAGGGGAACGACGGCGTTGCGCTCACCTTCGTCATCCTCATCTGGACACAGAGAGACAATGATGTATCAGCGTAGGAACATAAAGTACACAGCGCACGGACTACTTAAGATAATACATTTACGAGATTTGGCCGATCCCCTGAGTTTGTCGGCTTTAGTGTTTGTGATTAGCCTGAATGTGAACTGATAAATGCGGTTTGGCTTGTAAACTGTAAGTGTGAATATCGATTAGCAGGAAAGTGATTGACAACTATCTTGATAACGAATTAATAGTTTCATGAAGTGAAGAAAATGTGAGTGGGTCGGTTGAGTTGGTTACAAACAAAAACAAGCAATGTGAAGACTGTGATTGAATTTAATAGACGAAATCCATCCATCTATCCGTCCATCCATCCATCCATCCATCCATCCATCCATTCATGGAAAACCAGAAAAGACGATTGACTCCTTTCCCATTGCCAGTGGAGGAGTTTGCCTTTGTGTTTTTTTCTCCAGTGCATCCTGGTACATTTGCATCCGGCTGTTTCCATCAGAGCCAAAGAAAACCTGCGTCTCTTTTAAACAGCAGAAAAGTTGCTCTTCAGAGACAAATAACCATTCACACCTACACAAACACTTCAGAGTCTCTGATCAACCTGAACCCCAATTGATTTGAACCGTGGGCGGAAGTATCCGGAGAAAACCACGCAAACACGGGAAGCACATGCAAACTCCACGCAAAAGGCCCCAGCTGAACCAGGATTCAAACCAAAACCCCATCGGTGGGAGGTAACAATGCTAAACACATCACCACCGTGCCGCTAATAGACAAAAAAGGTTTATTAAAAAAGAGATTAATCAATGATGAAATGAATCATAGTTGTCAGCCTTGTGCACAGTGGGGATAAACAAGTGAGGAGTCAGTCAGTTTTTTGAAAATAAAAATGATGAATCATTGCCGGGCCAACGGGAGCACTTGGCAAAAATAAGCCTCACGATCACACATCATTGAGTGTGGATCAACTTTACCCGTCAGACGACAAGGAGATGGAGTGCCTGCCCCGCCGCTAAATGGAAACTCCCCGGAGGAGCACCGAGGTATACTGAGCATATCTCCTGCCTTTAATGCTTGCTGGGACTAAAGCGACCTGCTGCTGGTTGTCAGCTGCACCGTCTCAGAGCCGCTGTGTACAAACGTGCTGACTGCTGAGCACAGCAGCCTTCACTGATGCCATAGTGGGTCACAGAGGAGTAAGTAAGGCAGAGAGGGAGAGAGAGAGAGAGAGAGAGAGTCCCAAACAATACATCACATTAAAGAGACGCGAGGAGAAACACACGCACAGGATGCAACCTCCCCTCCGCGCCTCCGACTGTCTTTTCGTCTCGTTCGGCCCGTCTTTCGACGCGTCTCCCTCGCGCAGACAGGCTGGAGGGCATGAAATATGCAGCACATGTATCAGAGTCAATCAGCCAACACTAGCCCTGCAGTCTACCGCTCCCCTGGGTCGCCTGAGTGAGAGATTGGGGAGGAGGGATTCCTGTGTAGTAGACAGACACACACAAACCTCACCGAGCACTTATCCTCAATTTAGCAAAGCTAGCAGGAGGTATCCCACGCACACACCGACAGAAACACCTACAGTATATACACGTTAATGACTTCAAGCTTTGTTTGGTTTCTTCCGTCCAACAAATGATATGCGGCGCCACTTCTTTAGCACTAATTGGGGCTTTATAAACAATTTTTTTAATAAAAAGGTCGTATCCATCCATCCATCCCTCATCCCCACAGAGAAGGTCTGTCAATTTGTTTGTTTGTTGTTGATTAGTTAGTTTTTTATTCGTTAAAGGATTATGCAAAAACCACCGAACCATATTTCTACGAAATTTGGTGGAAGGATGAGACGTGATCGCAGAAACTGAGCAGCATTCTGTGGTTTAGCTGCTGTTTACGTCTCGGATGTGTGTTAGAGACTCCTGCCAAGAAAGTTTTGAAGACAACACAGAAGAATTAAATTGGCACAAATCGGCCTTGCACATCTTCAACAGAGTATATTTTTACACTTTTCTCGTTCTAAATAATTCAAACAATGATTGAAACGTCGTGATTGTAGGAGAACACACGGGAGGTGATGTAAGAACTAGCAAACATCAGAACTATCTCAGCTTCCCCTTTGTTCACTCAAAGGGTTTTTCCTTAAAAGCAGATCAGCCGTCGGTCGGTCCGATGGTTGATGGCTACGTGGACGGTGACGTCGTTCATTAAGGAAACAGAACGATCCGATCGTCTCCGCGTTGCCTTTCACAGGAATGAGGCTTTGTTTAGAGTCAGTGTAACGGCTCTACTCATAAATATGCACCCATGGCAACCCTCAAACCACAGAGCAGCCCAGCAACACAACGAGCCTCTCCACTCTCTGACACACACACAGACGAGGACACGGATCAGATGCAGCTGGAGACGGCTCTGAATTACAGGAATCACAGTCCATCGCCGTGCACCCTTCGTATGAACCATGTCTGACAGCTTGACCGCACGTCACTAATGAGACACGTGTGGGTCCCCTGCTAAATAAATCACTCAAAGTGACAGTGATGATACCGCGTGACGGATGAAGGGTTGGGAAGTTCAATTACATGCACCTGATTCTCTGGACTTAGTCCTTTCTAGCCCCCGACGGAGGTGTTACTCTGGGGATGTCGGCCTCTCCACCGGTTTGGACGTCCACGGTCCTCAGATGTTGTATCCTACTGATCCTCTGACTTCTACTCTACTCTTTGTAGTTTATAGGGAAATCTTTCGACAACCATTGAATTGCCTCGAAATTTGGGACAGTCATTTGTTTCACCAAAAACTTCATGACAAAATCACTTCCTACAGTGTGTTTGTTTGTGCTAATTAGCTAATGTGGGCATGCTAACAAGCTAAACTATGTTCCATCCAACCATCTATACAGCTTAACCCTTGAGGGTCACAGGGGGGGGAGCTGGATCCAATCCCATTTTACACACCACCAGCGTAACACAGGGTGAACATACAGAGACAAACAGCCTTTCATGCCCACATTCAGAACTACAGGCAGTTTGGTGTCTCCACAGTCTTTGGCCTGTGTTCCTTCGATATCATCTTTCCCAAGTCTGGCAGCTACGAGTGCAAGGTTCGGTTCTAAAAGAACTGGTACGGGTACAAGAAGAAGGTTTTCCGACTGTGGCGGAGCGCTTGGAGAAAACCCACGTAAAACACAAAGAGCACATGCAAACAAAAAGATCTGAACCAGGATTCAAACTGGGAATCTTCTGTCCGTAAGGCAACACTGAACCATCATGAAACCACTAATAACTATGTGCTCATCTTCAGAACACAGATGAAAACACAGTTGTGACTCTGAGAGCTGCTAGCATAGAGACTCTGGTAAGAAAAAGGTTTCAGCAAACCGAGAACAAATGATCTGTCACGAACAGACTTTATTATAAAATGGTTCAAATACCCTCACAGCGATGTGATTCATTGAAAAAGACCAAAAAAACAACTATCTGTTTAAACCTGCAGCACCTTATAATCCTAACCCTGTGGTTAATGGCCTGTGAGGTCCCCGGAGGGAAAGCCATCCGGGGGGAAAGATAATCTTTCTGCTCGGTGGGTGAACCAGGCGGTGCCAGGTGTTGGAAAGAGGGGGGGTCGCTCAGTCATGTGGCACAGAGAGGTCTGGCACCAGTTAGGAGCAGGACCAAAGCTGCACTTGGCAAACAGGCCTCCTCCGAAGTGTGGACGAACGGCACAGACACAGATCTGACCTTCCTGCAAGGGCTTGGCCACCGGACTGACCCATTAGAAAGGGAGATTCACGAGCGGCTCCCAAGTGAGAAAGCTCGAGATTACTGGAAAGAACATTAGCCCTTCTCTGTTGGCCCCTGTATGGCAATGTGCACTTAATGTTGCCCAGCATGGCTCGCCACAAAGGAGGCAAGCCGGAGCCAAAGGGTTTTCCTTTCTTCATTGATTAAGTGCTTATTGCTCAGGCCTCAAATGCCTTCAGACAAAGACTATTATTAGAAAATGAAATCATCAAAGTGATGGAAGGATAAAGCCCAAATGGTATCATTAAAATCATATCTATCATACACAACGTATGCACAAGATCACAATGTGTTCCATATAAAGCAGATGTAAAACGGACCAGAACGCAATAACCCCTCATCTGCTAATACACATTTTTAAAAAACGGCATCCTTCGTGCTTTGCCTGCGTGCACGCGCAGCAGGGAAAAAATGGTGTCAACCTTCGCAGTAAAGGATCCAAAAATAGACCCTGTTCCAATTGGGGATAACATATGTAGGCAAACAAAAATCCCCTGATAACCTTATAATTTTAGGGACGAACAAAACAATTAAGGCAGAAAAACACAACGGAGCAGTCTGTGACAGTGTGAGAACCCCGGAGTGAAACAAAGGGAATTAGGACACTTTTATGTGCCACAGCAAATAAAAGCTGTGATGGGATGGCGTTTAGGGTTCCTACGGCTCCACGGGGACGCAGCTTCTGCATTGTTGCCTTTTAATTGCACGGGATGCGTCTCGATGCCCGGGAAAAGAGCTGTGATCTGGATCCCTGACCTTGCCTGTCAATTTGACGTCTGTCGATGGAGGTCGTAAACCGCTCCGAAAAAACTGCTTCCTGTAGCGGCAGCATTATAATAATGGCTCCGCATCTCTTTATCCCCGCGATGTGACGAGTTAAAATAAAAAAGGACAACAGAGACCACGGATTATTATATTGTGAGAATAGCACAGAGGATATCTTCATTTATCATGTTGTCCTTTTTCTTTTGCTCTTTATTATGAGGGATGACGGCATTAACACAGTTCCACTGGCACATTTACAGCCTGAAAGATTCTATCAAAGCACGTATGAAGCAAATGTGACTGACACATGAAACTATTGTGTTATTAACACCGGATTACAACTCACATATCTTCACTCACCTGCCATAATCAATCGCACCTTTCCTTCCTCATACATGTTTAACCAGGCCCTGGGTTATTGGGGACACGCATCAGTGCCCGTGTTCTCCCTCAGGCTACGGCTGGCAGTCATAGATGATGCCTCAACTTCTCTCTCCTTCTCCCCTTCCCTTCCCTCTCTCTGTCTGCCTGTCTTTTTCTCTCCCTGCTGAACACATTCACAAAGAAGCCTGCAAGTATTGATCTGGCTTATCAAAGATATAATATATATATATATATATATATGTGTGCCGGGTTTAATATTCCGCAATGCTCAGGTCTTTTACACAAAAAAAGGCCTTTTTTGTGTGAAAGAAATATGAGATTTAAAGGCTCAAGACCTTGAAAACAAACCTGAAATATGAGCCAAAAGAAAAAATCAATGAATTCACAATCATGTGACAAAACCAAGGCAATGCGATTCTGCAAAGGCTTATTGTTGCAATATTCAAGCCTGTATGACTAGACTGTACGTCTTTACTTCAGGACTGTATATCTAAATCTGGAGCAGAACCGGAACACGTTGGATAAAACACTCTTATTCAGCAGCACTTAAGCCCTTTGTTTGCATTGAAGTCCTGGGCTCCCTCCGTGTTTCATTATAACCAGGAAACTTTTTTCACGCAGTGGTGTGAAAGTGAAATAGAGGGCAGAGCAGCATCTTTGAAGTCTTGCCCTTGACATCAAACCATCAAATAATGAGACGCTCAGAGCGAGCTGCATGGGGGGGGGGGGGGGGTGATATGTCACTCAACTGGCTGCACTGGGACCAACTGTGCAGAGTCATAACCTGGAGTCCCTGTCCAGTTCAGGGGCGACAGTGGGAAACCTCTGCTCCTAGGATCAGGAAACCAGTTTAGATTGTTATAGAGACTGATGGGGGGGGATGATGATGATACTGATAATTCTGATACCTGATATATTCCTGATAATTATATATATGATTCCGAAGATGTTTTTATCAATCCCTGAAAGAAATGTGGGGCTTGATATTTTACTCTTTTGTAGAAATAACCAGAAATAAAAAGAAAACACAAATATATAGAACTCGAATTAAGAAATTTTTCTGCATTGTTTATTCTGTGAAATAAAAGTTGGTATCTGCAAACGTAAATAACGATACCAATTGTCTGTGAGAGGCTCATACGATATTATCTGTCGACCAATAACATCGGTCGAGCTCTTGATTTTGGTGACGCTGACTGACGGGTGACACCAGAGTTTATCCCACTGCTGGTTTATCTAATCACAAGTAGGAGCAACAGTCGTGTGCAGCAGGGAAGAATATTTTATATTTATATAGTCGGCACAACATAAAACTACGATTCCCAGAACTAATCAGGTGTTGTATCCGTTTCCCCAGGTACAGTCACATTTTAGGGACCATTAAGAACCACTGGGGACCAGCACACACGCCTGAAACACCATCATCCTACAGAAAACCAAATGGACGCAACGTTGGAAGAAACCTTCATCGATGAAAGGAATCGACGTCTCCTCCTGGTGAGCGGATGTTTTAAGGAAAGCAGCAGATTAGTTTTCCAGGCAGAGGAACTCGGCTGTTGCCCAGATTCCGGTTTGCGTGCAGCCACCATGTGAACTCTGTGAGCTGCATCTCAAGAATGTGGGTTAGAGCTGAATGGATGTGTGGCGACCCAACCGAGGTCGTCAGCTGAGCTCGGGGGGCCGAAGACGTGATGAGCGGTGTTTACTGTGGTCTGTGCACGTGGCTTCCACACCTCTGAGGCCAGAGGGATTTTTTTTTTTTAAAGTTGGAGCAGAAGTGGAGACAAAATGAACACGGATGTTGTCACTGGAGCCCGGTTCTACATGCATGCATTCATGGAGAGGGACAAAAAAACATCATCACCGCATTGCACTGAATAAGCTGACATGGTTACACACACAGCAAACTTGTGGGGTTTTTTGGGGGGGGGGTTGAGGTGAAGACATTCACTTCTACATGCACATTGATTGATTGGTTGAGGAGGATAAAAGAACCATCACTGCATTGCACTGAATTCACTGTCATGGTTTCCCCACAGCTGCCTGACACAGAACTTGTGTGTTTTGGACTTGAGGGTAAACACATTCACTTGTGCACAGCATGCAGGAGAAGCGAAAAGGAAAACAGCCCAGAGGAGCCGTGCAGGAGGGGTTTTCATCTCCTGCCTCCAGATCAGGCATGTGAGGACAGCCTGGGGCTAATCCAAATGTAAAAAGAAAAAAAAAAGGAAAAGCCTGCTCCCACCTTAGAGACACTGGGTCGTGCAGGGATATAATGGCATGACTCTGCTGGCTGCACCCCACCCCTCCTCCGGCACCGCTCTCAGGAGCAGGACAAGCCCTTTTCCCCGCATTCAGGGCGAAGCGGCGCAGGAACACAGTGAAGGACACCCCGCCTCTCCCCCCCCACCCCCCACCCCCACCTCTCTCCCACCCTCTCTCTCTCTCCCCCCTCACCTGGCAAATCGTCTTCAAAATCCATGTCGTCCTGTCCCTCGTCTTCATTACTCAGCGACCCCGGCATCTTCAGCTCATAGCCCCCCAGTCCCCCGCGGTTTTTTCGGCTGAGGAGACTGAAAGTTAACCCTGCAGCCGCCGCAGCTTCTTTCTTCACCTCCACACAAAAAAAAAAAAAAAAAAAAACTGCAGGGTAGTCGTCGATGTTTTTTTTGTTTTTTTTCTTAATTCCTCTGCAGGATTAAAAAAAATAAATTAATAAAAAAAATCATGCATGTATATATTTTTTTTTATTCCACTGATCTCTATCCAGGTCCTCCAGTCTGAAAAATAAGAAAGACGAAAATGGAACACACATGCCCAGATTGTGACGTCTGGTCTGTTGCCATGACGATGCATCCCATAATTTCACCCACAACTAGTTAGTCACGCTCGCCTTAGTTACCAGCTCTAACCAACTAGTCGCGCGCGGAGGAAAAGAGAGAGAGGGAGAGAGAGAGAGAGAGAGAGGAACACGCACCGTGCGGCGACGCCACGCATGTTTTTTTTTTCCCCGCGACCGGACGGACACTCTTTCTTTCCCGCGCCCGTCGCGTGCCCCTGCTTCCCTGTGGTGGAAGTCCAGAGGCACGAGACACGAACTTCTGCAGCTTCACTGTTCATTCACAGTCCCTGCTGCTCTCGGTAGGAGGGTGAGGGGGGGTGGGGGGGTGGGTGTGTGTGTGTGTGTGTGCGTAGGGAGGGGACATTCCCCCCCCAACTTAACATTTTATTGACTTCCCCCCCCATTTTTATCAAATGCCTGAAACAACCAGACTAAAATATTTTCATCCTTTATTTTGCCAACTTTCGGCTTCTTTCCCCAACACCACACACACACGCACGCAGAGAGAGAACTGCAGCCTAATGACTTCATGCTGAGGAGTCCTGCCTGCCAGTGGTCTAACTGTTGTCAAGGTTACCACAGCTGGATGCCCCACAGAGAGCGATGACTTCCAGCTTCACTTTCCTTATCGCAAGATACACAAATCCACCAGCTGCGAGTGCTCGTCCATTTCCTTTGTGTTCGTTGTTCAGAATTGGATCCGTTTCATTTATCGTAGCTTGTTTATTACGTCTACGCAGTATAACTGTTTGTTTAATCTCCTTTGGTCATTAAAATGACATTTACCCACTTTTAAAATGGTACGCTCGCCAAATTTAATTTGTGGTGCCAATTTCTGCTTATAGGTAACAAAAAAGACAAGTAAAATGATTTAATTTGCCGTCCCAATTCAGATACAAGTACCTTAAAACAAAAGTAAACCGATAGTTTAGTTGGCAATGTTACTGATGTGGCCACTTCAATTAGATTGTGTTTATTATGGCTCTAAATAATTTTATGATTATAACAAGCAAAGCAGTGTTAAATTATACCTACAGGGTGTAATGTTGTGTGTGATGTCATCGCTGAAGAGATCCTGTATGTAAATATGCAGCATGAGTAAGAGGGAGAAGATTTCGGCTCCAGAAGCACTTTGAGCCGACTTATCAGCCGGTAAACAAGCTGTCAGCTTTGTAATCGATCTGTATTTATATGATGTTAGGTGTTATTAGTTTGAATAATGTCATCTGGACCTAAAACACCTACAAGTATCAGTGTTTGTGTGGAGAAACGTTGAACTTGTTATATAAAAGAAATCCGGCTAATGGAGTGGTTTTGATATCCACCTCTACATCAGGAGAATATTGGACGCTGCCCCCAGAGGCCAGTTCAGGCGACATGTGATACCCGATGGGGTCTGAGATCGTGTGTGATACCCAGGGAGGAAATTAAATCAAACCATTAAATAAAACATAGGAGGAGACACTTTTTCCACCTTATTTTGAACTTTTATTAAAAGTGGTCTTAGGTTTAATCTTCCTCTTCCTCCTCCTCTTCATCCTGGTTGATCTGGAAGTAGCGCAGCTCATAGCTCTCCTTGGTGTTGGCCACGACTCTCAACCAGTCCCTGAGGTTGTTCTTTTTCAGATACTTCTTGGTCAGATATTTCAAGTACCTGAAAGAGAACAGAGGGGTATAAAATGTTTAATATACAATCAATTTTCACAATCTATTCAATTGGGAGTCGGCATTTTTTACCTCAGATGCACTAAAGCCAGGAATTTGTTTTGATTTTAAATATTTGACACAATAATTGAAGATAAGGTGAAGTAGCCGAGTACAGAATCACCCTAGAAACACAAAGTTATCTCTCAAACTACAGAGACTGAGTGTACGATGATAAACTCCCACCAGGGTGTTTGTAGGCCATCCAGTTTCACGTTGGTCCTCTTGATCGTATAGTTTTCGATTTATACTACTCACATCAACAAACCAAATACTACAAAAAAAACTTCTTGTTTGTAGTATTATTACGGTACCAATATCTGATTCACTGAGAAGAACTACAACAAATGGAGAAATGAAAAACTGTGCATGCTGCCAAAACAACTTTTAACTCCTGATGGAACATTTAAAACTTAGCTAAATGTATCAATTATGTAATATTTTATCACATTTATAGCTTTGTAAGCTATAAAATTCAGATTATTGAATTGCAGAACCCTGTTAAAATATCTTCTTAAACTTAATTTTTATATTTTTAAAAATAGCACAGCTTTGATAAATGTTTAAAAAAAGCTGCGTTTTATTTTGTGTGTAACTTCATTTTATTCCCTCACTGTTGTCGACTGACAATCTCTTGATTTAATTTCTGTCCTTTAAACTCCATTTACTCTTGTTAGGCAGTTACAATTTTTGTAAGTAAAGATTTCTACAAATAAAGTTTATTATATGCATTACTAGTAGATACCCGAGTACCAACATCCTACTGGTAAATATGAAGTGGTCCATGTAAGAATCAAAATGGAAGCGTCACCCTCTGGTGGTGGTGTTCCCAACTTGTGTATCTGTGCTATGTGGAGGGAGAAAAAGCCAACACAGCTTTTTCCATTACGTAACAAACCACAAATATTTCACAGTCACAGCGTTTGTGTACTCAGCTGACATTTTGGGCATCAGCGCCATTATTTGTAATACAAAATTAAGGCTGTCTTTGTATTTTTGTCTGTTACACAACTGTTGTGGATAAGTCAATGATATTAAACAAAAAGGACTTTTAAATTACTTAAAATACTTCAATTTTTTCAGTGAAGCTTTGCCTTCTCTCTTATATACAAAACTGCACTTTTTACACCAAGCATGTTTGTGGCCCAGTAGCGAGCGCTGCACAGAACAGTGGTTGAGAATTTCTAGAATTTCAAACGTGACTGATTATTATTATAATTTTTTTTAAAAAGTACTACTTCAACTGATGAAACATAACTAACTGACAGACATGAGTTGCAGTTTATTTCGTACCTCTTAGAGAAGGGAACCTCAGAGTTCACAGCAATTTTGCTCTTGCTCCTCTCGATGGAAACCACTCCACCTCCGAGGTTTCCAGCTTTGCCGTTCACCTTGATGCGCTCCTGCAGGTACTGCTCCTGTAGTTGCAAAGAAAACAACGGGTCACACGCCGACAGTAGAAACTTTCATGTAAACAGCGTATTCAGAATACCTTAAACGGAATAAGATCGTACTGAGCATAAAGGCTGCTGCACACTAGAGGACAATCAGGCAGATTTTAGATTTGTCCCTTCCGACAGCCGCGGGGCGTTCCTGACTGGAGGTCACTGTGGCATTCTTTTAGTCCCAATCCCATTCACCCCTTAAAAGAATCCCCTTAGCTCTACCCCTTAGTTTTGCACCTTCACCTGTAGGGGTAGGTTGTCCCAATACCTGTTGGAACGGAGGGCTAGGGCGTGGGGCTTTATACTCCTCCAAATGGAGATTATTCAGACCCTCACTTCAAACCGAGGAGTACCCAGAATGCCTTGCAAATCACCGGCAAGCTGGGAGAGAGACCCACAAATGTGCTAGCATACTAGCAATCCTATATTTGCATGATAATCCCGTCTTTTCACATAATGTCATGTCGCATCGCAGCCTGATTAAAAACGCGTGCTATGTAAAACAAGTAGTTAGCGCAGCAAACGTGAACAAAGCTGAGCCCAAACATCATTTAACCTTTTTTGTCCTAACCCAGCTTGACGGGCCCAAGTTGTGTATTCAGTTTTCACAGCAATTTGCAACATTGAAATGCAGCAGGTACCAACTGTTTGCCGACGCGTGCCCTGGGTTTGAATGTGAGCAAGTAGTTAGAGGTAATGTTGGCTTGAGAACTCAGACGATACTCTGTGACGTGTAAACAGAAATATGAATGGAATATTCTAATAGCAACTCATGTTTACCATAATCGGGGTAATGTCTTATTCAGAATAAAGTCAGAAGATGGATATCCATATATACAAGGTTGATATTCATATCCATTTATAGAATATGTACAGTGATGGATTTAAAGACTTATGTTTATAAGGGTTGTTTTAGTTGACATCTTGTTGTAGTTGCCATTTAAACTACACTGGATTATAGTTTGATCGTGATGAACTGACTGAACATCACCTCCAGTGACTCAGGAACGATCCCACTGATGTGACAGCAGTGTGTAACACTGTGGGCTTGTGTCTGACAGCTGCTGTTTACTGACCAACAAGCTGCCACTCTCTGTGGGGCCTTCACGTCTGAGACCACTACCACATTCAGGTGAATGGGAAAGTGGCCTCTCATTGCTATGACTCTCCTGTTGTGTCTGAACTGCTATACTCACAAAGTTGGCAGCGTCCATGATGCCATCTTCCACAGGGTGAGTGCAGTCCAGGGTGAACTTCAGGATCTGCTTCTTCCTCTTTCCACCCTGCTTCTTGACCACCTTTCTTTTCTGGTGCGAGGGAAACATGCAAAGTGGTTAAAACTCACAGAAACGACCATCACGTCATATGCGACCTCGACAGAACACGTTCAACTAACTTATTAATAACGTAGAGAGCTCATAACTGTGAATCTGCATGCATATTTTCACTAATGACACTGTGCAGATTGACAGATGGATAGACAGACAGAGATATAGATAAATAGAGGTAGATATACAGAGTTATACGAGTGGATATATAGACATATCGATTAAGAGATAGATGTATGTATAGACTATAGACATACAGATGGTTCAAAAGGTTTTATTTGTCATATATAGTCCTGTACAATGACATTTCTACTTTGCCTTCTGCTACAGATAACGTGCTTTAAATTATAGGAAAAATATAAATATGTGCAATGAAACATCAGTAATGCGATGGATCGATGGATAAAGAGTTAATAGACCGACTTCCTCTTTCCACCCTGGTTATTGACCCCCGTCTTTTCTGGTGCGACTGGTTTTATTAACCTGCATGTTGGGTTATTAAAACTCACTCCAACGACCATCACGTCCCACGCGACTTCAAAACGACAAGTTCACTTTAATCGTATGACAACTTTAATACTAATAGAGAACTCCTACCGTGCATGTGCCCGTTTAATCCCCCATAACACTTTGCGACACGCAGCGCACGGCTAACCCGCTGCTAGCTAGCGTTAGCACGGGGAGCTAGCCCCAACGTGGTGCTCGTCGACAGAGTAAACGAGGCGAAACTTCGCGTTCCGACCGCCACCGACACGAACAGTAGAGATCGTAGGCGGAACCGAACCGCGTGGAGGTGGAAGAGAAGCTGGAATACACCGTGTGAGGAGGTTTATTGGACCGTGTGTCTACTCACCAGCGGGGCCATGGCTGACACGTTCAGCTAAAAGGAAGGGGGAAGGTTGCGCAGGAGGTTTAATACCGCGCCGCCAAATCGATCGAGCGAGCTCTCTCATCGAGTTCTCTGGGATCGACTAGGGAGCGGCTCCGGTGACAGGTAAGCGAAGTAGCTTAGTTTGACGCGGTTTACAGGATTCATGCGTGAATTTAGACGCAATTTTTCAAATAACAAAACTTCACTGGTGTCTCAGACAGTTTTAATAACAGGACAACAACTTTTAAATGTTGTTATTTTCTGGCAAATTGCTGCCAAAACAGTCGTTAATCAACCTGAAGCCAATTAAGCTAATTTATTTAACCACATAAATTAGCTTCTCTTTTAAGATTCAACAGATTGTTATTGTTTGTGTACAAATACAATAAAATAATGTGTGGACTCTAGAAGCCTAATCGGAAACACCCACAAATGAAGGGTTTAAAGTAAAAACTCATTGTAACTAAGAAATCCGTAAAATAAAATAGATATCAATATGAAAATACAAAATATATATCAATGATGTAAACAACAATGTTTAGATGTATATGAGCATTAATAAATTGAAACAATAAGAATCATGTACCACACTAATATGTGCCAAGTCGTCTCCATGACAACTAGATAGACAGACAGACAAGACAGACAGACAGACAGACAGACAGATGGATAACAGCATGATAATATGATAATAATAGTAATAGCTTAGTAATACTACAGTAGCAGTTATGTAGTGATAAAATATGTATTTATGACTCACATCACATTATATATCATACACACTATGTCAGGAATGTGAAATTATTACAAAGTAATCACTTTCAGTTCTTTGCTCTCGAGTTATTACGGACAATACATCTTTTGTTTTTATGCATCACAACCAAACGTTTAATTTATGTAGCACTTTGCCAACACACTTAAAAAGTGCTTGAAAACAATCCTTCATATGACAAGTTGAAAGCATTCCTGTTAACGTATTACAGTAAGTACACTGCTGTTGTGTCCACCCCCTGCCCTCCATTCACTCTGCTGTGATGTCCAAGACTTAATAACAGACATTAGTGACAGGACAACTGTATTCGCAGTAATACAAAAAGTATGGGACAGCAATATTAAATGTCCCTCTCGCTCTCTGGCAACACTTGGGGGCTGGCATTAGGTGGGTGCTGTCAGCTGCCTGGCAGCGGGACCCCACCGGCCTACTATTGAAGAGTTTCTGCATTGCTGTCATTCCTGCTGGGGGTAGCTGATAGCACCACTGAAAGGTAAGACAGTGGCTCTCTGCTTCCTCCACACTGACATACTGCATTTACAGTAAGGTTTGTGAGAATTTTCAGTGTGGATATTGTTTGTGGTGTTATTTTCCTGCCATCTGTGGACTATGTGTCGTCGCTGAGGGTCTTGACCACGTATCACACATCTGAGAAGGTAAATGAAAAAGAAAAATGTTTCTCTTGTTTATTTCGGATAATTATCTTGATCAGAGTGTTTCATGTCGTGTCGGCGTAGCCTCTCTTCTATTTGGACTGTAATTCAACACCATGCTGAGGATTCATTGTTTAGTGATGGGATGATGTGGCCTTTTAAAAAAACATCAATCACTTGACCCACGCTCGCAGTCTTTAAATATTCACACACTGTGTTTACAGATGGCCGGAGGAATCTTCACCAGTTTGGATCATCAGTATAACGTGGACTGTACGAGCGTCCACCCCCTCATGTGTCACCTGTGCCACGAGCAGTACCAGTCCCCGTGTCTGCTGGACTGCTACCACATCTTCTGTGCCCGCTGCCTGCGAGGCCGGACCAGTGACAACCGTCTCAGCTGCCCCCTCTGTGGGTAAGAAATAGCACTGGGAGCTTGATGAGGAACCATTTAGGCTGCATGTAAATTATCAATCATGAGAGCAATGGAAAAGTCTTGAATTCTGGACAATTTAAGACTACAAACATTTCCTTATATGTTCAAACTATAGACTCCATAAAGATGGCCGACATGTTTCCACTTCTTTCCACTATGCAGAAATGAAGCTAAAATATCCCAGAAACCAACGCTGCACACCCGGAGCCAGACTCTCTCGAGCATTAGCGATCAGGGGATGAAACCGAGGTCGTGAGGTCCCGTTGATACACATGCTCGACCAATCACGAGTCGGTCTCGGCTGTCAACCATGACGTCTCACCCCATTTTTATATAACATCAAATAACTCATTAGAACCAAACTTACCAGAAACACTTGAACATACCGTACATTAGTGTGATAAGATCTACGTAAAATGACAGAAACCATAATTGAGAAAGAAACTATTTAATGTGTATTTGATTTATTTCTAGTTAGGTCCATGTCTATTCATTAACATGGAGGAGGCGGGATATACCACCTATACTGCAGCCAAACACCAGGTTTTTTACATTTGGGGAGCTGTCATGTTGTCTGTTTTTACGTTCAGTCTATGATTCATAATAGTTAAAGAAAAAAACACAGTGTTTAGTCTGAGTCTTGATATCACACCTGAAATATGGAGGTCAGAGGTCAAGGATTGACTGTTATTGGTGGAAAATTGACCTCTCACACTTGACTGTATCATGATGAAATTGGTGATGTCAAATTGCTCAAACGTGACTCAGCAGTTTAAATTCCTGGAGTAAAATAATATTTTCTTCATGTACGAGGCCATGTTCTTCCCTCAGGCCCCAGTCTTGGGCAGCTTGGCTCGAAGGGATTTGTTCCGCTTAAGGTGATTAGTAGATTGGTTCGGTTCATGCGGTAGATTTGGGGGAGAATCCAATTGGTTTGAGAGAGAGAGTCAAGTCACTGTGTTCTGCTCAGTGACCCTCTGCTGGCCTGGCGTGGGCAGGGCAGCACTGAGTGGCTCGAACAGCTGCAGGGTCATCCCGTGTCTCTGATTTAGCCCTTGGCCTCAACACCACAGCAAACAAAGCGTTCTGGTATTTGCCACCGGTGCCAGCAGCTTATGGCAATCAAAAGCAGTCACATGATACCAATCTATTTCATCCCCTATTAAGGAGGGACCCCGTGATTTTACAGTCACCTTCAGGTCTACAGTAATAACTGTCACCCATCGAAACACATAGGGATGTAATTGACCTCTAATGCACGATGTTAAAACTGAAATATTTCTGCTGCATCAGATGCGACTTGAACTAGATTTTGTGGTTTCTCTTGTGTGTACGACAAGAAAATGAAAATGTTCTGTGTCTACATTTTTCTCAGTTGTTCATATTAGGTTTCTTAGATATGGTGATGTCCTCTGAGAGAGTGTTTTCGTCCCTGTCCGTTTATTTGTTATCAAGATTATATAAAAACTGTGAATGGATTTCCAGGAAACTTGGTGGAAGGATGGGACATGAGCAAAGTAAACATCGATTAAATTATGGTGCGGATCCAGACTAAGGGGGGGGGGGGGGGGGGGGGGGGGGGGATCCTGTGAGTTTTCTTTCTTGATCTGTGAAATCTGGTATTTTCACAGATTTCTCACTGAATAATTCATGGTTTGATGCTAAAAATCATTCACGTTTAGGTGACTGATATCTATGAAAATGGGAAATTTGATGCTAATCAAACAAAAAATCTGGATTTAGCAGATTTAAATGTAGTTTCATAAGGTGGTTATTATCAACCTATCATCCTTCTGCAATGGAGATTATGATTTCATGATCTGCATTGTTTTGTTGGCTTAGCTTTAAGGCTTCATTTAGGTTAGTGGAGGCATGCAGCTCTTCTGAATGTGTCAGTAGACGCAGACTTCAGACTGAGAACTGATTGAACACTCCCTGAGCTTCTGGGTTTCAGATTCTGCTAAAACACAGAGATGTCTTCTCAAAATACTGTTTTTCGTCTGAGGATATGTTTGATTCTTTTCCCACTTCCACAGGTTTAAGTATTAGCTGCATTTTAAAACTAAATCATAAATTATTCAGACAAACTACAAATGAACCTCATGCGACCTCCCCGTCTGCCTCACAGCTACTTCAAGTTCACCTGTGTGGAGGTTTTCTATATGGAAATAATCCAGTGGGCACAGAGCCGCTGAGCTCTGTAGTCCGGGGCTCAGGCTCCAGGGGCCCGTTGCCTGGCAGCTACTATTTCTATCAGCAGCTACAGCCCCGCTAACAGCTGCTCTCTCAAGAACCGTGTAATCTAGGAATTCTCTACTGTGCTATTAGTAGAACACAATAGATCCACGTTGCTATGAAAACTAGATAAAACACACACAGTGTGTGTGTGTGGGGGGGGGGGGGGGGGGGGGATCAGTACAGCTGGAACACAGACAAACAGCTAATTTAAATCTCTTATGAAACTGATATCTTTGGATGTAGTTCAATCAAATCAGGAATCTGAGGATCATGCCACCCTTGAAAACTTTTATTTTGGTCCACGTGTTCAATCTCCACAAGAAATTAGTACATGTCATTAAAGCAAAAGTTACCAAAAGATAAATAAAGCAAAACAAACATTGTAGACCAAAAAAAGTTTAGGCTGAAACAAAACCTTTTATACTCAGAATTAAATTGACTAAGCTGCATGTTTATGATTCAAATATATCCATCTCAGTTTTGTATTCATCACCTTGTTTATAAACATACTTTGAACTTGCAAAGTGAGCTAAGTGTTTTTCGCACCTAATTATATTTACAGGACCTCACCTTGTTTTCTTAAACTTCTTTTCCCCTGAGCTCATTAAGGATCTCTAGAAAGATTCAAACAAGTTCTTGGAAAGAATTGATAGTTAAAGCAGTCTGAGCTTTTATTTACACCAACACCATAACAAACTTTTCGCACACAAACACCCATTTTTCAGAGTCTGCTCACAGAGAAATACAAATTCCGGCTTTTCTGACGACTAATTACGCAGATTAGAGCAGAAAATGTGTCTTTTAAACCTAAAAACGCAAACCTTATCTGCCGTCTTTCAACATCTGCCAAATCAAAGAGCAGAGCTTAAGTATCAATTACGATATCGCTTTATTTAGACAATCTCATGCTCGCAGGTGAATAAGAAGATTACTTTGGTCACACAGTGTGTGGTCCGCTGAAAGAAAAGAAGCCTTTTCATCATCAGAGGTGAGAACAGTGCGCCATCTTCTGGGATGAAACGAGAATGCAAATAAACACCTTTATCAACAGCTTCCCTGTGTAATTGTACAAATGAGGTTACCGATGTGTTTTTAATCATTGTTTTCACATACATATGCATTCGGGGTAACTTAGAATTCCCTTAACAACAACAACCTCTCGGCCCGTAATTAAATTAAACTTTAAGTGTATGAAAATGACAGAAAATATGGAGTAAGATAATTACACAAGGTTTCTATCAAGACGTCGTCATTTAACGACTTGTTCAGTCCATTCAGTCGGTGCTGGCTGTTGACTTCTCTTCCTGGTATCCCTCCGTCACCATGCCGTTCAGCCCGAGATCTTCATTCTGCTCAAACGTGCGAGTGTACCGCTCATAAGTCATCTCAGGATCGGGATCAGGGGCGTACACGTTCTGCATGTAGCTGTTCCCTGCCGGGTCGTCCAGGACGAGGTGGACGTCCCGTTTCACCGCGATAACATCCTCTATCTTCTCTCCGAACTCGGCCAGCTTCTGCATCCGATCGGAGGCCACGCTGTCGCCGCAGATGAAGGGGTTTTTGGAGACGATCAGGTCCTTGATGTCCTTTAGCAGCCCCTCCAGGGTGGTGAACTTCCCGCCGAGCGCTGCCATCCCCAGCTCAAAGTCCAGCTCCGGGATGAGGACGAAGCACGTCTCCGACTTGAGCAAGTCTCGGCTCATGTCTGAGACGTCGGTGATGTGCAGGGTGATCTTGGTGCCCTGATCCTCCGTGGCGCCACCCGACTTCACCTCATTGGTCCGGTGGCCGCAGCTGTCGCAGTTGGTGGCCATGATGATGACCTCCTTGAAGTGCGGGATCTGGACGAGCTTCATGTTGGTGGAGGCGGGCGCGTTGCATTCGGGGCAGTTGGTGTTGAAGACCAGAACCTCGCTTCTCATGGTGTCCAGGTCGCTGCCTTCTGGCTCTTCTGGCTCCTCTTCCAGGTCGTCGTCGGCCCGGATCCCCAGCTGCATCTCCTGCTGCATCGTCCGCTTGAACCTGGACAAGGTGAGGGCCTCATCCTTCTGAGGGGCCCGCGGGTTCTCCACAAAACTGTTGCCGGACGGGTCCTCGATCACCAGAGTGAACTCACTCTCCATATCTTTCAGCTTCCTCAGCTTCTGGATGAACTCGTCTATCTGCTCGGCCACCTCGGGGTGGTCGGCCCGCCTGGCAGCTTGGTCCTGCTCCAGCCCTGAGACCGCTCGGTCCAGCAGCCCCTCGATGGTGGAGAGGGAGCCCTTCTGGGTGAAGGGAGGGATTTCAAAATCCAGCTCGGGGATCCTGGCGGTGGCGGAGTCCGCTTTCACCACCTCCCGGTCCAGGTCCTTCTTGGTTCGCACCTTGAGGCTGTAGCACACGCCCTGGTCCTGGATCCGGCCCGCGGACTGGATCTCGGTGTTGGACCAGTTGCAGTGGTCGCAGCGGAAGGAGCTGACGATGACCTCTTTGAAGAAGGGGATCCGGGTGAGCAGCAGGCGGGTCGAGCCGTTCTCGTAGCAGTTCATACACAGACTCTCGATCTCGGTGGGCTGCCAGTCCTCGTCATCGGCGCTGAGGTCCTTGAAGACGCTGCCGCCCCGCACGCTCTCCTCGGAGATCACAGACATGGTCACGCGTCGAGTTTAAATGTGTCGCTCCGGGAGAAGTTGTTCACCTGCGCTGTGGAGTTGTCGCTCGCGGAGGAAACGTTGTTCCAGAACTTTCTAGATGTGGAAGCTTCAGCAGCTGCGCACGTTCGAGTAGATCGTGTTGTGTCACAACTTCCGCGTCTTCTTCTTCGGGGACAGTGGAGCGGCCTGGGAAGTCGCTGCTGCCCCCCTCTGCTTTGTCAGGGTACTGCATAAAAATGACCAATATTAACGTGATTAAATGATTAAAAAAATTATATCTAACATCTTATACGATCACACAGGGTTGTAAATGATAAAATGTGTAATATCAAACATATGGAGTTTCTCCCTCAGAATAGATCACACAGGGTTTTAAATTATTAAAATAATTACAATATCTAACATTTTATAACATCACAAAGGGTTTTAAATAATAAAAAAAAATGATATGATCTAACATATAAATCTATCTATAGTGTAGCTATACATGATAAAACATGTATAGCTACACTATAGACTTTCTTGTTTTTGTAGTTAATGTATTGTAATAGATTTTAGGACAATAATTCCTCTCACCTGGATTGAGGGTGAATTAGTTGAGCGGGTCTGGAACTTAATATATAATTAATGAATTATTTGAGGGGTATTCATTAATGTATTGACTTATAGAATGTGTTCCTTTGATGATTTCTTAGATTTTTCACAGTTAATGGCTTTGTTGTTTCATTTTTGCTTTTTTAAATTTGGACAATTTTGAGGCCCTGTACATTTGTCCTCTACTGGGGAGCTTGCAGAATTGTGAGACAGAGACAGAGACGTATATATTTGCTCCTGGTTTTTGTTTAATTCCTCTTGTGAAAATATAATATTTTGATTTTAGGAAAAATTCCCTGGATTTATATTTAGGAGCTTTCTAGCTAGATGTTGGATGGAGACATTTTTGTTTCTCAAACTTGAGGACTATCACTGTCTTTAAAAACAACTACTGCACATTATTGTCTTGTTATTTAGTTTTTTTTGTATATTTGAAATGCCACAAACATCATTAGTTTCTCTTATTGTCATTTTGACACAGATATCCATCCATTGTAAAAGGGAAGTAATGCCCTCCCACCTGAAGACCGTCTGCTCAGGTTTCTTGTTGACAACAATGCAGACACAGAGGAGACCGTCCCGTGTGCCAACTGTGACCAGGAAAGTCACAAAAAGGTACTAATACACTGTTGTGTGTAAGTGTTTAGTTACATAACGGCATCAAAGTACAAATAGACAAGATACAGACATTAAAAACAACTTGTGTTTTATAATTTTGGTGAATCACAGTAACAGAAAGGACATGAACCAAACTTCAGATATCATATTCAGAGCACATGACTGCTGTATTGTTTTATGCCTTAAGATATCAAAGAGGAACAAGAATCAAAGCATTTAACAGAGATACAAACAGTACGCTCTGGAAAACTTTTTTAAATTGATTTCTGTGTATGTAGATGACACAGGGACACATGCACTTTGGAAACTTGCTGTTGTAATTCAGGACGTTAAAACCTCTGTTGTTGGTGGGAGAACAGAGTGTCTCAAATTATGTTGGTGGCATTTAATTATTTGTTTGTAAAGAAATAAAACAAACCTGAAAACAGACCTTTTTTTTTGTTTCTGTACAGGAAGCAGGGCTGATGTACTTCTGTAATACCTGCAGCCAGCCACTGTGCGGCGACTGCAAGGAGCTGACTCACAAGGCCAGAATGTTTTCCCATCATGAGATTGTCACCTTGGCCAAACGCACTAAAGCCAAACACAGGAAGTGCTGTGAGTGTCACCTGTACTTTACTCCTGAGAGTTACAGGCCAGACAGGTTTTATTACACCAGTGGTACAATGTTGTTCAGGAGAACTGTTGTCCCACCTTGAAGCTCCTGGGCTGCATGTCTATCATATTCAACTCAAGTATCTTATTTTTATATACGTTCAGTTACTTAAATCCTTTGGGCTGAAGTTAAAACGGCATCTGTGTCTCCGCAGCTCTCCACGAGGAGCCGTACATCCTCTTCTCAACAGAGAACAAGTCAATGCTTTGCATCAAGTGCTTCAGAGACATGCAAGTGTGAGTGAATCCACCACATACATCACTAATATAGTCTGTCTCCTCTCCTCTCCTCTCCTCTCCTTCATCTCTCCTCTCCGCTAATCCCTCTATCCTCCCTCTACTCGCCTCCCTCCTCCTTCCTCTCCTCCTACTCCTAGCTCCTCTCCTCTCCTCTCCTTCTCCTCTCTCTCTCCTCTCCTCTCCTCCTCTCCTCCTCCTCTCCTCTCCTCCTCCTCCTCTCCTCTCCTCTCTCCTCTCCTCTCCTCTCTCCTCTCCTCTCCTCCTCCACCGTCTGACAGTGACTTGTCGTTTGTTTACCGCAGGGAGAGTCGGACTCACTGCATTGATATTGAAACAGCCTACATGCAGGGCTGTGAGATGTTGGACCAGGCTGTGCTGGTGAGAGAGTCCTGTCTGTGCATCTACACTGGCATCGTGCAATGCAGCATAGGTCTATGCAAAACTAGTTTAGCTCATCGAAGGGCAATTTAAATATAGTTTTTCAAAATAACACTTCAAACATTTTATAATTGAATAGAGATATATGCAAATTGCTTTTGGGGAGATTCTATGTGTGGGTTAGGATTAGGGGTTTGAATACAACAAATATTTTACTGTTAAGGTTTTTGCATCAGCTCAAGAGAAATAAACTGAACACGTAATTATATGGCAGGAAAAAACGACCCCCCATAAAGATATTCAAATCTGCTAGATAAAGATATTTTTTTGGGAACTGCATCAAATTGCAATCACCAATAAATACAAGCCCTGTAAATATGCATGGTTTAATGAATTCAAGATCCGTTCATTAGTCTCTGACAAATTAATGAAAATATATCAAAATAACATATGTTTCAATATTTAAAAAAAGTGAAAATAAAATCCTGCATCTGTTCCATAATCTCACCAAAACGTAATAAGTTCTTCTCGTACTCAGGCTCCATTCCTCCACTAAGCAAAATCGGTTTCATAGTTTTTGCATAATCCTGCTGACAAACGAAGCAACAAACAGACACGTGGTGAAAACATAATCTCCTTGGTGGATGTGATTAAAGAGAATACACGGGAGAAACGTAGAAAAAGCCGATTAACACAACAAGAAAACATTACAACCTAATTAAAAACGTCATTGATCGAGTCCTAAGATGCAGGAGAAGCTGTTATGAAGTCAGAACAGGTAGATTTTTAAGTCTGATGACATATGAACGTGAGTTAAGTTTCCCACAGCGACTGACGCTGACAGGGAGCCGCCTCCCCCCCCCCCCCCCCTCTCGCTCTGTAGGTGGTGAAGGAGCTGCAGACTTCAGCCCGGGAGGCGATCGTCCTGCTGAGATCAATGATCGGAGAAGTGTGTCTAAATGTGGAGGAAGAAGAGAACGCGATCTGCAGTCTCTTCAACAGTCTGCAGGTTGTACAACGATCCTGATGCGATAGATACAGAATATATGTCCCTCAAATATCCATCGACTCCAAACCACCACATTTATTGAAATCGACAGCCGGATTCCAGACAGACAAACAATCTCAGAACAGTAAATATATGTATTTCACCAGAGAATCTTATACATACATCATATTCTTCTGTTAACATATGCTAATACATCAACATGTGTTTTCATTGAGTCTATAGGCAGCTATCAACAGCAAGCTACATTAAAAATACTGTCTAAATATCTAAATTCTGTCTCTCTCCATTTATCTCCGTTGAATTCTGACCTCTTGATTGTAAAGAGGTAAAACTTCTCCCTGTGGAGAAACGGGTCGTTCACTTCTCCTCCTCTTCGTGCAGCTACACGTGTTCGATTCCGACATGGTCAGTCGGTTTGGATTCAGTGCAGGCATTTCTCTTTTTTTTTTTTTTTTAAATCAATGCTGGTTTCCAATGGCCTTGAATGCTACATGAGATGTGTGTATAAATACACTGCTTCTCAACTCCCGACCAATACAGAGCTGACATTAGCATTTCAAACAGCGTCTGATGTTGCAATTACAAATACATTCAACTGCCCATTGGTATTCCAGGCGGATTACCTGCTGTTTTAAGGTTCTTTGAGGATTCTGGTGCTCATTATATATAACATACAAATCCATAAGTACATGTTCCTCACCACAGAAACTTCAATTTGTTATACAGCACAAAAATACATCAAATGAAAAAACAAACCAATAAAATCACCTGTAGCAGCCGTCATAAATATCATCACGGTCAAAGCAGACTGTGAGTTGCTCCTCTAATTCTTTCTACGTTGCTTTATGGGAGAATTGCACGTATCAATATCAAACTCAAAAATCTGCCACATATAGTATGCATATATAAGTTATTATTTTTATTTTATTGTCTACTGTGAATACACACAACACACTCAAACGCTCACTAGAATCTATTTGTAGTATTATTCGGCACGTGGCTCAGTCTGACTGTAGTGGGCAGTGAAGTTTCTCCTTTCTCCAGCATTAGCACAGTTTGGCCACTAGGTGTCTCTGTGAACCTTCCTCCGAGGGACAAGCCAAGAGAGAGAGCAAACACCACACTGTGGAATTCACGCCTACTTTTTTCCACTATCTTGAAAATTCTTCAGGCGTTAAGAACTCAAGGCCGTTCTCTCAGCAGTGTCAGGAATAAAAGAGGCTGTTTTCTCTGTTTCTCTCCTGACAGGAAAAACTAGCAGAGAGGAAGAAGATTCTGCTGAAAGCAGCTCAGAGGTAAAAGGAAATACACAAAGATTTACAAATCTCACTATTTACTAAATTGAATGCTATAATGCTGCTGTCACCGGGACACTTCAAACGTTTTCCTTTTTTATTATGGTGCTGCATTGTACTGTGATGAATAGCTGTTGCCTGCTTCCCCTGAAATAATCTTCCTCTCCAACAAACAATGTTTTCTTGGGGGATTTTCATTTTGACAAAGTGTGATGCTGAATTAGAAACACTTGAGCGGATCACAGTTTTCAAGGACACGCTTGTACCTGAGTCCTGTCAGTGAAAATTAAGTCAAGTGACAAAAAACTGGTAATTATAGACTTACACTGTCAACAGCAGCCACATGGATGCAATTTGTAGATTTTCTCTAAGTGTTACATCAAAACAGCACATTCTCCACCAACTGTGGGACCTGCAGGGCCATTACTGTCATGTCAAACCTTCTCCAACACCTTTTTAATGTGGCTGTTTACAGCTACAGCAGCCACAAGACTGTGAAGTGATAAATAATGAAGAAATTACCTTTTATTGACAGGCTCGCAAAACCATTAATTTAATGCTAAAATAAGTATCCCTTGAGGGATCATTAAAGTTTGATTTAATGTCATCCACCATTGGCAACTAATTAGTCGTTAAGAACAAATTATTGCACATCAGTTACATTTCATGGAAGATTAATGAGGAAGCAGTGTGGGATAGATACGCTGTTTTAAAATAAAGGTTGGATATTCACTTAGGGACCATCAATAAGTTCCCGTTTCAATCGTGTGATTTTTTGAAATATTACTGTTCATGTAAAATATCAGAAGCACTAAATTCTAATAAAACTAACTTTGTCCTGTTTGTCTATGGCAGAGTCCAGCACCAGGTTGCAGGATAAATATATATTCATATAGATTCACAGGTACTGGCACGAGTATAAATGTAAAATAAACATGAGCAGGTTTACCGGGTGAGAACTGAAGGTACAATGATTACAAATCGAAATCAGCTTATATGAAACATAATCAGCTGATTTGAGTCTAACATGGAGGCTATAGGAATTTGTTGATGGTCCCTAAGTGAAAGCCCAGTGATCCAGAGTGAGAGTTTTTCAAATAACCAGCTTAAATCTAACTTCACTGTGGTTGGTTGGTTTCTACAGTTTTCTACGAGGCTCCCATTTCCAGATAACAACAATCTCGCATGCAAGAAATAAACGAGAACCATTTAGGAGCACTTTATCTTTTCACTGTGCGTTCCGTGTATACGTGTGCACGATTGAATCAGAACAATTTAGTGCGTGTGAGTGAGTGAGTGTATCGAGTTGCACTCTGTGGGGATCTTTAATGAGATTTCTTTTGTGCCCATGGTCCTCCATCTCTCACTCGTTGCCTGGAAGCCGTCCGGTGGCTTGGTTCCCGGAAGGGCTTTAAAGGCTATTTATGTCGGGCCCTGTGTGTCCGGCCCTGTGTCTCTCTGCTTATGTGTTTGTTACGCGAGTAGACGGATAGATTAGCTTCTGGAAATATGGAGTGGGTGGGTTGTTCCTGCAGCTGCACCTCCTGAACTGAAGGTGTAGCGTTACATGTTCATGTGTTTTGTGTGTTTGTGTGTTTGCAGTCAACACGAGGAGAAGGAGAAAGCACTGAAGGAGCAACTGTCACATCTTACTGCGCTTTTACCGACCCTCCAGGTAGAGTCACATAAAGACCTTCTAAGAAACTAGAAAGGCATCGGAGTGCACACCTGCCCCAAGGCCCAACAGTCGCCCCGAATTCAATCAAGCTGCACGAATTTCACTCTCAGATATCAAAGATAACAGTTCCAGAAATATGGTGGATTGTTTTTTAAAGGGTGAAAATGTTGAAAAACTAATTCCTAGATACACACCAAAATTAAATGGGTTTTTATTGGAATTTATAATCTTATTGTGCTTTTTTTTATATGTAAAATCTTAATCTGACCAGAGAAAAGTTGTGGAGTATTATTGGTAAATGGTCAACGAAGTGGGAAAGACTGGGATCGAACTGCCGAGCGTCGAGAATACAGCTGATTATATTCATCCACAGCAACGGGCAATAGTGTTGGGGGGGCCCCCAGGTCCCTTTCGCCTGGGGCCCCCAGGTCCCTTTTGCCTGGGGCCCTTAAAGTCCTTCGAAATGCCCCTGAGCTTAACGTAGCACGTGTAGTATAAAATTGAAATGCTAAAATAAAGCAAAGTGAAGTAAAGCAGTAAAGTGTATTTAGTTCCTTTCCACTACTTCTTTACTTTGTGTAGTTTATGAATTAAATCCGATTTGATATCAGTGTTAATCCATCATGGTGTCCATGTTTGTTTGAGGTCTAACTGTTAATCTGTGATGTGTTCAGGTTCATCTCGTCACGTGTTCGGCCTTCCTCAGCTCGGCCAACAGGTTTGAGTTTCTGGACATGGGCTACGTGAGTACAGCGGGAAGTGGAGAAATACGTAAACCAAGAACTACGTGTATTATAATAATTACATAATGTAAATAAAGGAGAAAAGGAGAATTCAAATAACAAAACCCATCATTTAGACTGAATATTGTAACCGAAAATAAATAAATTTAAGTGTTGAAGGGTTTGTAGTTTGTAGTTTGTTCTGAAGACGTCGGTAGAGACAGACATCACATATCAGCTGGACTGAATTGGTCTTGAAGTGGAGTCTGTGTGTCACGCCTCAGCGAGGTGGAGCGGGTCACTGACTCACATCCGCGTGTTCCTGCTTCCACAGCAGCTAATGGAGCGGCTGAAGAGGATCGTGAAGCTCCCTCATCGCCTGAAGCCGGTTCAGAGCAGCAAAGTGAGTGTTCCCGCGGAGCTGGAGGAGGTTACACTCAGACTGGGATCCACAGAAGTCGCCTGACTAGTTGTGTCACCAGTTCCCAACTGTTTCACCACATTTTCATCTCTGAGGCTCGAAAGCCCAGAACCATGTTTTTCTGTATTTTGTCTTTTCTTTTTCCTCATTTCTCGAGTTTAATAGCTGTTTGAGAGATGTCCTGTACTGGAAGAGAATTCCACTGACAAACGGTTTTCACAGAAGACTAAATGACTTGCTCTCTGTCCGTCTTCCTCCAGATCAACACAGACTACAGGAGCGAGTTCGCCCGCTGCCTGGAGCCCTTGCTGCTGCTGGGGCCGCGCTGCCCCCCCTCTCTGGCCGGATCTATAAGTGTTGCAGCAAGGTGAGATGAGTTAATCATTAATGTGATGACTAATTGATCCTTTCCTTCTGCGATGTGCACGTATATATCACCACAACATCCTCTGCACTCTTCCAAGGAATTAGAAAAACGTCCTGGGCGGAACATTTCACACTTGTTTGGCATCCAAACGCTAGATTCCCCCCCCCCCCCCCCCCCCGCAAATGGTTTACAACTACAGCCTCTGTATGGTAGACAGCGATGAGTGCAGTGAGAGGAGAGGAGGCGCCACGCTGAGTCCCACTATGGCAGTTATCCTGTCTGTCTGTCAGTCAGTCTGTCTGTACACTGGGATCTTTAGGAAAGTCACCTTGTGGCACAGGGACTGGCAAGGAGGCCGTTGATCCTGTTTTAGAAAGGACGTACAAGTCGTGGATAGAGATGCTTTCGGTTTGCCGTCTTAAAGAGAAGTTATATTGAATTTGCTTGTAATCTGGAGTAAATAAAAACATCAGGAAATCTTTAAACATTGCAAAAACAGTCTTTTAACTCACTTAAGTCCTTTAACAGTTGAGTGAAATCATGAGGAAATACAATATTTACTTGACGACCTATCACAATAAAGGTTTTACATTCCTTTAGCTCACATCCCTCCACGTACGCACACCTCCCTTGACCAGTATTTTTTCCACATCATCACCCACTAGTGTCGCCGTACTGACAACTCTCCAACTTGTTTAGTGCTCTGCCGGTGCCAGTGCAAGACGCAGAGAGGGCAGGAGTCGGTGGGCCGGGGGGCTGGCACTATTTTTATCGTAATTTCACAGAACTCTCTGGGGAATGCGTCTGGAGCGGTTATGGGCCGCTGTGTTCCAGGCCGCTGATGTCACGGCCTTAGCGCGGGCAGAGACTTTAATTGGCGTCACCGGTGGGAGGACAGGCGCTGGGTGACAGAGGGTGAAGTGTGTGTAGCAGCACAACGAGAGGAATACTTGTTATAGACAGGTTGCATCAACATTAGAGAGGGAAGGAGAAAGAGGCTGCCACAGGTGAGTGGATGTGGATGTTATTCTTTTTTAGATCTTTGCAGTCTATTCTCTTATGTAGTGCAGTTTGCACATTCAATACATTTAGCTTTCCCAGTTGCTCGTCTTGAGATATTTCTCATGGGGATAAAGGTTTGAGGAAATGTGTTTTATCAGATGTGCTATCAAAGGAAAACTTGATTGTAGTTACATGAGATGCTTGACTCCACAGTTTGTCCACTTCAGGAGGAGGAAACAGGCTTTTCCTCACCGTATGGTCGTTCAGAAAACCGCCCACATGGTGTGTAGTCTATTATTGGGCTCAACCGAACGTCTCGTACTGTCTGATACATCCTCATTCGCCATCTGAAAGCTTCCTCCACCACTTATCAGCCATTAATGCAGGATGCAAAGCGGGCGGCGTCTGGTGGCCGGCCAGCTGGCTGACTGCAATTTTATCACAATTTCACAGAATAGAAGTTGTGCCGGGTTCTTTCATGCAGCCGATGCTGCTGCTGCTGCTTAAATTGGCTGTGCAGGGACACGGAGGACAAAATTCACAAATTATATGGAGAGGGATGTTTTCACGACTCGACTGTCGTAAATTAGATTCAGGGCCGTTTGGGACAGGTTCTGTAAGAACCCAGATTAAATGCAGGTTTATCTAAAAGGCTGGTTTTGTGCTAGATACACATTTGAACACGGTTCTTGGAGGTGACAGGGGAGATGTGAGTGATCAGAGTGACACTCATGGCCCTTGACACATGGAGTAAGGGTTGAATATTTTATATTTACTTTTATTTTCAAATCCTCGAGATGAAGTGTAGTTTTAAACGTCCCTCTCTTGGATTTAAAGTAAAATCGAAACTTGGAGAATTTGGAATGACTTTTTGTGTATCTGCAATATTTACTTTATTATGTAGAGATAAAAACTAGCATCAAGGTTGAGCTTGACAGAAGCTTAGCAGCTCAGGGTCGAGGAGTAGAGATGTTGCATCAACATTATTTTTTGTTTACTGAGAAAAGGTCTTTGAGGCCCTGATACAAAATCTGATAAAGATCAAGCAGAAAACACATTTAATTTGATTTGATATAGAGAAAGTTATATAAATCTTCGATGTAGTTAAAAGGTAATATGTGACTTTCAATAACAGAAACCTAGGATCTGTTTTTTTGCAGACAGTGAGCACACAATTCCCCACTGACAGCAGCAGAAAGCTCAGGAAGCAAGAGAATAGGCTCAAAACAATATGAATATTGCACTGGAGGATCTCAGTGTTTTGATCTGTGCATGGAGCAGAGCTGTTCATATACAATCTATGCAGCCTTGTGTAGAATGTGTTCTACGTGAACCTTTAATCCTCCTGTGGTTTAACAGACAGAGCTCAGCTACAGGTTATATAAAGCTGACGGGCAAAACAAAGGTCATAACATGTTCAGAGCACAGTTACAAATGTGAGAAGTAAAGGCAGCTTTGATTCTTTGATTTCCTCCTCACCTCAGGCTCCAGTCGCCTCTCTCCATGTCCTGCCGCTCCCCGTCTCTCAGTGAGATGCCTCTGGGCTCGGTGTTGGGGCGAAGGCCGACGTCTCACTCGCAACATCTGCACCAAGGTGCTCCTGGCCGAGGGAAGGGAGACGCCCTTCACCGAGCACTGTCGCAACTATGAGAACACCTACAGGGTGAGAGCTCTGAGTGGGCACTTCACCTGGCATCTGTACACGGATCAAGTCTCTTAATATCATGTCTTATGTAGTATTAACGTGTGCATGTTTACAGACTCTCCAGATGGAGATCCAGAATCTCAAGGACCAGGTCCAGGAGCTGCACCGAGACCTGACCAAGCACCACTCCATCATAAACACAGATACAATGGGCGAGGTCCTGGACAGGTCGCTGCACATCGACAGCCAGATCACTGCCCAGTACTCCACTGTGGAAACTGTGAGGGTCCTGTTTGAAGAGGTGCGTCCGGTGGAACCTCCACGTTTTGACCTCTACCGTTACTCTGCCTCCACCAGACACAAAAACGTTTCTACAGTTCTCCAAGCCTCGCACTAACTAGTTTTACTTACCGCTAAAAATGCAGGTTGCTGACGATGCAGAGAGAAACAAGGACAAAGTAGTAAATGTCAAAGTCTCCACGACGAGTCGACTGCAGTTCATCTGTTTTACTTCATGAGCTTATTCATGTTTTCTTCTCAGATCTGGGAGGAAACTTTTCAGCGGGTCACAAACGAGCAGGAGATCTACGAAGGTTCGTCCTCAGCAGCGACAACGAGGAGACAGCCAACTGTTGCTCATTTTGTTGACTGTCTAAATATCATTTTCTTTCTGCGCTGACTCCAGCTCAGCTTCTGGACCTGATGCAGCTGAAGCAGGAGAACTTCTACCTCACCACCATCGCCAAACAGATCAGCCCTTACATCTTGTCCATCGCCAAGGTCAAAGAGAGACTGGAGCCCAGGTGCTGAGTTCACAGGGAGTTTGTCCATCTGCTGCCAAACCAGTTGATTCATGACACTTGACTGAAATCCCTCTTGCCTCCACCATTTGATATGAAGCACCGCTGTATGAATCATTAGTGTGTGTAATAACCGAAAGGATAACAACAACAGAAATGTGTAGTTTCATCATTATCATAAACACGGGCAATGTAGATTAATCAGTTTAGCAGCTTATAAGTATTACGCTTTTTTAAAATGAAAATATATATTTGTGACCTGTCTTCTAAAGATGTTCATCCTCAGTATAGGAGCCAAATACTGAGAGAGAGATTCAAACATTGTTAGATTTGTTCTTTTTGTATCAGCTCTGACAACTTTAGAAAATGACATATTTCTAAAAATATGTTTTCCAGGTGTCAGGAGCCGAAGGAGCAACATGACGACCGCACGGAAACGATGCTGAAGATCTACGAAGACGGCTCGATGACCAAGGAAAGTCACGACAGGTATCAAAACACACGGCCAGACTGAAACTCTTTTAATGAGAGGGAGGGAGAAGTAGTTAGAAAACAGCTGCAACTAGAATACCTAGGAGGGATGTGGGATAATGACAGCAACGCCCCAGATGTTACCCGTTGACCTCTGTGTTGACCCTGCTCCTCGTCTGTTCTCGCCGACAGTGACAACCAGGCGTGTGCCGCCGACCAAGACAGAGACAAGAACCCCCGTCCACTGATCCTGGAATCAGGGGACAGCTCCGTCAAGGCCAATCATCCAGGCAGGCCGAGGGGGGGCCCCACGGAGACGCCCAGCCACAATGAGATACCTTCATAAACACCGTGTCATTAGATTTCTCACCCCCACCCCCTCTCCCTCCCTCCCCTCTCCCCGGCCCTGTGGAGCAATGGACCTTAATTCAGCTGCAGCCAGCCCAGGATGGTACGTGACTTCTTCGGCTGTCCAGAAACTGGGCGTCACGTTTCCTCAGCAGCTGTCAACGGTGACGGCGACTGTGAGCGTACACACGCGGAGGTCAAGGAGTCGCAGCTGTCACACGGGGAAAAAGCCTCCTCGCTCCGAGCGGGCGGAGATAACGATATCAGAAAACACTGCGTTGACGTTATTTAAAAAAAAAAACACGGACGGCTGTGATGAGAGAATAATCTTACTTCTCCAGACTGTTTGTGTTTGGACTGTTAAAATGATGAAGTGTGCCGAAGGTGTGACCGATCGCCCCCTTTTGTCTTTGTATCTACAGTGGGTGTAGAATTGCTTTTCGCAGTATCTGTTCTTTGCATAAAACATTTCCTTTTGGTGACTGAAGCCTCGTGATGAATGACCGATTCCCTGCAGCTGAGCCGGCGTCGATGGCGCCGATGGAGCTGTGCAAGCGATGATGTGTCATTCCGGGTGTGGGTGGGCAGAGGGTCGCGTATTGATTTGTTTCATGGGTATCATCTCATCGCATGCATTTAAGTCTCCTGCAAAATGAGGCTGGGGGAGGGGGGGTTCTTTTTTCACTGCAGTTTCTACATCGTCATGCAAAAGATTTTTAAAAAAAAAGTGATTTACAGACGTGTGCGGATGTTGGCCTTCACCTCAAAACTCCAATTTTTTTTTTTTCTTCGACCCCTGCTCAATATCCCAGCCGAGCGAGGAGCTGCTGCTGCTGCAGGAGATATATTCCTCTTGGTTCGCCTCTCAAATCGACTGCAGCGTGCTTTAAGGCGTTTGCCCTGCAGGACATCAGCAGGTAGCTCTCCCACTTCCCCCTCTCTTTTCTCCCCTATAGGCTTTTCCTTTAATTAATCTTGTTAGTAGTAAAATAGAATCTGTGTAAAAAAAAATACCAGCAAGAGGGTGGGACGTAAAGATGTGTACGGTACCACTGCAAAAGGAAGGGTGATGTCCAAATTAAATCAATTCTCTCTTTTTTATTTGTAATAGGACTTATTTATTCAGCCAAAAAAACCATCTTGGAGAAACACACACACAGGAGAGCGTTTCAAGGTGAACACCCCCCCCACCCCACACACACACACACACACATGCTAAAGAGGCAGGGACGGCCCCTTATTCTCAGCACAGGTAAGGATAATAACGAGCAGGCAGACTGATGGCTTCAGAACACACAAGGGGGAGGTTATTTGCATCTCGCTGCCGGAGTTAAAGTGGGCTCGGTTCGGAGCTGCAGCTTCCCGGGACATATCGGGGTCACGGCGGCCTGAAGGAACAGTGGCGCTCTGCGGAGGAGTCAGAGGTGCGGATTCATTAAAAATACATTTGTGACAGCGGAGTAACAAATGGCCGTGCCTGTGCTTCGGTCCTGTACACCGTCCCCGTGGTCATTCATCATCTGCACTCATCCAACCACCGGGTCCATGTTCACTGTTGATTATTCTCTCTCTCTCTCTCTCTCTCTCTCGGCCGGGCTCCCTCACCTGCTGCTGGAGGGAGAATTCAACTCCGAGGGTTGTTTCACTGCAGGAAGGAAATAACAGTCATGGCACATTTAGTTCATCAACTGATGCTCCTCATTTGTTTTTATGCCCTGGCCACACTCGTGCAGATATTTTCGCAAAATGAATTTGCTTTTCAATCATCCTGGTGTAAGTGTTTCTGTGTGAAACTGAGCATTTGGGAAATGATATCACAGTTTACTGCGCACATGTTGCTTTGTGTAATGAGCAGAGACACCAGACACAACAACAATGGCGGCTCTATACCGGTTCCTCTCCTGATACAACTGAGTACAAGATCACAGCTACATTTATTTTGTAGTCATTTTTGTGTGTTTGCGTCTGGATGGAGTCATATTTTAAAAACCAAGGTTGTGCGGATGGAGATTTCTTAAAAATCTGTGAGAAAAATATCAGTTCAAAAAACTATCTGCACCAGGGGTGAATCCAGGGGCGGGGCTAGGGGGGGGGGGGGGGACTGGCCCCAGCTTAAATCCAATTGGCCCCTGATGTGCCCCTGCCCATTAGTAGACTTTAAAAAAAAATAAACTAGTCACTAAGTAACAATAAATATGACATTTTATGCTCTAAGCTTTTTTGAAGTACACAATTACTGTAATAAATATAATTGATATGTCATTTAGAAATATCCTCGATCCGCCACCGATCCGCGGTCGTGTGGGTGTGGCTTAAGAGCGGACAAACCTTAACTCCATTCACTTTACATTATCACAGAGATTTACCAGAAGAAGAAGTCTGCCTCCAAGGAAACCATTATTCAAATCTAAAGTCGTCATCATCATGTAATTGAAGAAAAAAAAAACATGAAAGACAGAAGAGAAAGATAAAGATCAGATGAATGTTTAATGGTCTCCGTGGAAAAACTGGGTCATCGAAAGAAATGAAAGAAATTACAATTAGACCAAATAGAGCAGATTGAGATAAAACCACAAATGGTTAAATAATGAGGATGGAAATACACGGACGTCTTAATCATGCTACACAGAACCGCGGCGACGAGCCTAGAGAACTGCAGCGCTGCAGTTTTACAGCTTAATACATTTCTGTCGACTTTTATATAGATGGGAGCTTTAAAAGACGATTACAGAACATGTCAAAAAAGTATATTAGTTCTCTCTGGTTTGTTGCCAGGAGCAGGTGGTGCTGATGGTCGTCATGTTGACGAGACGAGAGGTCGTGACTCGTCCTGGACGCTGCACTGACTCACTGTCGGAAAGTGACAGGACGGACTGTAACTTTAAATTCAGTCGGAGCACAGAGGACGATATGGGAGCTCCCCGAAAGTGAAGCCAAAATATCTTGATCGCCCCCTGTTGGCTGTCTACAGCATACGTCATAAACCCCCACCTCCTAATCATCATATTTCCAAACAGTTTTGGTTTTAGAGATTTAACAACAGAAACAATGTGTATATACCTTTAAATACAGTCTATGTGTATATACAGACGTGTGGAGTTTAAAACACAAGGGCCAATCACTACTTTCATTACAGATCCAGTGTTTCAGGAACTCAATGCTCACTGAGAAGTCGAATTCAGGATTTCTCAGCCTCTGCTTCTTTCATGACGGTTCTTTTGTCATGCATTTATAAGGAACCCCCCCCCCCCCCCCCCTTCCCCAGGAGACAGTGTTAACAACTGCAGCCAATCAGTCCTTTGCCTAATGTCGAGGGGATTTGTCGCCCCCCCCCCCCCCTTCTCTGTGGGCCGCCGTGCGCTTGGAGGGTAAATGGAATCAATGCTGATGGCGTTATCACCGATGGCAGATGGACGAGGCTACAGTGTGAAAAGGTCAGGGGGGTTGAGAGAGCGCCCCCTGGGGACCGGAGATGCTCCAGGCATCAAAATGTCATCCCTGAATCAATATCACCTGCGAACACTGGTTTCATCTCCGAGGGTTTGTGATGTCTCTGCTCCTTTCCTCACCGTTGCAGCTCCAGATGTTTGACAGTCCTCCTTCACTTTCTTTTCCTCCACAAATATCTGCCCACCCAGAGGAGGCGGATTATTTCTCCTGTGCATCTAAACTCAAACACAGACCTGTAGGTCACGGCATGTCAATAGATTTTATCACTCGGTGCCCCGCGCTGTATAATTGACCCATAAGTCACAGCCAGAGGTTTCAGTTTGATCCCAGCTGCTCTCAGGTTCATATTTTTGTATCCCCCCCCCGTCGTCGTCTCTGCCTGCATCGGGAAGTGTGACTGAAAATGTGCTAATTGCAGTTTTCTTTGTATTCATTTATTTTGAAATAATTGGGAGTCTGCACTCTGCAAGTCTGAAAGTCTAGTTTATATTGAGTTCATGTTTACTGAGAACGCAGAAAGAAAACACGGTGGTGCATAAACAAAATCATGAGAGGACGGTGCACTGGGAAATTGGAGGCAAATATAAATATTGTTAGTTAAAATAAAGTAAAGTAAAATGACTTGCATAAAAATACAGTCAAATAAAAGTCTTTACCACTCGTCTCAAGTCGGCACCGTGGAGGACGCACCAAGGACTCGAGTCACATGACGTGGTTGACTCAGACAAATGATTCAACTTGACTTTTACTAAATATTTACTTTTTCTGTTTAACGAGAAGAGTTTTGTTTTGATTTTTGAACGTGATTCACGTGAGTTCTGGCGACGAAACAGATAAACAGCGCCCAACGCAGGAAGCAGCTGTGGAGTCGGCCCCCAAGATGGACAAGTTTTAATTTTAGATTATGTTGCTGATGAACAAACATGTCGGAAACAGTATTTCAGCATTTAGCGTTAAGCCAGACGCAGTATGAGCCTGATGGTGAATCCACATGTGTGTTTTGTTTGGGACATTTTCTGCAGTGGTGCACTAATTCAGGTCTTTTCACTTGTTGCCTTCTCAAACCGTTAATCATAATGTCATTTTGTGTGAAATAGAAAATACTCCAAAAATACTTATATTCTCATATAGCAAAGATAAATAACTTGAAACTTGTGAGTTTCTCTCCCGGGAAAAGAGAAAAATCCTACGAAATAACTGAAATGAACAAAGCAACATAAGAAAACAAAAAAGCAATATCAAGGTATTGAATCAATACTTCATATGAAACTCTATGAGTGGTATTGCCTGTGTTGAATCAACACTGTGCAGTATTGATTCTGATCAGTTTAAAGTTTGATAAAGAGGCAGAATGTTACTTATTTGATATTTACCTCAGACACCAGATCACTTGTGCAGGGGATTTTCTTTTTAAAAAATGAATTAAGCACTAAAAGTTGTTAGTTTCTTCACCAAATATGTTTTTTCTGGAATAAACATAAATCAGATTTCAGAAATATTAGTCTCATCTCGACGCTGTAAATAAGACGTCTGCAGCTCTGACGCCCACAAACTCATTCTTTCACAAACCTCCCCCGGGGGGGGATCGTCGCTAACGCAATAACAGAGCTGACAAATTGAGTTCCCTTTTTATTGCGTCCAGCAACAATGGCAGCGAGTGAGCGTGTCCGTGAACGGGAGGAATCACAGGTGTGAGCCCGAGGATGTGTCAGGGCTCGGGAGAGCGAACCCGGCGGCTCCGTATTAATCAGCAGCTTGTTGGTTTCTCCACCATCGTCCTCCCCACCGTTTGCTTTTCCATTTCACGGCCCCGGCCTCCCAGTCCGGTCAGAAGCTCTGATTTTGGCCTCGTTACTGAAACATCTCACCTTGTCACAGCTGCAGCAGTGATTTTACTTTATTAGAGCAAATGATGTCAACTCCGACCTGCAGGTAGAAAGGTGCACAGACACTCCGGCAGGTAACAGGAAACTAAAGCAGGTAACGAGGTGACAGGCCGGAGAGTTGACCACAGCACGGAGGGAATCACAGTGAGACACACGCAGGAGGATCGAGGGAACAGACGGAGGTGAACTCTCTGGTAGAAACACAGCAGAGACAACAGGGAACAGGTGTGTAAGTGGGCGGGGACGTTCCACTGGTTGGGAGCAGTGGCTGCTGGGAGCACGAGGACATCTGGTGCGCTGGTGGAGCATGACGGGAATAAACAAATTCAGTTAGAATCCAATTAGAAACCAGTTTAAGATTCCAGGCAATTTATTACAACGTATAAACTTTGTCCCAATTTAAGGGGGGGGCTGCGTGGACTGGGCTTCGAGGGCGCCGTTTTTTTGGTTCGCTCTCCAGATACCATGTGATGTATGTTTTTATCACATGTCTGATCTGCTGCTATATATTTAGCTCCAAATTACATCCGGATGTTGAGAGGAAATTGAGAGCATTGTGTAAGTAAATCAAATTACTGACCAATTGAATGAAGCTCGATTTAACTGAAAGGATTCAGAGTCGGTGCGTGACACAAGTTCTTGCCTCGACTTCTCTCATCTACGTCCTCAAAAATCAATAATCAGAGAACGAGCAGATCACCTCTTGTTGCCGGAGACGCTGGAGGTGACAGAGGCAACTTTTTATCCTCACATTGCCTCTCCAGTAAAATGACTGGAGCTGGAGTCAGACGCTGAACATGCTTGTTATTGTACAATCAGTGGAATGTTGGCACACGTTCCCGCATCTGGATGTGTACAGGATCGTATCTGTCGCTGCTGCACTAACACAATTTCCCCCCATGCCTTCTCCAGAGGCCCAGGAGGCTCCACCATATATATATAAACTGTTAACAAGGCTGCAGCCTCAAGGGCTCGGCGCTCCGCAGCCCACACACTCGAGGACAATGGAGCATTCAGGCTGACCACAGCCGACAAAGAAAGTCATCAGGGACATAAACCTTGACTCAACGTTCACAGTCTCTGTGTACTACTGTTCTGAAATGTATTAAGGAACAGTGACCCTCACCTGCAGGGAAATGCATGGATATATTTGCAGAAAGAGAAAAGGAGAAAATACTTAATTTTCACGAGGCTCGTTTCATTTTAGGACGAGCACGGAGGTGACAGAGGTTTGTACCGAGTGGGGGGGGGGGAGCGTGAGGTGAGTTTTGACAAGCTCTCGCTGAAAATGGTTTACGGCTGAAGGTGGTGTGTCTGTGGGAAAGTGCACAGCGGAGTGCGAGGAGAGGAGGCCAGAGGACGGGAGGACGGGAGGAGCCGGGGAGATAAATGTGTGTTCAGGCTGGATAAATAAAAGCAGGCAGACAGAGGGATGTTCGAGAGGAGCAGAGCGAGAGCAAACACAGAGACGAAGAAAATAATTACACACAGACACGAGAATAAACACTTAACCTGCATAAAACAGATATCGGTCCTTTTTTTTTTTATTTCCAAGAAATAAAGAAGAAAAAACAAGGTGCAACAAAACATTGAAATTCAGTACCGACCTTGAAATGAAAAAGAATTAAAGCACAGCTGCAGCATTTTCATGAAAACACCCGAACTTAGTGAAACTGATCACAGCAGCAGGCGTAACAGTCTTTGTAGTTTTATTTGATCTTGTTCGAACCCAATCTTCCTCAGAACGAGTGTCATGAAGCCGAAGCTGCTCGACGTCTGTTTTACTTCAGGATACGTTCACGTTTTCACGAGGATCCAGAAGAAACAGCACGAGAAACATTAAGTGTTTAACAGGGATCAAGACAAGTACTTGAACTCACAGCAGAATATTATCTTTGTAATAAAATAAAAACTTAATTAAAGATCAGTCTGAGTAACTTTCTCCTGGTGCAAAGACGGAACTTTTTTTAAATGAGCTTTATAACGAATAAAAATGACAAAGACAAGGTTTCTCAACTGAAGACTCGATAAAGATGGACGACACGACGGCTCCGCAAAAGTAAAGTTGCCCCCTGGTGGATGGCTGCAGTATAGGTCATAAATCCCGCCCCTTTATGTTAGCAGATGGGACATGGACCAAACAAAAAAAGGTCACGTTAAATAAATCTCTTCAATCTTATCACACTGATGCTATAAAAACAGGATGATTGACAGCTATGTCTATGGGCGGGACCTCGCTACCGCAACTCCATCCCCCGATCGCCACTCATAAAAACGTACAAAACGGACGCACCCATTCTCTACACCGAGCGGAGGTGGAGACGCGTCGTGCATCTTTATTTCACATTCATACAAGAAGTAGAAATGCACATTATTATTGTTGATTGTGTAACTTCAAAAAAATAAATTGCAACTAACTGAAGTTGAACGTTCTGACCTTACGTCCGGTTCTCACACTGCTGAGCAATGATTGCTTCACATGTCCATAGTGTCGTATCCATAGTTGCCACATCTCTGCTCTGTCACTTACACTAATTGGGATTTCAAAACAGGAACTTTGAGCTCGTCACACTTTCAAAAGAGAACTAAAAAAAAATCCAAATGGGGAAATCACTCTGCAGCCACAGCTCTGACCTCAGTGTCTAACAGAGAGAGCACACTTCATATACTGTTCAGGGAATGATGTGCAATATTATTCATCTTTCCATGAGCTGCTGGGAAAATATAAAGATTCAAAGTCACGTAACATTTGTGATTGTTAAAACAGTTCCTCATATCTGCTGCTTGTACATTACAGGAACATCTTCTGATCCGCCGTTTGTCCGGATCAGGACTGAGAGGTTAGGTTTTCACCGCCTGTCGGTTTGTTTTGTGTTGGTTGATTTGATTGTCAGCAGGATTTACACAACAACAACCACACAACTCAAAAAAAGAGTCAAAAAAGATCCCAATAAATGTGGATGTGGATCTGGATAAAGGGGACGGACGCAGGACTTTCAAAAATTTCACAATTTTACCATCCGGCACATTTAGGCAATGGATATCGATGAGTGTGTGGAATCTAACGCAGGGGACTTCTGGTATTTTTCAACCTTACTCTAATGGTTCTTACAAAGACTCTGAGGAAAGAGCTGATATATCAATCTGAGCCTTTTAGGGGACATCGAGTGGACGGTCGCAGTTGCCCCATAGGATTACATTGTAACGCGGCTTCTGGCAGAGACGTTCTACTATACTGATTCAGAAGTTTTTTGTTTTTTTTTAAAGTACCATTCATTTACACGCCCACATCTATAAACACAGGGCCCAGGTTGAAAGATAGCAGACTTTCCCTTTAAGGGGAATGTCTGTACGTCCTCGTAAAAAAAAAGATTTAACATTATATTAAAAGGACAATCTAGGAATTATAAATTGGAACTGGTTGAACATGTTGTTTTTATATACAGAGAAGAGTCGTACCTCTATCGTTTAGACATCGTATATTTCATACAGTGCTGTTTTCATCGGGACTGTCCAGAGCTTTGAGTGTTGCTGCGTCGTAAAGAAAACACAAACAGCAGATGACGAGTCTTTAAACATTTACAGAAACACACAAATGACTCGTAATGTCTGTAAACGGCCACATTTGTAAAAAAATAAAATAAAATAAACGATTCACTTGGGAAAAGTAAACCAGTGAAACTCCTACAAAAACAACAGTTCCACTAAAAATAGTAGCCGGTAAAACCAGTGACGCAGCACAGGACTGCTGGAGCCACTTTTACCTCTGGATTTATTCAGCAGTGATGAATGAGCTCAGCAAAAAAAAAAGAAAAAAACATTCCCACCTTCGAAGACACGAAGTTACGATGGGTTTAATTACGCCACATTTCATTTTTTAAAAACCCCAGACCGGGCCGGTTTACCATAATAAAAAGGTATTCAATTAGTTTTTCAGCGCTGCAGCAGAGCGACTGTACGGAACAAACGGACGGACGTGGAATGGATTTGTAAGAGTTGCCCAGAGGAGAACAGTGTGTGGTTCACTCAGTATGTGCGGACTGCTGGTTTGCTCTCCTCGGCCTGGTTGAAGGGATTGGCCGGGTTGGAGGCCTCGTCCTGCGGGTCGATGGACTGGTAGGCGTCTCGGTTCCGTGACACCGAGGGAAAACCTGCGGAGGTAAACCAGAAGTCTTCAAACACACACACACACACACACTCGATGTTTTTTATCTTCTAATCTCATGTGATCAACGCTCTTGATTTGACGGTTTTGTAAACATATTAAAGCTTCTACGAAACTTCCTCTGGTGTTTTTTCTTGGTATTCTCAGTTTTCCTCAATCACACAAAGTTATGCAGATTGACTATCCTGAGCATGTGGTCCCATCTGGATTACGATGCTGGAAACCAGTAAATCTCACTCCTGCTGACGAACGCTAAACGTCTCCTCGAGCGGCGCTAACCGTTCACACCGGAAAACCTGCGCTCACACGAACTCTGTGGAGGCCGTTTAGTGTTACAATCCATTTGTTACGTCTTACAGGACAAACAGCTCAGACTCTGACATGGTCACAATCACCACGACCACTGACCCACAAGTTATTTAACTTCATTGCAGAGATTTAAAGAGACAGGAGCTAAAGGAGTGTTTCAGACAGAGGCTGAAAAGAGGAGCTGCAGCGATGGACAGTCTGAACATTAGAGCATTTCAACATTTTCAAGCAATAGCCCAAATTAAAGCTGTGAACCTGAATATGAGCAGAATGCGTTTCCTTTAATGCAAACTTCATTGATAGCGTAAAAAACAATTTTAAATCGTCTCTCTTCCTCTAAGTGCATCATGAAAACATGTTGCATTCATTGTCTATCATGAGGCAACAATATGTTGACTTTAATTAGGCTGATTTGAGAATGTGCACCATCATGCAGCGCTGCTTCAAATATATGCAAACACAATCACTAATGAGGCGTCTGGAGAGCGACTGGAATGAATAAAACATTGATTCCAGAAACACATCAACATATAATGGAACAGACATGAATACAAACGCATTGAAACACAGCTATGAAGACAGGTAATGGAAGGTGGTGAAGACTGAGGAAGGTGGGAACAGGCAAAGAGAAAGAAGAGAGTCTTTTTTCTTTTTGGTCCAGCAGCTTTGTGATCTTACTTCCTGCGTGGAAGGGGATGGAAGAGGATGATTGGAGGAGAGAAATGGTAAAAAGGGAGCCGGGGGGAATCAATAGCGGCGGCCAATAAAGAAACTGTCAGCACTGTCCGTAGTGCAGCGGCTGTCCACTGAGGTCTCTAAGTCTGAGAGGTCGGAGGTCAGCAGCGGAGGAGAGGAGAGAGAGGAGAGAAGAAAAAGGTCAAATCACAACAGGAAGAGCACGAGACAACACGAGAGACAACATGACAGTGCAGTGTGACAAACAGCGAGCGGGACTGGGAGCGTCACAAATCATAACATGCAAGAAAACCAGATTACACACAGGAATCGACTGTGTGACCGCAGACCAGCAGAAAACATGTAGCCCCCCCCCCCCCACTGAGACTGATTGGCACATGTGTCATCGGGCGGCTCCACTCCACAAGGATCACAACAATCACCAGCGCAAGATGGCAGCTCCCGTATCTGGGATATTTTGGCGGAGACGTGTCGTCCATCTTTATTTACAGGTTCTTTATAGCAGAAAAACACACTGTTTTATCCACTTCTTTAAATTTAGATCAGAATAATAGATTAAATCAATATTAAATGTGAGATCGCTCTGTTTTGCAGCCTTTATCGTATTAAGCAATGATTTAACCAGCGTAAAAAAGGGATGTTAGTCAAAATTCAGGGAGCGCCGGGACCTGAATCCACATTGCACCTGATTACCTGCGTCCCCCAGTGAGCTCAGTGCAGCAGGGACACCACGTTAATACCAGCGACGCAATCAGACAGCGATTAAAACACACATCGTCTGTCACTAACTTCCGCTGCATTAATCAGTCGCCGCACAAATCACAGTCTGATGGATCAACCTGCTGAGTCTGCGTGGCGGTAGAGTAAAACCACAGAGAACAGATTCATCGGCATTCAAGTATCTCCCAGATATCGGAATCAGGAGATGAAGGTTTTTTTCAGATGCAGGGTTGAAGTTCGATGGCATTTCCAAATATCTAGTGTAATAGATTACATCGTAGAAATCAGGGCCCCTGGGCTTTGGGACGACCAACCTGAGGATCACAAATCTTTTCATGGCATGACGTCTTTTTAAAATCATTTTCTGATCACCTTTTATTTTATTTATTTATTCTTATTGTCCTTCTACTCTTTTTACGTGATCGAGTTTTAATGTGACGCCACTTTTTTCGACTACCTCAACGTTATAATCTATATATAGAGAGATTTTTTCAACATTTTCTTTGATTTCTCGGAGAATAATTCTTGAATCTTGAAGAAAATCAAAAGCATGTTCAGGGGACTGATATTCACGAGTGTGTGTGGATCCAAATAAAATCTGGATTGAGTGAATTTAAATGTGTTTTCATGATGTCGTCTCTTTCTGACGGGAAACACTGGATGAAGAAGACAAGCTCACTGGCCCCCGCGTGGAGCCGCTCGGAATCGACCATCAATACAATGAATGAGTATGAACACACACTGTTAGTCCGTGTAGCTGAATCCACGAGTATAAGGATTTCAGAGTCAGGCTGGAACTGCAGCTCTGTGGGATTTCTGATAGAAAAGCACAAATCAATGGCCTCACACGGTTAATCAAAGAACATCATCTTCAGAACCTCCTGGCGTCTCGGTGGAGGACGAGCTCTTCTCGTCTGTTTGCTCACGGGGAGAGAGACGGGCTCAGTGGTCAATAACAACGTCTTCATGTCTCTGGTTCTCCAGACTCGTCTCGGCTCCTCCTCACATCTGTGCCGAGCTATTTAGTTCCCATCATGCTTTTCAGATCAGTGTTTCTCGGGCCTCTCCGTGGGTTTAATGTGCTCCTTCATGCAGCGTAAACTGGTGACCAGGACGACACAGATATTACAAACAGCTCACGCAGAATTGATTTCCTCGCCCGGCCGAAACCGCGCCTCGGACATTTAAAGTCTTGTGACTGGAACTAATGAGTTTGACTGCGGGATCATCTGCCGGTGGTTCGGCACAGAGTCCCTCCCAGTCGGCGCTGCACGTGGCAGGAGAGCGTTCACGACAAACAGCAGAAGTCAACACAGCGAGGACCTCAAAGCGCCCCCTGGAGTCCAGCGCCCCCTGGAGTCCAGCGCCCCCTGGAGTCCAGCGCCCCCTGGACTCCAGCGTCTCATCGCACCTCGAGCTCTGGTAGAGGTAGAAAAACCTCATATCTCAGATAATTTACCGGAATCCGAACTTGATGGAAGAAACCTTGTCGCGTTATGTCATTTCTGGCTGTAATTTCCAATAAACTGTCAAATATCTGTTTTCTTCCTGTTGATATATGTCGACGGCGCACTAGACAATCTTAAAGCAGATTTGAGAAACACGGGAGACCACAGACATAACAGGTGTAACCGATATTCATCTTTTTATCGTGAGAACTTGGAACTCGCACAATGGCCGTAGTGAGCCGTAGTTCAAGCAGCCAACCCGAGCTGCGCCGCTCTGATCATGTGACCTGCCTCACTCTCGACAACCGTCCATCACACACCTCCTCCCAGTATGGCGTTTTTTTTTAATCTGCACAGATTTCCCATCTCTCCCTTCGCCTGTCACTGCCTCTGCTGCTCCGCCTCACTGTCGATTCAGCTCCTCCAGCCTCCACCTGTAGGCTCTCACACACGGGTCAAAGATATTTGCTCATCACTTGAGCAAATATCATCTAGACGTCTAGACGCCAAACTCCCATGACGCTCTGCTGCTGCAATAAATCTTTCAAACGTGAGCTGTCTGAAACGAAACCACAAAAATGGAGGTGGACTGCCGGCGCCGTCAGCTAGCGGCACTTTGTTTGGTAACGATTTGCAGTGAAAGTGTTTTGCAGACTTTTCTTATTTGGCCAAGGAGAGCAAAGTGTTATTTGCGCTGTAGGCGGCCATGTTTCAGCTCCAAACACAGATACACAACATCTGGTGGGTGACGGTTAATGCTCACTCGTCCAATCACAGTTCCTTTCATAATACTTTCATAATACTTTCATAATACTTGAATCATGTTTGGAATCTGAGAGACTCTGATTCAGGATCAGGATCAGGTTTTATTGCCGAGCAGGTTTTTCGCATACAAAAAATAAATATAAAATAATATAAAAATAGGGGAAAGAAATGATATAAATACTATAAATGGGTTAAATTGAGATTATGTCAGTGAACCCCTCACACGACACGATCTTTGGATCCGCCTCAGATCTGAATTTATCCTCTGGTGTGCAGCAGCATCACTGACACATGAGAACCTTCTTCAAAAAAACGACAAACTTCCAATACTGTCCGAACAGCTGATGTCACTCACCGAAGTTGACGTTGTAATCTCCTCCTCGCTCGCGGTACATTTGGTAAACGAAGAAGCAGGACACGGGTTTGAGCAGCAGGTTGAGAATGGCCATCCCTGCGCTGAAGTGGAACAAGTCCTTCGACCGAAGTATGGCCGACTCGGTCAGGTCGTAATAAATCGCAAAGTGGATGATGTCGGTCAGTATCGTCAGAATCATCCCCACCAGAAACTACAGAGAAACGACAGCAGAGTGAAAACACCACAGGGAAAAGTTCCTGTGTTCTATACTCAAAGAAAATTGCTTTCATAGGAGGAAATTAGATAAAGATCTAACCGCAAGTCACAATGCAAGAGAACATACTAACTCTCTATTGCCTTTATTATCTCACATCCTGGGAACGTAATTATTCACCTAAAGGAACTAATCACTGCCTCGTGGTTTTAGGTCGTCGACGACCGATCAAAATGCAGGAAATATGATCCGTCTCCCTTTTGTCCCCTGAGCTCCGGTGCTTAACAATGTTGAGAAAACAGCAAGTCGCAATGAAGGTGACCTTTGACCTTTTGGATATAAAAATCACTTCATTAATTTAAGCTCTTGTGAATTCTGATAAATGGAGATAATTGAGATGTGTCTTCTTTTGTGTTCCTCATCCGGCACCGCTGCTCAGGTGTCACTGGGAAGTAGCTCGAAGGTCGGAGTTTGCATTTGTCATTTTCTGGCCTTTAAATAAAACCCCATCAAATGGAAATGAAAGTCTGAAACACTTTTGTAAAAACCCGCCTCGCTGAACTAATGCAGACGCCACGACTGTTCCCTGAGCTGAGGGACGCTCGCAGGTTGCCCTAGATTTCCCTCAGACAAATAGGTTAGCACGGATACGCAGTGCAGTGCCTATAGTTAGACTCTACGGCTACGTGTGACACATGACGTTAAGATTGCAGGCCGACACTCACCATGAGCACGGCGTCGATGGAGTCCCTCTGTGCAATGGCCCAGACGCCCACCGCCAAAACGCTGAAGTTCCCCCAGGGGAAGGAGCTGGGAAGCCACGCCATGGTCCCCCTGCAGGACAGACACGATTCATACCGAGGCCCGTTCTCACACAAGGGTTAGTATCAGACGTGGAGGTTACAGAGTTGTGTGTGTGTGTGTGTGTGTGTGTGTGTGTGTGTGTGTGTGTGTGTGTGTGTGTGTGTGTGAGTGTGTGTCAGACGAGGAGAGAAATTCCCCAGCTCTGTGAAAGAAAAGAAAAAAACTCACACTCACCATACTGTAAGCAGCCAGTGCACCAGTACTATGGCCTGAGGTAGAGAACAGGAGACAGGAGTTAAATATGTACGATTGTTAAGTGTCTATTCAATACTTGAAGGAAATGAACTATGACCTATAACTGATGATCAATCGTTTTAATCGTTTTGAAGTGGGTGGAACAGAAAGAGACTTTTTTTGACTTTACTTTAGATAAATCCTAGCATTGGACAATTTTGACAAATTGTTATTTTGCAGCCATTTACTATTTTTAGAATATGTATTGCCCCCCAACAAAAATGGTTTAATAAAAATATTAAAATCATTTATTTGAATTGGATTTTATTTATCATTACGGAGGGGTAATTCTAATTTTGTAGCCTTTGTTTAATCTACGTGAACTAACAAAGTTCAAGGTGAAGAAGCTGAAGAACTAAAGTCAAACGGAATTGAACTGATTTCATGAAAATTGTTGTTGTCATATTATGAATCAGAAAATCAACCTTTATCTTCTTTTCTCTTATGTTTCACTTTTGATGTAAAGTCAAAGTTTCCGTGCTTTGAATGAGTTTTGTTCAAACTGCTGTTAAACTGCTGAAGCCTTTAGAAACAGCACAGAGACTTAATTCAATTTAAAGGCTCTGGCTCAGCAGACATCAGGTCACTTACAGAAAGAAAGTTTCTCTAATAGAAGGTTTTTAAACACAAGTGGAAGAAACCAGAAATAACTGATACGATATTATATATAAACACATCTAAGATATACCCAGATTCTTATATAGTTCAAGTGATGAACTGGTTTTTCCCACATCCACCAGCAGATTGACTTCAGATGAGTTCTTAGTTTGATCTTAATGAAATCACAGACGTCTGCTCCACAATGAGTCGATTCATCACTGTGTTTGCACGTCTCACCTCCCACAGTGGAACTCACCACATGTCAGCTCCTCACCACTGGAAACTCTGCAGACTTTAAAATACTTTTAAAGTCTAGTATAATGTTTGATTATCTCCGGAGGCTAAATCCACTAAATAACTTTAACAGCTCAACGAAAGCCGTCCAGGAGAAACACAGAGCCTGTGTTCAGCCTGTGTTCAGCCTGTGTTCAGCCTGTGTTCCCTGTGCTGTGTGTGTCTCGTTGTTTCCACACAGAGGAATCAGACGTTGAGCAACAGAGTTGACATCATCACATAATTGAACACCAGCCCTTTTAAAAGCAACGAGACGCAGCGCAGCAGGGGTCTCACCTTGAGATTGATCGCAGGGATCTCCATGATGTCCTGTGAGTTCAGGGCAGCTCGGCTTGGAACCGCTTCTCTGCTGCCACTTGTTGAGGAGGCTGCGTGAAAAAAGTTCAGATTTCCTCTTTACACAAACTTCCTCCTCCCCTCACATCAGCCTGCAAACACGAACCATGTGACTCCAACCTGACTGCCTCCCATGTGACTCGGCCCCTCCTCACCCCCCCCCCCACCTCCTCTCTGTTCCTGCTGCTGTGGTCAGAGAGAAAGAAACAAACCACATGAGCATCAGCATCAGTCACAGTAGGGTTTTTTTATTTCAAGTTTTTTTAATTCCCAGGTCTCAGTGTCCCTCCAGTGGCTCAGGAACGAAGCAGGGAGCGTCTGCAAAGTAAAACATCAAACTTTCCTCTCTTTTTAACTGACAGAGTCTAAATATAAAAAAAATAAGCAAATGATTAAACGTTAAGTGAGATGAACGATTATTATATTTTGGCTATTTTAATTTGTCATTTGAACAAAAAAAACAAGCAGCAGGTTGATGATTTTGTGACTGTGTGGTTTTTATAGAAGCATTTTGCTGCCAGGCCAGAAAGAGAAAAGCATATATACTTTATATATATATAAATTCAATGTTGTTATGACATCACATTATGATTTATCCCTAAAACCCAAAACGTAGGTTATAACGTGTAAAATATATATTATTATAACACAAACCTCGTGTTTGAATGATGTAAAACCTGCTGATAACATTGATGAATATGTCTCATTAACCAGATTTAGCTTCAGCTTTGGGAAACATGTCATGTCGTCCATCTTTAAATACATCAACTCCTCCGTGCAGGTGCATGTGGAGAGTCGCTCATTTTCCTTTCTGCCATATTTCTGGTCTATTTCTAATCGTTCATTCTCCGGCCGGTTGTAATTACATAAAGGTCACATGACCAGATCCAGCTGAGCATTTCGCCTGCTGATGAAAACCGTGACGTGCAGCTGAAAGCTCCACAAACAGCTGGTGGAGCCTGTGAGGACTTTATTTGAGTCGTCCCTTCACCTCTCATCCTTCTGAAGGCACAGAGTCATGAAGTACGTCTCAGACCCGGAGCTTTCACAGACATCTGCTCTCGTCATGTTGCTCGTTGCTCGATGTCTCAGGGCGTGAGCCGGAGCAGCAGCAACATCTTTAAAAATGCTAATGTCATTTCCTCTCTGTGTGGTTTTTGTTTCTTCTTTTCTACAACCACAGCTTCTGTCCTCTTGTGTTTGAAAGGAGCTGTGACCCCGTGTTGTGAATCAAACATGGCAGATGGCCGCGGCCCTTCAGTATCCAGCCTGACCTCTGACCTGCGGGTGACCTTTCCCTCTGATTAAAGCTTTTATGCTTCCGAACACGTCTGACTCAGCTGAACGTGCTGGGTTGAAGGTGTGTGTGTGTGTGTGTGTGTGTGTGTGTGTGTGTGTGTGTGTGTGTGTGTGTGTGTGTGTGTGTGTGTGTGCGCTGTGACAGACATGTTATATAATTTGAGGTGTAATGACGTTAAGCACCGGAGGGAGAACGCCGCTCGAAGCAGTAAATGTAATTAGAAACAAATGATCCGTTTTACGTCCTGACCGGCGCTGACGGACATGACAGGTGATTTACAGAAATCGGAGACACGTTCAGATCGTGTGAAAGATTTGTCTTCCGTTGTTTGTAATATTAACTGTCAATATCTCGATCGGTGCCATTATCATCGCTGCTGCTTTTATCTCTGTGGGACCTTTTCTTTGATCTACCTCTGGAAACTGTCTTTTTTTATTTATTTTATTTATCTCTCTCTGACGTTTCTACATGTTTTCCCCAGTTCAAATATTAGTTTTTGTCTTGGTGATGATTGATTGAATACTGCTCATGAAATTATTTAAATTATGGAAGATACGGTCCGTTTGGGTTGTTTGTTTGTTTGTCATTTTGTTAGCTATTAAACAGATTATTTATTTTTTAACTTGAGGGAAAGTTTGGACGTGAGCCGAGAAAAATCCCAATTAAATTTCGGTGTGGATCAGAACATATGGACGGATCCAGGAACGTTTTTTTAACATTGTGAGATGAGGCTATTATTCTTTTTTTTTTTTTACTTTCTCTCAAATATGTTGATGACAAAAAGCAATTTGCTGCAGCTTGATTACATTTAAGGAGACTCCTGGGACTCGGAGGCGATACGAGCTCTCCTCAGAGACTCGAGAGAACTCATTCCTCTTTGGATCGATTCTGGACATAAGGTTTGGATCCAGGAATTTCTTTTTCACTTTCTTTCACGTTGCGAGATGAGGCATTTTTTGACATTTTCACCAACTCCCCAAAGAAAACTACATTAGGATAGATTTCATTTTTTTTAAATCGTGTATAATTCGAGGACTGATCACTGGGGTTGATGCTGCAACATGTCCTGCACCTGTGTTCCCTCTGATGAAAGCTCCTCTCACTGCTCCGCCTGTGTCCTGGAGAAGTGGGTTAAGACACCAACTTTGGTCGTTAATAACTCGGGGACAGCTCGAGGTGCCTGTGTGGTGCCGGTGATGAGGAGCTGCAGCTCTGCCCGGGACGTGTGTGGCTGTAATCTATCACTGGGCTGTAGGCCACGTTCCAACAGGCCGCTCCACCAGGGCCCTCCGTCAGAGGTGAGCACTGAAAACACACCGTGGAGGCTTTTATTCCGGGTCCGTAAATCAGGATCGGCCCAATGAGAGTCCGGCTGAGCTGCTGCTTAGGAAAGAAAAATGACTTTCCCCCCGTCTCTCCAGCTAATCAAATATTGATACGGATGGATTTTTAGACGCCTGATCGGAGACACACCGGATGTTATCGCTTGCACTTGCTCTGACGTGTCGAAAGCTCGGAGTTAAAAGCCTCCGACACAGTTCGGATAACGAGCTTCAGAGGCTGCACTGTTGGTTTTATCACATGGAGAAAGATCCGCCTCATTACCGACTCTGAAATGTGTGTTTGGAGAAGCTCTAGCGTGACAAAAAAATCTGTTTTGAGAAAAGGGTCATGGCCTTTATCCTCCTGTGGCTCAACTAAGACGATTTCCCTCTTCATCAGGTGAAGATCACGAGGGAGGAAGACGAGCCATCAGAGCTTCTTCAGAGTCCAGACAGGAGGATTAGAAAAGATTATACCTGCACACGCACTTTGGATATTTCTACTTCTCACAGCTAACACGTGAGTCCTGGGCGGAGCCATCAGAGGGATCTCTCCTCTCTTCACTTCAAACGACCGATCGAGGCCCAAAGTTAGACATTTATTCAGTATTTCACAACAAAAGCCAATATTCAAGTTTTAAAATTAAAATATCTGTGGTCAGCCACTTCTTTCCCATCCCATTGATCACTTCATTACCAGATTCATGCCTCTGTTTGGGATCCGCTGGAATATACTGTAGAGCCATAAATCATTATATTTGCCTCAGTAAAACACTAAAATGCTGCTTTGACATTTTAATACTGCAATAAAATAACATAATAATATGGAAATTCAATACCAAATAAAACCTGTTTTTATAGTCTACTCTTTTTCATATTCTCAGTTTTAAGATATTCTTTTATATTCTTTTATTCTCTTACGGCTCGGGAAGCAGATATTGACTTTTTTTTGTCATCATAACACAGATAAGATATTAACATGTGGAAATCACTGTTTCAATTAGTTTTTAGGATTAATTCGTTAAATAAATGTGAACGTATAGTTTATAGATAAATAAAAACCAAACCACGTATATTATTTATCGTAGTAAGTGTTTAATCATGAAAACAAAACAAAAGGCAGAAAAACACAATATAGACAAAGGTCTCGAAGAACCTTATAAATAAAACATATATTAAGACATTTATAAGGAAGGTCGAACGAGCATCTTTGTTTATCTTTCTACTGTTTAGTACATTTGAAGGGTCTCAAAATCTAAAAAAAAAACCGAACTTTTGGCAAATTCAAACACATTCATATTTACAATACTGTTCCGACAGCATTTTTCTGTGAGTGACGCTAATGGTCCTGAAGCAAGAGAAGAATCTGCAAGTCCACAGTTCGGTTAGCTCAGCACTAAGCGAGTGATTTGTAAACACTGTTCGACTCGGATCGGGACGAAAACATCAAAGATATACAAATGTAAATCAAATGCATGAGAAACGGCGAGAGGCGTTTGAAAAGGCGTTTTTTTTCTAAAATTCTCAAAATGTGTCTTTTCCTCAAAATTGGACGAAACCAACAGTAACTGTGTTGGAAAGTCAAACCTCTGACAATGGAACTTTTCTACCAATTAAAACACTAATTTATAATTCATTTTCCAAAAAATCGGGAGTTTTAAAAAGTCTGTCTTTGTCATTTTCACTGAACAAATCAATGGCTTGAAGATGGCGATTTGCTGGGTGAGGATTCTCCCACAATGCAACGCTCATAACGCAAAGGATTTCCCAGTTAAACTACGTCTACTTAAGTTTCAACTGCTGGTTTTGGTATTTAGATTCTTTACTGTAAGAAAAAAAAGAAAAGAAGCATCAGTGTGAAGCACTCGTCAGCAGAGTCGTGTGATGTCTTGGGGTCACGGGGTCGTCGTTCGTCCTCTTTCTCCTTCCTCTCGTGCGCCTCCTCTTCATCAGATGGTGATGAAGCCTCCCTGGTCGCTGCTGACCGACTCTGGCACCACGCAGCGACCCCGCCTCCTGGTGACGCGCCGCTTCCGGTGGAATTTGGCGTAGCAACGAAACCCTGGATTAGAGACGGAAATAGATTCGAGAGATGTGGAAACATTAAAACCAGTAGAGCTGCTATAATATAAATTAATATAACAATATAAATTTGGGCTGCACATCGTGATCTGACTCACCGTCCTCACACATGCAGTCGTCGTAGCACTTGTTGTTGAGGCCTCGGTTGTGAGCTTGACACTCGTGTTGTCTCAGGTCACAACAGGAACCTGCAGCGGAACCAGAACATTTTCAAACACGTCTTATTCCCACGGAGAGGAAACAGAAAACTAACGAAGTCATTAATCATCGTTTCCCATCACAAAGAAGAACAAGACACTGGAGAGGAGTTCATGTCTGCAGGTCGTGACCAAACGGCTTTGAGGGATTTGTTAACCCATGTTTATTCACCATTATGTGACAAATGTTTAAAGCCGGAGGAGGTAAAAGCTCAGTAAGTTTCAAGTCACAGTTACAAAGTGATGAGCGAGACGACAAATCCATAAAATGAACCACCTAGATTACATTTAATACGTTTTACAGAAAAAGATGAGTTTCAAGGCCCAGGTGGCAAAAGCTCTTTCCCTTAAGTTTTCAACCTGGTCTCTAGAACAGTGTGAAGACAAATGTCTGAGGATCTGAAGAAATGCAAAGGTTCAACCGGGATTCAACGATGTAAACCAGATAAATATGAATGTGTTTTCTTGTAACCCCTCAGATTAAGGAGGTCAGAAGGTGGAGTATCAAGTCACGGCTGCTCTTTGTGACCGACAATATCTTTTTCGATATCGCAGCGTTTGTCTACGTTCCAGATGGAGACTGACCGGGGAGACAGTCCAGGTGGTGGTCGCACGGCTCGGTGGCGTCAGCGTCTTCAGTCACGTTCCCGCTGCTCAGGTTCTTACTCCGCCTCTTGTCTGCAGCAGGAAAACAAAAATAAACAGATCGATCCTGTTTCTCCGGATGACACTTTTATATCAAACACGTTTTCACTCCTCGCTAAGTTGTGGAGAGCAGATATAAATAAAGATTATTTCCTGATCCAGAAAATCTGTGAAAATGTTTAAATCAGTCTAATTGACGCGTTAAGCCGAAGTGTATCGATCGCCCCCTGGTGGCTGGCTGCTGTAAAGGTCATAAACCCTGTCTGCTCCATGTTAGTAGACCAAGACTACAAATACTCGAGACACGAGTGTAGTTTTTGCGACAGCGGGCAGATGACAGGTATCGACACCGTCTCTAATATACACAACGGAAGACAGTTCAGTGTAGACAAACAGTTGATTATTAACCTTTCTTCCTGGAGGCCGGCCACGCGTCCACAGGTTTCATGTCCTCGTAGTCCGTCCAGTCAAAGAGCGCCATGTCCAACGTGGGCATCACCTCGCCTTGTCCTTTCCCCCGACCCGACCTCTGAGGGACGGAGACAAACTGTTATTAAAATCGGTAAAACACTTTTGCCGTGTAAACTCTGCCACCACTGTCAGATTTTATGAATCTTCTATCCTTCATACGGACTGTTTTAAAAGAATAATCCACAAACTGAATCTGACTCCGAAGGCGCGGTGGGGAACGCACTGGAGGGATCGATTCTGTCTGCTCAGATAAATGTGGGGTTACTCCAGTGCTCCAGCACCAGCAGCAGCAGCAGCAGCAGCAGCGGGGGGGGGGGGGGGGGGGGGGGATGACGACTGTTTGATTAGTCGGGTAAAAACATTCAGGGCGTTCCTGATGAAACGTGTCGACCTTTTGTTGCAGGCGAGCAGCGGTAACGCTTCAATCGATTCATAAAACGCCCTCACACGGTGGACGGAGATATCAGCCGAGCTTCACAAGCAATCGATGTCTGCCACAGTTATACATCAGCCTCATTTACAATATACAGGCATATTAATGGAACAGCTCTGATTGGACAGTGTTTCACTTTCTGTCCCTTCGAACAGACGAAAACACAACAGAGAAGTTAAACAGTGTAATTAAGACGACAAGGCTTTCGCGGTGTCTCCTGAGGAAAACGTAATCAATCAAAAATAAAATAAGATCTTCATGTAAACAGATCCATACTTGTTTCCTATTACCCTCAGGAAATGAGCCTATATGGAAATACCGTGAGATTAATTGCAGGCGGCCGGCCGCGGCTGCTCGGCTGCTCATTAAACCATCAACAGAAGATCGAACATTAATTAAGAAGCTGGTGGCACGGAACCTGGGCTCAGGAGGGGCGGCAGCTCCAATAATATTTGACGGCCCTCCATTAAAGACATGCACGGTCTCCGGGGGTCTGAGACACCTTGGAAACAGAATAACAAGTAGACTGTCGGTCGGCAGACTTCACACGTGGAGGCTGAAGGGAATTCGTTGTGACTTCTCTAAGTATCTCAGCCGTGTGTTCTGAATCCAAACATCTGTTTTCATAACAGACGACCGTCCAGCGAGGTTCAACCCGATAAACATATTAAAACCTCTTGTTAACTGACTCAGTCAATGAACATCATCTTATACAACGAAGCAAAAAGAAAGACTAAACTTCACTTTATTACATGCTCTAACAAGATACAAGCTGTACTTTATATGAAATTACACAAACTAGAAATATATGTCGTTAATTAGACAGGAAACAAACACAGGCGTACTATAGTTTTCAGACACGTCCTGGGAGGATCTCCGGAGTTCAGTCTGAAAGCAGCTTTTGATAACTTGGATTCTGCTCTAATTACAAACCACATTATGCACTTAAGACCTAAAATATAATATTCTTAGACACTATTATACCAAACTTTACTCTAATTAAAAACCTCATAAAAAAAACTTGTTACGTCCTATTCCAGCACATCTGCGTTTGTTTATTGTATAATGAACATATCAGTTCTAGTTTTGTCCATATGTGATATAAAGCACGTGTTCTGTCTCATTAGAGTATAACTGTGTTTCTCCCCTTTAAGGAGAAGCGGGACTGATGATGGATTTTCTTGAGCAGAGCTCGTCAATAAGAAAACTGTCAATCAAACCGTGTCCTTGATCCTGTCACTGGGCCCAAACAAGCTGCTGGATGTCTGGCAGCTGTAAACACACTTGTTCAATATCTGTTGACACCAGGAGCCATTTTGTTTCGCATTTGTAACGTTCCGTGATTGAAGGAGACTTTTTCTTCCTCCCTGTAAAAACGCTGTTGAACACGGAGTCGCAGCCTCGTGCTGGGTGGGAGTGACAGGTGGGGAGTGGAGCCCCTCGCACTCCTGCAGGTTTTTTTATGTGCCCACAGTCGGACACCGAAAAAAAAAAAAAAAACCTCTTCACGGTCACATACATTTTGTCCTGACGTGGTTTCTAATAAAGCAAAAGGGAGGTGGTTACAGGAAAATGTGCTGCCGGACTTTGAACTGTGTGGATTTTGATCCCGGAGGCGTAGTTTTATTACAGGAAACACGATCACATCGATCAAACGCACGGAGACCAGGAGCCCGAGTTTTCCACCAGCAACACTTACAGGTTTTTCTCTGTGGCGAGTTGTCATTTCAGAGATGAGCTATGAGGTTTGCGGCAGTGTAACGGCAGCACCGGGGCCCATTTTCACTCCGTTCCCCCCCCCCCCCCCCCCCCTCGCGCACTGGAATCACACTGAGCCGCAACAGACGCTGCCTTTAATAAGCACCCGGGCTTCGTTGGGGTTACCTGGGGTTTGGTGGAGGCCGGGGGCAGCGTTGGGGGATGCTCGTTCATCACCGTGGTAACCATGGAGGAGCCGGAGCCAAAGGCGGCGCCGATGGGGGAGGGGGGTTCGCTGGGCGGGGTCGCACCGAGGGAGGGGGAGGCAGCGGGGGAGGAGAAGGGGGAGGATGAGGAAAAGGGAGGGTCCTCGAACAGATCTCTGCCCCTCAGCGAAGACCTCAGCTCGGGCTCCACTGGGAAACCTGAGGAACAGAAGGAGACAACTTCGATGTGTTTTCACAGCTGAGTGGAATTCAGACCTTATCTTGTCCTTTTTTGCACTTTAACATTTGACTGTAGAGTGAATTGATAATATATATTAGAGATCGTTTCACTCTGCGTTCATATCTCACCTTTACCGGGTCGTCCCTTGTCTCGCCGGCTCCCTTGCCTCCTGGGCTCAAAGTGGTGTCCGTGCCCGTGTCTGTGCCCTCGCCCTTTGCGTGTCCCCAGAAGGTTGTTTTCCCTCGTCTGGGTTTGACTCCTCATATTCAAACGACCTCTGTCTCTGTCCCTCCCCGGACCCATCTCCAGCCTCACCGGGCTCAACCCTTCCAGGCCCGTCCCGTCGTCCTCTGGCCTGGCCAGCGGGTGCAGAGGCCTGTGGGACAGCAGCCCGGCCCCACCTTTGCCATTACGGGCCCCCTGGTGCCCACCGTGGTCCCTGCCGTACCCGTGGCCCTGCAGACCTTGCAGAGGGTGCTGCAGGACGTTGCCGCCACCCGCCGAGCTCTGTCTCCTCTTGCCGTGAGGCGCTCCGGGCTCGGCGCTGTGCGACGGTGCCAGGCTGGAGAACAGGAACGCCACGAGCAGAATCCAGGAGAGAGCCATTGTGTGCAGAACACCTGCTGGGAACACAGAACAGGAAGAGAGCGTCAGTACAGATTGTGTCAAATAACTGAAACTTCCTCAATCCTTCAAGTAATTTTCAAGCTAAAGTAACAAATATTACTTTCAATTATGGGACAAATTGTCTTATATGATCAAAAAACTAATATTTGAGGGATTTGTTTCTGCTGGAAAAAAAAACAGGAAGAAGAGGAAATCAACCTGCAACTTTTCAATGTTTCTGATATCGTATCGAACAAATGATGAATTGATTCATCAAGAATTTAACTGGCAGATTAATCACTGAGGTAAATGAGACACTGGTGCAATCCTGTGTCCTCTGGGTCATTAGGAGATAATTCACAAGTTCACATCCTTCATCGACGACTGTTCAAGGACATTTCAACCATGTTTCATCTGTAAAGCAAAAGCTTAAAGCCAGTTTCACACACACAGAATTTAGTGGTTAGAAATAATAATGGTTCTCGGTAGATTCACCCAAAAGTGAAACATAAATCAAACTGAGACGATCGTGTTGACATAACTAGAACTCATAGTTTTTAATTACCTCAATTAGAATTCATCACACAACTCCTGTCTTGTACAACCTACTAAAGCAGTAAAGGATGGATGGATGGATGTTGGATGGATGGTTGGTTGGTTGGATGGATGGATGTTGGTTTTCTTGCTCATCAGGACGTTGTGGTTGTTCCTGGTTCTTCAAATAAAGCCCATTGATCAGTCATCGGACCGAAACATCCCTCTAACCCGACTATAACTACACAAACAAATTTAGTTTTCATTTTGAAACTAGTTTTGTTTTTGTTCTGTGTTATCATTCTCAAATTTAATAAATCTCCCAGCACAATATTTGTATCCACAAAACCACCAACCAGATCGAAACCAAACAAGAACCACTAAAGACAAAGGAACACCAGCTGTTTTAGAAACTGTAACGTAAGAGGACAGGTTATAGGAAATATGATATTTACTTGTCCTCCACTTAAAGAGACAACACTTCGCTGCAGACACACACAGCATCATTATGTTGCTGTGGCAGGAGACTCCTTTGTGTTAAAAGACAAACGACAGCGGAGGGCGAACAGAAAATCAATGAGGGAGAAGTATTGAGCTGCTAGTGATGGTGTGTGAGGGGGAGTGTGTGTGTGTGTGTGTGTGTGTGTGTGTGTGTGTGTGTGTGTGTGTGTGTGTGTCATAAGGTCTATGCTCTGTTTTCACACTGAAGCACACACACCAAGCTGAAAATGCACATTCTTGGGTTTAGACTGGGTTGTTTAGGTATTTCTAAAAAACAGAACAGCAGCTGCAGGTAGCGTGTTTGCGTGCGTGTGCGTGTGCGTGTGCGTGTGCGTGTGTGCGTGAGAGTATGTGTTGTGTGCGTGTGTGTGCTTGAGAGGATGCTGGATGATGTCAGGGGAAATTTGCAGTGTGAGCGCAGGAGGCAGCACCTCGGGGGATTTTAAGGCAGACTGCGTCCGCTGGCCTTTGGGGGCTCGACCAGCTGTGCAGTTTGCAAACACAAAGCGTGAGGCCGGCCGCTGAGGTGAGACCGTTATCTCCAAATAGACCCTCAGAGTGTCAGGGGGCCGGGCAGTCGGCCGTGTCACGCACTAAGTGTTTAGCCAGGATTACGCTCCGTCCGTTTCACACACACAAGGTGTTGAGTGGTCCGGACCCTGCGCGGCCTGAAGGTTGATTGAGTCAGGAAACAAAAGAAAACACAGAAACTCGACTGTGGGGAGATGTGGTCAGAGAACATGTCGTGTTAACTTGTGTTTAAATTAAAGGCAACGGGGTCAGAGATGCAGCAAAGGGCCTGGATCGTTGCTGCAGGTCTCAAAGCCTCTGAATGTGGTTCACGTTCATTTCACGTTCTTACAACAAGAACAGAAATACTAACGGTACAGAACCGTCACCCTCCTCCGCCGAGGCCACGGTGCAAAAAGAAAACAAAGGGAGTAAGACATTCAGACAGGGAAGCCATTTTACATCATTACATATACTCAGGTTGCTGATATGTATATTGTGTGGTGTGTATATTCATGACAAATCCCTGAGCATCCAGGTTTGATTGAATATTTTCTCTAAATATATAGATATTTCTCTATCTTCAACTATTTGAATGAATGAGTTTTTTACACCAGTTTTAGAATATTGTACAAACACATCTACTTGCTTTATTCCAGAGCAGCAAATATATTCAGCTGTGAACAGTTCACACATGATAACTTTATCAATGTCGCTCTTTACATGTGTGCATCAGAGAGGCCACCCAGAAAAAACGTGAATGCTCTGAAACGAAATCAGACATGATAGAAAGAAATAATAATGGGTTTATTAAGTAAACTTTTTTTGGGGTTGCAGTTACAGCCACTTGCCAGTAGGGTGATGTTGATTTATCTGGACCCAGAGCTGATGCAACTATTTCCACGACTCTAATGGACCCAGAGTTCGAATGTGAGAGGATTCATCGACTTCCTGTTAGGAAAACGTTATAGCATTGCTACGCTAGCATTGCAATGCAAACGCTACAGCAACACAACACGCAGACAACTCAGTTAGTTTTAAGTAAGGATTATTTAACATTGCACAATATTAATTTAGATAAACATTGAACTAAAGGGAGCTGTTGGGCCTTGGTGGAGGTGCGCTCTCTACTGAACACATCATTCTACTCCACCTGCATCTCTGACTGCATATTTCATTTCAGATTAAACATTGAACATGTTTACAGAACCAGTGCGGAAGCACCTGAGCAGCAGTTCAGAACAGAAGCCATAAACGCTGCCACAACAACTTGACCCTAATTTCCTCAACACAAAGAAGGATGTAGCAGCTCCACAGACGCAGAGAGGACATGGTGCGTCGGCTCCATCAAACCTCAGGCCTGAATGGAGCTGTCATGTGAAAGGAGAAGTCAGGCAGTGATGGAGGAAGGGACGGGTATCTCCGCACAGCAGCGCTCACACTTTCATGTGCTGCTAACAGGTGGTCCTGTGAGGAAACACAGGATGGGGATGATAATGGAGCTCGCTGGGTGGCATTCCAGGGCTTAAGCTCGGTCTCTGGTGTGTGATGAACACAGCCCTGCACCTCAGTCAGTGTCAGTACGTGGCTGTGGGACGCAGGTACGACCCGGCAGGGTACGGACCTGCCGCTGAGGCAACGGGCGGCTGAACAAGCTGCCGGGAGCTGACGAGTGTCATTCACACATGAGCTAAATCCACCAAACTGAACAGCAGCATTTAAACAGGACTGATACCAATTAATCTGTCCGGCTCTAGTTACGACATTTCTCATTAATGTATTTATAAAAACGTTTTTCTGTTTTCACTTTTTATATGCGTCACTTATTTACATGCACCAGTTAGAACTTCACATCTTTTAAATCAAGATGCAGTCGTGGGGGTCATTCGATTTTGTACTTTGTCAATAAATAAATAAAAAACACCCACACAGTGTTGAAAAGTTGTGTTGAAGTTTTAATACATACAATACTTTATTGTTTTTACTTTACTCGTGAATACAATTGCAATTATAGACGGATTCTGATTATAATAATAACAATAAGAATACGATTTGTTATCAAGTATTCACAGCGCTTTGATAAGTCTTTTAATTGAAGAAGATGAGACATTCTGGTTTCAATACAAGAAACAATATCATGCTTCAGCAGATTAAGTATTTTATTATATCTGAAAAAAACTTCAAAATAACAAATCAACGTGGGTGAAATCACTTTGTTCCACTTTCAATATTTCAACAACAACCACGTTCAGTCTTGATTATGATGTCGTAATTCAGCCATTTAAGTCCTAATAGAAACTCCATTGATAATATGACTGCTGGGGAAAGTTCTGAAAGTGCAGAGGTAACAACTGAGCAACAAACAACTAATAACGTTGTTTTGTCATCACGACTTGGACAACTTTAAATCTGACTTCGATCTCATTGTGAACTGACTGCAGCAGCACAGGGTGAGAAAGCACTGACGTATAAAATACACGAAATGTAATCTAATCAAGAAAATGAGGAGCCAAGAGCAGAGGAGCTAAAATTGGATGATTACTGTTAACAGCTTGTATGAAAACACCAATATAATGTGTCGCGTGGTGTGTGTGTGTGTGTGTGTGTGTGTGTGTGTGTGTGTGTGTGTGTGTGTGTGTGTGTGTGTGTGTGTGTGTGTGTGTTTTTATAAGCACAGCGACAAAGTGTGAGGAGGCCACCGGAGAGACATGCATCCGAGCAACAGAAGTATGAAGTGATTGGTAATCTTGCACGAAATTGCAAAGGGGGCGCTATTAGCAGCAGGATGATTAAACTCTGATGAGATCAGAGACCTCACCAAGGTCCGGCCCTCAAACATGGCAACGCCTCGGCAACGCACTCGAAATAAAAAAAAAAATACTAAACAGAGAGCGGACCCGGATCTGAGCAAGGTGAGGTGGGAAAGGCCGAGCACGAGGCGACCCTGGTATTAAACTGCTGTGTGTGTGTATGTGTGTGTGTGTGTGTGGTGTGTTCGACTTTCAGCGTCACCTGCTGTGACACCAAACCTCCAGGAACCATCTGCTCCTGTTGTTTTATCGCTCATAGCAACCAGCGGGGCCATAAGGATCCTGCAGACAAAAGGCTCCGGAAACAGGCGGCTGCAGCGGAGCCCTCGTGTCAGGCCGAGGCCGTCTTCTGTTCCCGACCAGAGATTAGACGTTTAGAAACCAGGGAACACGCTACTGTCCATTAATGAGGGAATAGATCATATATCTGCTGGAAGAGAAAAATCATCAGCCGACTATTAATCTGCTTTACAACATATGCTCCATTTGGCAAGCGTGTTACAGGCTGTCGATAACGGAGCACTTTGATGTGCAGGAACAAAGCAGCAGCTCAAGCATCTGTTTTAAGAAGACGCAAATGAGCGTAAGAAAACTGCGTCGTTAAGTTTAACAGTCCCAAGGAAAAACAAATCTGGTGTGACAGAACGATTCTATTGAACACTATTATGCTTTTCATCTATGTCACATTCAGATTTTGTGTTTCATCCACTCAAAACCCCTGCGCTTGCACTCAGACAGCCTCTGCTTGTGCTCCAGCTCAGCTCTTTTCCTTGTGCTCACCCTGCTTCTATGTGGCAACCGTCTGTTCCTGGACTTTTTCTCCTGCGCTGATTTCTTGGCGCAACAAGTCTGTCAAAATACCACAACCAACAGAACGACAGGTTTAGTGCTGACGGACGATATTGTTGTGGGTGCGTGAGCTTTACTTCTTTGAGAGTCCACGTGCGGACAGTTACTTTCTCCAGGTTCGTGCACTCCCGCCCTCCAGGGCTTCATTCACATCATTATCCATTTTATTCCAAAGGTTTCAAAAGGGACTATTTGAGTGCAAGCAGGGTTTTAAGTGAAAGCGTCACAAACTCTGAACGTGAAATCAATAAGTCCCGCTTTGAAACTGAAAGACCACGCTTTTGATTAAAGATAAGGAAGGAAAAAAATAACTAATCTCGTTTGGAACACGCCTCGCCCACGCCTCCGTATTTTCATAAATATCAACTCGATAACGAGCACTCCAAATTACCGCCTCCGTTAATGCCTCTGCATAATAAACAGCTCTGCCAAACTGCAGTTAACACCATTAAACTTAATTTCCTCAAAGGCCAATTGCACTGACTTCAGCTATATAAAAGTGCTTTGTCTGAGGTTCACACGTCCACCGCGAAGGCAGCTTCTGAGGAGTGTGTTGGATGGTGAAGGCCCCTGGAAACAACACGGGGTGAAAAAAAACAAGAGCCATACGGAAGGTCCATCTGTCGGCAAGTGAGCGGCAGCCGAGAGCGAAGAAGACACCGAGGGTTCAGTGGTAATTCGGTCGCAGGTACAACAGATGTGGAGCGAGACCAGGACATCGTCAGTGATGCATGGCAACATCCGTGACATCCGCCAACGTTGCCCTTATCTCCCTGTGCACTGACGCCCGCCCGCACACACACACACACACACACACACACACACACACACACACACACACACTGCACACACACACACTGCAATCAATGCATGCACACGCACACACACACACACACTCACTCACAGCGGGGGGGAACCTCCACCAGACACCCACATATAGGCATGTTCCAAAAATGGTGTGAGACACAAACAGCACCCGAAGCACAGAAAGAGGTGTCCCACAGAGAGGGGAGAGAATGAGAGAGACAAAAGGAGGGAGGAGAGGAGGAGGAGGAGGGGAGAAACTGAGAGGAGAAAATAAGATGTAAGGCCGAGAGAGAGGGAGAAAGAAAGGAGTGAGACGGAAACAGAGGGAGAGGAGGGAGAGGAGAGAGACTGAAATGAAAGCGGCAGCGAGAGGGAGAGAGGGGGACAGAGGGAGGATTTATCCCGTCTTAATTAGAGCAAAGTGTCGGTGGCATCTCTCATTTCGTGGCAGATAAGGACACCAGCTGAAACCCCACTAACACACACACACACACGACAGACACACACAGACACACACAAAGCCACCACAACAAAGCTTTGGCCTCTGCAGACCAACAACAACTTGTTATTTTAATAACTCGTCAAATCTGGCCACCTGCCGCTGTATCTGGATGTTGTGCATGGGAACGGCGTGACCGGTCAGCGGGGGCAAGCGCTCCCGTTTAGAGACGATCAAGTGAAGCATGCCAAACCAGTTATATGAACCCAGAGTCCCCCCCGCCCCCCACACACCCTCGCCTCCCTCCCTCGCGTTGACTGGCTGCCAATGTTGAAAGAGTCTCGATCAAACGGACGCAGCCACGCTTTGGCAGCGACGATCAAGGCAGTTTCACACCAACGGCGCCGGCGGAGACGGGACGGATGTTTAGCGACGCTGGCTGACGATCAAAATCGGGACAAAAGAGACGAAGAGGTTTGCTCTCGTGTGACGATGGAGAGTGTGAAACAGAGTGTGATTCCTTCAAGGTTGTTTGGGTCCTTGTTTGATACTTTGAGATCAGATCACAGACTGTGAGTAAAGACGGACGGCGCAACTCCACTTGGTCCCGCAGTACAAAAATCTCAAGCTCAAATGTCCCGGATACGACCGCCGCCATCTTGCGTTTGCATGATGTGGAGCCGCGGGGGGTGAGGTACCGCCCTCAAACAAGAGTTCAACCAATCGTGAGTCAGTCTCAACTGTCAATCATGACGTTTCCCCCTGTTTCTGAGTGATGAGAACTCCCTAAACCGATGGAAACCATGTTGGAGAAAAGTTATTTCATGTGAACTCTTCACTTTAAATTTGCTTTCAGACATGAACTGAAGTCCCGACGCAAATGTCTGCGTCACTCGGTCCCGACAGTTGCTGGAACTTTCCCTACCAGCTCGATAGTGTGAGCCCATGTGAATGATATGTAATGTTATGTATGTAATAATTTAATAATGTGAGAATGTGAGAATACAGAAGGAAAATGTCACAGCGAGCGAGTGGGCGTGTTGACGACGTTTCTAACAAACGACGCACACGAAACTGGAAGAAAACATCGACATCAACATCTCAGCTGTTGGTGCTGAGGGCAGACGCCGCTGTGGATTTGCTGGAAACAAAAACACGTGATTTCCGCAGCTGAATTTAAACGCCGTGTCCTGCCACCTGCTGCTCCACCGAGACTCCACCCATCACCTGAACGTTCCGGACATTTTCACGTTGTCGTGAACGCGTCTGACTCTGATAACCTCCTGCTGATGTTCTTCATATGTGAAACACAAACTCGGGAAAGTGTCTAATTCAAACTCAAAGAAACGCTGGGGGGGGGGGGGGGGGGGAGGGGCATATGGACACGTGACACATGAAGCTGCTGCGTTCTTTGTATGTGAAAGATGGACCCTAATAAAACTTTTTTCCAGAGTTTATGTCTGAAAACCGCTTCAGTTTGGTCCAAGTCCCATCTGCTAATATGAAGGAGGCGGGGTTTATAAAACCAGTACTGCAGCCAGCCACCAGGGGGTGATCTAGATGAGTTGGCTTCATCTTTGGTTTGGATCATGAAGAGTTGGATGATTTCAACCCAGAATTCAGGCAGGTTTTTTAATTAATTTGCAGTTGAACATCAAATGATGTCCCCAGGTTCTCTTTTCGTTCTCCTATCAGTCACTGCTCAGTGGTTGTGGGGGTTTGTTTGGGCCCAAGGTCGCCTCAGTGTGGGGTCTCTCCTCTCTGCCTCTCATCCTGCCTCCTCTCCCGCTGACTGACTCACAACTAATCAACAACTCCTTCATTTGAGTCCACAAACACGAGTCTCACTTTTAATTGAGCGGTGTCACACTGAGACTCCCAACTTTAATCTCTCCCTTTCTCACCCCTCCTCTCTCTCTCACACACACACACACACACACACACACACACACACACACACACACACACACACACACACACACACACTTTTCACACTGCTGTGCAGGGAGCAACAATGAGCTGTCAACAAGAGATAATCGCAGCAATCATTTCAGATTTTCTTCCCCATTCATCCAATAAATTCCTCCGCGAGTGATGTTAATGTGATTTGGTTACGGCGTGGCGCGGCGCCGTCACAAAAGTTAAATTGATTATCGGATTAAATTCCCTTTTTTCTCCCCCCCCCCCCCCCCCCCCCCCCCGGTATCAAACCAAATCTAATTCGCAGTTTGCAAAACACTCTCGATCTGAACCGCACGTGCTCAAACAAAGGAGAAACCGTCTGTGGCCGATGATTAAAGTGTTTATCTCCGGTGACGTGATTGAGATCAGACACTGGTGCGCTTTTACGCACAGATGTGATCCACGGCACAGGAGACCCACAGATCATTTGGGACAACTGCAATACACCTTTAAAGCTCACATCAGGACAATTACAGCACCACAACTTAGAGCTAAATCCCTGTTCCTACAATGGGCCCCATGTATATTGAAACTTGTCTTTATTTATCTTTAAGTCTGCATGTGCTTTTTTTCCCTTTACATGATTCAATCTGCTTCATTCTTATTGTTTCTCTCACTCGACTTCTAAAATTATACAGATTTATCCTTTTTCTATCTCTTTTATTTTGCCTGAACCCAGTTTTAAACTCCTCTGTCTGATTTCCAAATAGTCCTGTGTGGTTTTAAACGTCTCTGTGTATGAAATCTGCTTTATGAGTAAAACTAAGCGAGAGATCACAGCAGAGGTGATGTTTACACACTGCTCAAAGAAATCAAGGGAACACTTAACAGTGACAGAGTCAAGTCAGTTAAACTCCAGGGATTCAAATCTGTCTCTTCAGGAAGCACAAAGTGTGTGACTCGGTTTCACCTGCTTTGGTGCAAATGAAAGTGACGACAGGTGCAACCCCCCCAAAAGGAAAATGGTTTCACACGAGGTGGCCACAGGCAGCTGCTCTTCTCTCCTGATCCCTCCTGACGGATTCTTCTCCTCCAGGTTTGTGTTCTGCTCGTGTCACTGCTGGTAGCGCGAGGTGGTACCTGCAGCCCGATCCGGTTGCACGGGCACTCCAGCTCCTCCAGGAGGGCACGTCCATCAAGAAGCTGTGTCTCCCAGCACAGTCTCTTTAAATACAAAATCTAATTCATGCAGCTGGAGGACCTGAATGTTTGCTCTGCAGGATGCAATTATATTTCAGGCAATAGTTGGTGTCAGGCTTCATGCAGGAAACAGTTCATATGTGAGGTCCATGTAGAAACACGTGATGTTAAAGAAGTCGACTGAGGTTCATTTCTATTATTTCTGTTGGATTTGTTTCCCCAATATTAAGTCCTGAGCCTTCTTCACGCAAAACAAGCAACAACATATTGTTAATCAGTTTGTTTTCACTCCTCTTGACCAGAGGAGATACCGTCCCATTGTCAGTGGGGACTTCCAGGTTCAATAAAGGAGAAATAACATGAAAATACCTGAATCAAACCTTTTTTTGCGATGAATAAAACATCAGTGGCCAAACCTCTCTCCGATGCTCCTGTGTGTCAGCGGGAGCAAATCTAATCTGTGCAGCCAGGTTCCACCGCTCACGGGCAAAGCACAGGAAAGAAGAGTGGGGGCTCTTGAAGTGACAGGTTAATATCAAAAGGACGGTTTAAGGAATTAAGAGGTTCACAAATCACACATGGGTGTAATGTTCAGGTGTTTACTTTGGGGTTTTTCCAGTTTACGTCCGACTGCAGCTAAAATGGATTAGTTTCTAACAGAAATAGCAAATGTCACCCGGTGTTTATTAAAAAATAGAAATTCTCAGGCCCAGAAACCTGCAGTAACACGTCCAGTGATAATCTGGAGTGAGTTAGGATGTGATGTGATGGAGATCCTCCGCAGTGAAACCCTGTAAGAGCGTTTTTCACACTCAGTCGTACAAGCTCGGCCGACTGCGGAGCCACGGCACTGATTCTAAATCTCCTCCACTCCGAGCCGGCTGTGGGTCGGCAGATTTAACGCTGCACATTCACACAGTGATTGTGTATAAATCACTTAAGGGAATTGGCTGACATTTAGTTTTTCAGCCCGTTTTTGTGGAGAAAAATGTTCGTTGGCGTCGTCGAAGTCAATGAACAAGCTTTATATTCATTTGGTTTGAATGCAAACAAATGCTGACAAGCCACTTAGTGAAGTGTGAGTGCAACACACAGGGACTTGGGTCTGCTGGAGGGAGATAACAGGCGGGAATCTGAAATGCCCTTAGAAATGTGTGTTTAGAGCCCGAACGTCTCACTGAGTGCAGCTTGTTGTGAGTCTGTGTGCGTGAATCAGCCGCTCTGAGGGTTTATTTGTGTTCGTTAAATACATATAATACATATAAGGAGTTTTTCTTCATTTGTCCATGTAACTATTATGTGTTTACTGGGTGCTTTACTGGGTGCTTTACTGGGTTCGCTCGCTGATCCGTACAGCCAGTGTGCTCCGCATAAAACAACAACACATCAAGACACTTTTTCCGCTTCTGTTTCAAGTGGAGATTTCCACATATTGCTTCATGTTTACAGCCTGTCGGCCGCGCTGGAGCAAGATATCAACAGCTCTGCGGAGTTCAAGATGGCATTTGAATGGGACCCCTGTAGTTCCTGTGTGACACAAGACTTCTTTCTTCTTCTCCTTTTTCTAAAAAAAAATCTATTCCCACAGGTCTGGATTCTCTGGGTTCTGCGGGTTTCTGTGGATCAGTGGATGATTTGGATACCGAGGATACTTCTGCACTTGTAGGTGGAAATATTGTTGTGGACATATAAATATGCCGCATAATTCCACAAACATCTGGCTGTCTCGATGTGGAAACACATATCTTGTGAACCGTTCGACTTATCAGCTTCACACTCGTCGAGTCTGTCGTTAATGGCCGAATTGCAGCGTTGTATTTCAAATCGTCACTGCAGATAAACCAGGTAGGATGAACACAACTTGTTCCAACTGCACTGGTGTGTACAACAAACCCAACAAACCAGCACCTAGAAGAGGCTGAATGAACGAGACACGCTTCCCAGTAACTAGAGACGGCAGCTACATCCCTGATCTGTGGCTAAGGGTGCATGAAAACTGCAGCAGTCAGATCAATCTAAATGTTTAATGGCTAAATGGTTGAAATATGCAGCTTCTGTCACGCATCTTTAAGTTTGATCCAAATTACATTTAAAAAAAAAAAAGAGGGCAACCATTTTAGATTCACTTTGTCACACTGTCTATTTCCATGTAAGTTAAAGCAACGCTAGGTAGATTTTATACCTTTTATAAATAACAGCTTCACAATCATTTTGATGGTGATTCACAAACTTACAATGGGGAGAATTGCATGTCTGTCATTGCCACAGCGCCCCCTGGACACCTGTCAGGGGGGGGGACACTATGAAGGTCTGGTGTACCGTGCTGGAACATTACGACCTGCTTTACGGCAAAACATCGCAACCAGAGCCGGAGCTCGCAGCTAGCTGTACGAGATAATTAAGGAAGAGCCACCGCAGAAAGAAATGAAGTAGAGGAAAAGAGGCAGCGACAAGAAACCAAACGAGAGAATATCGGATTCATTTTTACTCATTGGAGAGAGAGATAAAAGAGATCAAAGGATGCAGGACAACAACTCACATCCCACCAGTAGGGGGAGCCTGAGTTTAGCCGAGAGCAGATCTTGCCTTGTGACGCTTTAAAGATAAAAGGTCGGGAACCAGTACAATAGACAACAGGCGACAGTAAGAACCAGTGTGTTGCCTTTTTGGAGATAATTTGAGCTTTTTAAGAATCCGACACCGTGATATTGTTTGAATATCCCAGTGCAGCGAGTACATTCACACATTAGACTAAATCACCTGCGAATAACACCACAGAACCCAGATCAGCGAGGAGAAAGTTATTACAGGACACACAAGACAGACTTACTGTGTTTACATGTGCTATACAAAGTGGTGACACGCAAATTGATGTTATTGTTGCTCCGAGTCCACAAAAGGCTGAGCTCAAGTGTGTGGAATTCACGGCTCAAGAATAAAAATGGTTGTTTGCTGTAACTGCGGTAATTAGTGTTATGCAAACACACGCTGCACGGTTTTCTCAGGGCTGCTGCTTTCAGTGTGTTACTGGCCTTGGAATTTATAGTGGGAAAATGATTATCACACTGATAATGGTCTGTTCCACAGCAGCTGCAGGAACGGGTCTGCAGAAACTGTGAGTTATGATAAATGTGTCTGTTGCTTTCATCCAGATCCAGAAGTTATTTCCTGAGAAATTGGGGGAAATGTCAAAAGATATTCCTGGATCTTTCCCCTTTGTCTTTATCGATGCCAAAGTTCTTATTGGGTTCTTTCCTGGCCCCCCCCCCCCCCGAACCGTCCTTCCAGCGAGTTCCGTGGGAATCTGTCCGGTAGATTCTAACAAACAAATCAATCACTTCAATTTACTAGATCTGGAAATGTTTCTAACTCTGGTGGTTAGAGGATTTAAATATGATCCATTGTCTGGGAGCCGTGAATGTTTTGCTTAATCCCTTCGTGTATACGTCTATATTTCATATCGTGGTTGTACTGGATAATCCAGCCGGCCTGACTGTAACCATGACGCTGCCCTCGGCAACAGATTCTGTTTGAAGTGACTGTTCACATCTGTTTGCTAAAAAGACCCAGAGCTCCAGGTCCTGGTTCTTTGTCTTTCTATCCCGATACGCAATATTAATATTAATATTCATATTTCAAATCAACAGTTCACTAACAAACAGTAAAACTAGTCAAGAAATCTAAATCCAATCAGTAGTTCTGATGCAAGGAAATATATCCTGTATTTAGGCTTTGATGGTTTCCTACACTGTAAAAACATAAAGTATGAAAAACATTTCAAAGATTAAAAAAGATGGTAAAACATGACAAACAAAATGTTTGATTGTTTTGGAATATTTTTAATGTTTGATGTCTTTGAATGTTTTTTAGTTTGAGTGTTTTATGTTTTTAATTTCTGAATGTCTTAATTATTTCTATATTTTTATACTTTTTTTTCAATGTTTTCCAGTGTTTTTAATATATTTTTACGTCTTTCACATTCAAGACAAAATTAACTGTTGGATTATACATTTATTTTTGGTATTTCTAATCTAAACAGTCACACTAACAATATTCAGAGATTTTATTCGCTTTTAGTACTTTATTAGGCAGTAGAGCTTTCTTTGCTATGTTTACAAAAGGCACTGAAATATTTTTTAGGGTGTAAAACATTTCTGTATTTGATGCTGGTGTGTGTGTGTGTGTGTGTGTGTGAGTCTCAGTGTGGATCTATTGTGGGAGGAAGCTCTAGTGAGGAGTGGTGTCTTCCTTCATCTTCTTCTAAATCCTGAAGTGAAGGTGCAGTTTCTGAACAGGCAGCAGCTCCTGACATGAAACAACCCAGAGTCTCCTCATCTCAAAACTCCACCATGATCGTTCTGAAAACCTGAGAAACCCTGCTGCTGTCCACACTGGACAAAACAAACCCATACAAAACCCAAACACTGTGGCGTCCGCACAACAGAGCAGACCTTCTCTGTAGATGTCACTGAATCCTCGCGGGCGTCTTGGAGAACTGGTGAGTGTGTTTTGGCAGTTGGAGTGATGAGCGAGGAAAAGCAGGAGGACCCCCTGCTGGGTCTCTCCGTGCATTAGAAGCTCGCAGCTCCCCAGCAGGCATCAAACACTACGTACCAGGGTGTCGAGCTGTTGCACCGCCAAGGGCAGATTCGTTCTTTTTCTCTTTTTTTAAATATATATGGGGCAAATCTCAACTCTCCCTAATTCACCTCATGGCTGCAAAACTCCCCCGACACACCCAGAAATACACACACAGAGAACAACATTCACTTTTTAACCGTTTAATTAAAACTGATTGTCAGGAGAATATCACACAAAATTGTGCATGGTGCGCTTAAGTGAAGTGATGCAAATGGTTTATTATATACATACATACATACATATATATATATATGTATACACACACACACACACACTTGTATATCAATATATGTACAAATAACATACAATATTGCAATTTGTGAATCCAAACGTCTCGCGACTGACTTTGGTGAATATTTTCGTACCATTCTCGTGAAATGTTCCTGCCTTGATTCCAGATATTTGTGATGAAGTCAATAATATAATCCACCACTGCACAGCCACGCAGTGTTTCATGCTCGTTACTCCTCCGTGCTGCGGTGTATTGCCTTCAAACAGCTGTATTTTCAGATTCAGGGATGGATACCAGTGTGTAGTTGTACATGTTAATGACAGTGACTTCCAGTTCCACGAGATGCTTTGATCTGAGACCGTCTGAGTATTCGACCTGAAATACGCGGCGTTAATACTGATGCCAAGCACCTTGTGAAAGGCTCGAGGAATCTTTGAAAAATACAAACACAGTAGAACACTGCCACCTTGTGGAGGAACACAAGTCTCGGTGTGTGATTAAAGTGCAGCTTCTCCCACTGATGCAACATTTTCCCTGATGCCACTTCGACAGCGACGAGTGACAATGAAACACTTCTTCATCTCAATTCATTCACTGGCAGTCGTGGAAAAAAAACAAAAACAACAGGGAATCAGTGGATTCTTCCTCGTCTATGGCGTGAGACTGAGACTGCTGGGGAAACGGAAGCAGGTGTGTGTGTGTGTGTGTGTGTGTGTGTGTGGTGTGTGTGTGTGTGTGTGTGGTGCAGCTCAACAGGGATTCAAGGCAGTCTGAGTAAAGGATGCTTTTATCACGTCAAACTCAAGGCACGTTAATTACACTCTATGTAAAATGTGATTCCGCTAAAAGCTGCGATTACTCCAGCGGTTCTCTCTCTCTCTCTCTCGCTCTCTAACACAACACAAAGAATCGAATTTGTCCAAATGGCAGACACACACAGTGTCGCGCGCTGGCAGAATATGTAAATCTTTATTAAATAAAGTTTTCTTTCTTAAATCATTTTTCCTGCAATCTGCAGATCTCAAGTGTTCAGGCTAACTGGACCCTGGCGGTGATGAATGTCTCGCTCCATTTCAGGAACTCCAGAAAATTGGTTCATTTCATAAATGACGACCATAGCAGGAGATTTTCTGGGTCTGGACACAACAACAGGAAAATGCCGGGAGCGGGACATGACATGACATTTTGTTTACAGCACATTAACAACAGCATTGGCCCTCATCACTAAAAGCTCTTGAATCTCGTGTCTCTCCAAGTTGCCGCCTTTGTCTGCGTCTTCTAAATGAACGTCACCTCTTTTCACCTCCAGAGAAATTTGTATTATTTTTGTCGTTCTCAGTTTTGCGTCAGAAACCTCACCGACAAGCCCCCCCCTCAATTTTCTGGACATTTTCTTGCGGTATTCTCACCGTGGGCTCCGTCTGACATTTTCCGGTTAAAAGCTCCAGAAAATGTCCAAAGCAACTGGCTTGGACGTTTGCTTTGTTACATCACGTGTGAGGAGCTGTCTGGACTGAGGTGCCGGTCGGGAAGCAGCTGTAGTGTATTGTACAGGATGACGGACAGAGACCTGCGAGGAAGCAACAGTAATTCTCCAAATGAAATCAATAATGTCTTAAAAAAAAAAAAAAAAAAAAGTAAAACCTCCTTGTAAATGATCAGTTAAAAAAAAAATCTGCCCAAACATTGCAATCAGCTTTACAATCATTCACCCGGTGGCAGTACGCGATCGACATCCTTACATTCAGAGCTCCGGCCAATCGCTTCTGGCCGCTCCACTTCGACGACTCTGTCCTTTTGGAAACGCCCTCTCGCTCACAATGGCGTCGACGGTGCAGAGTCCTCGCCGGTTATTTTCCCAGCCGGTACCTCGTACTTGAAGACCACGCTGAACAGCTTCCCCCCCAGCCGGTCGGCGAGCCACGAGTTCTTGATGACGGCCATCTTGAGGCTCTCGCAGCTGAGCATGGCGTAGTAGTTGGTGTGGATGGCCCGGCCCATTCCCTCGATGATCACCAGGTCGGTTTGCCGCTCCCGCACCACCATCGCCAGCACTTTGTCCAGACGGCTGAGGAGGATTAGAAAAATGTTTTTGTTGCTGTAATGACCATAATACGGATCAGCTAATGAATTCTTCACCACATGCTCAGATTTCTGGATTTGTTTGTAAATTCCCTGTGAAAGAGGTAAAGTTTCAAGTTTTGATAATGTTGCGTTTTACATTCATCTGTATCCAGATTTACTTGCTTTGTGCTCACATGTTGTTGTGAGAAGCTTCCGTCAAGTTCATATTTACAGTAGCTCTGTGTACAAATTTAAGTTATTTAAATTTCAGGCCACTGAATGGAACACTTGTGGCAGCTCATGGAAGAATAAGTGGTTGGAACATTAATAAGAAGCGTTTTAAGTGGCACATTATTGTGGAATAGTGATACTAATAATAACCTCTCCGGCCCAAACAGTCAGTTTGTTACTGTAGTGAAAAATTACAGCAATTTAATGAAGCAGTTGCCCAATGACGCAGGAGACAGTTTAACAAATGAACGGTAAAATCAACAAAGCAGGGACAGAGATATGACTTAGTCCTGAGCTTGTATTTCTCATCATAAGTAAATTAAAAAACAAAACACTACAAACAATAATACTACATTTTAAACTACACCTGCCTGGTGAAAGTCCAAGTCTTTCAAATTCCATGACCCAGTTTTAAATGTAAAAAATCATTGTGGTCTCTAGAATTAGTCCATGCTAAGACCATCAGGGTTGTATCCGTGTACATGAGACAGTATTTTCACAGGATGGAAAGTGCTTCCTTTAAAAATGTAAAATGTGAAAATGTAAAATGTGAAAATGCCAAATAACCGACCTCAGATCAAGACAAGGAGAACTGGATCCACTCTGGACCAACGTCAACCTGTCCTCCCTCAGAGCCGCTCTGCAACGACAACAACACAATGTACACGATTAGACTTTTAGAAGTTACTGAGGAGTGAAAATAAGCTTGATGTAAAAAAAAAGCAGTGTTGTCTGTTATGTTGCCATCTTTGATCGGTTCGTCAATACTCACTGAATCACTGGATCCATGGCGGCGATTCTTTCCGTCAGAATTTGCAGTTCACCGTTCGTCACATCGTTCAAGGCCGGACCAGAGTTGCTGGCCAACACGACCTTAACAGACAGTACAGTTGAAGTAACGTTTTATAAACACACAATATCTTTTTGAATGATGGCGTCGTGGCTCCTTACCTCCGTCCCCCGAGAGAGAAGCTCTCGAACAAAGGGTATCACCCCTAGAATGATGTCTACTCCACTATTATCTACGAAAAACAAGGCACACTTGTGAGGAGGACCCTGCAAGAGAAAACCAGGACGGATTGTGTTCAAGCACTGATCGGAAAAGAAAACACACAACACTGATACACTATCGGCTCTGAATGGGTGTTTATGTTTCTTCTTTGCTAAAAACAGAAAGTGTTTCCTGTCAAGTTGTTTGAAATGAAGCAGCAGAGAGAGAGTCTGACCTTTAGTCTCTCCAGCCACTGGTCATAGGAATCAATAAGCCACGGCCGCTCTGAGGGAGAAACACAAAATCAGGTTGATTAGCGCCAACGATTCTCTCTGCACAGAGGAGCACTGATGCTGATGTGTTAACGACGTGCACTCTGATACCTTCCAGCTGTTGTTTAGCCTGCTCAAACCCAAACTCAGGATCCGATTCCAGGACACTGTGACACAGGAAAGACAAAATGTGCAAAATGTGCAATCAATAAAAACACAAGCAACGCAGTCCTCAAAGAAGAAACTTCCCATAATCTGAGATCAAGATTGAAATGTTAGGATTTAACTTCCCCGGCAGTCTGGCCTGCAGATATAAAATAGTTGTTGCCCTCAAAGTTACAGTAACTAATATGATATAGACATTTCATTTCCTGAGATGACTGGGCTGTTCTGCCTTTAGACAGTCGTCACTAAGAAATTAAAGAAATCTGTCGTTGTTGATTGTTTGGATCGATGCTGAGCAGAACTAATGGATTTTTACTTTTCACATTATTGTCCAAATGAACTTTGGTGCAGAATTTAAGGGGATTATTGGGCCGTTCTACTTTATATCTTGTCCCTACTCATAACTTTTTGCAGGCTAGAAAATCCAGTCTCTTTAAACCTATGAAAACAATGTAACAGTAACCAAAGCAGCCGCATAAAACACAAGATATGCAACCGGAGCCTCCCCCACTACCCACAATCCACTGGGCCGCTCAAAGGGTACAATAACTCCACTTACTCTGACACGGCCTTGGCTCCCCAGTCGAAGACATTCCCAGCCAGGACGCCCCGCACCAGGGCGAACTGTCTCTGCTCCCAGCTCAACTGGTCCAGAGCCCTCACCGCCTTAAGGTAATACTTCGTCGCCATGTCGTTCTCTCGCTGTTTAATCTGCAACACGACAGAGACACGACGCAGCTGAAAGTTCACAGGCTGGTTTCCCAGTTCTGAACACACGTGACGACATGGAAACAACTTCAGAATATGTTTTGTTTTAAAGTATTGAATTGCGGAGACAAATTGTGAAACATGAAACGTTTACAAATTCAGAAAACGAGCCAGTGAGGGGTCAAACCACCTGTGGGGCACAACGACAAGAACACAGAAATCACACAAAGTAGGTTGATAGATTTCACTCAGACCTTCGAGTAGGGATCAGGAAAGTTGAACTCGTTTAAACAGTGTTCCCTCGTGTCTAAAAGACTTCTGACAGTGAGGGATCCATAAGCACTAGGTGAGAGAAGAAGCACTCTACATTAGCCAGAGAGAAACACAGACACACAGTGCGGCTCAGGGCAGAAGATACACGGTCATCTAATCACTGTTGTTATTGTTTATTCATATTGATAATGGCTGAATTGACACAGTGTTATAAAGGAACCGTGTCAGCAGCCTCTGCAACTCGTGTCTGAATCTGTCATTTGGGTTGAATTTAAAGTAGAACCAGCAGGTCCACACTTCATGTTGCTAAATAACTGGTTCAGTCAAGGCTGCATCCACACGACTACGTTTTAGCTTTTGACAAAATCACTGCTGCTACATTTTTCTGCTGTCGTCCACACAACAGTGACGTTTAAAAAAACGGTTCTGGACCCTTGTTAGTTTAAAACCTCCGGGGCTGCGTTGAAGAAACACAAACAGAACCGTTTTCCACTGATTGATTCCTCCAGGAGAACTGCTTCAGGCCCGTGGCTCGTCTGTGCCTTGACAAACTGGTTGTGGATTTAGTTTTTTCTATAGTTTCCTGCAGAATGTCTCGTCTTCGCCAACAGCCTCTGTCATCTCCCTCCAGGCGCCATCTGAGAATCTCTTATGATCGCTCATTAATGAGGTTAATGAGGAAGTGAAGAGACAGACCTGTTCGCAGTCACTTGCCTTTAGCTGATCCATGTTTGTTTATGTACTAGCTGTGCACTAAAGTAAAAAGGTTTGGGGCGATGCCTCAGAATTGACGCCATTTCCACTGGTACAGGCCCCCGAGCGAAAGGACGGGAAAAGTGTATATATAAATAGAATATAAAAGTGAATATAAACGATGACGCAGTCTCCCGTATTCACTTCCTGATTGGTTACCAGTCACCACTGGACTGCAAAGCGTTGCTAGTAGTTACCAACCTCTGCTGTCAGTCCAAGAAACTAAATACCTTACTTTTTACTTCCGTTTCTCGCGCCTAGTATTTTCTGTAACTAAGCAACCAACGTAAACAGTAAACAATCTGCTTCCTGTTTACACCGGCATGTTTACACCGGCATGAGCATAACCAGTGTGGGTGAATGGTCATGTGATATGTGTTAATGTGGACGGAGAATACTTCTGATATAAAGCTCAATCGTAATTTGCAACAAACGAAAACTAAAACGTAAATCGCATGGATGTAGCCTCGAACAACTGATGCACACCTACGCACTGAGTAAACATCAAAACCTCCCTCTTCATTGACAAAGCACGTTGGCACTACAGCAGAAATGAAGACATGAAACTAATGCAGACAATGAAGAAAGTTGAGTTTTAGTCGACTAGAAGCAACGTCTGAGTCTAACAGAAGCAGAAGTGGAGGCCGCTCTTACAATGGCTGGTGGCGGAGGGTCTGAAGCTTGTGTCGGTATTTTTGTCGGAACTTCTCCGCTCGCTCGATCGCCTCCGGGATGTCGGGCTGACTCGCTACGGCCCTCTTGACCACCTGCTCAGAAAAGAGAACAGTTATCAGCCACGTTCACAACCTCAGGGACAGCAACGTATAAGAGGAGTTTTCAAACTGATGCGTCTCGTATGAAAAACTGATCTTTAAACACAGAACGTTTTGCTCCATTTCCATTTAATCTGTTTAAAATCCTACAGACCACAGGTTGTATATAAAGATAGACGACATGAAACCTTCCCAAAAAGTGAAGCCAAAGCGTCTCAATCCCCCCTTGTGGCTGGCTGCAGTATCTGTATTTTCTCAAAGATGGTTTCTGACGTTGTAGGTAGTTCTTATCACACTTTACATGTTCAAGTGTTCCTTTTCCCAGTAAGTTTGGTTTTAATTAGTTATTTAATGGTGTAAAAACGTGGTGAAACATCAGGATTGAGAGCTGGTACTGACTCATGATGTGTTGGTGTGACCTTAAAGCCCCGGCTCCACGATCACTACTGCAGAGTCTGGCTCTAAATGAGGTCAAAGTACAAGGCGGCGCCTGCATCATTGGTATTTTAGCTAAATTCCTGTTCAACGGGGGGAGGGGGAGACATATCATCCATCTTTATTTACAGTCTATGCTAGAGACAGAAATCCATTGGAGATGCCAACAGAACTACTTTCTAGCCTTCATTTTTTTGTATTTCTGAAACAGATTTCTCCCTCTAAGCTAAAGTTCACCAACCCTTTTTCTGTTTGGCACATCTTAATTTGCAAACTTTGTTTTCATATTGTGAAACCACAGCAGCAGCTGCCCTACCCCGTCCAGAGCCTCCTCGAAGCAGGAGAGCCAGTACTCGCGAGCCACAGCGTCCTCCGCGAGGTCCATGGTGTCGGGGATGTAAGAGGACGCGTCCTGCAGCAGAGGCAGGTTCACCAGCTGCCTCTCCAGACGGTCCATCTCCAGCATGTCAAACTGGACCCAGCAAAGAGACGGAGAGGAGACGTGCTGTCAGTCTCCAACAGATCAATACCACTGCCAGCTTCTGCTCACATTTCAAAGCCGATCCCGGCTTTCACTATTTAAACTTTAAAACTAGGATGTAATTCGCTGTATTTTTCTGTTTCTTAGCAACACTGCAGTAGCTGTTTTTGTATTTTATTGAGGCAACAAGGTCAAAAGGAAGATGCATTAACGATGAAACAAGAGGCTCTAGCAGGAGGACACAACCAATCATCGATTAGAGAGGGTCAGAGGTTCTTAAAGGAAATACTGCATCTGCAGAGGGTCTCTAAGGTAATTCACCTTCAGCTGAAATGTCAATGCGTAGAGCCCGACTGATATGGATTTTTGGCAGCCGAAGCCAAGTAAAGAAATTCAGATGAGGATATATCACCCAATAAATGTGATTGAGGCTTGATATTTTACAGTTTAAGTATAAATGATATTATAAATAACTATAAATAAGAAGAAAACACAAATATAGAGAATTTGATTTAGAAAATAAACATAAAAGCACAGCTCTTGTGCATTGTTTATTCTGAAAAATGATACCTTGATGTTTGTGAAAGACTCACATCTGCAGATTTTACAGCAAACAGACAAATCGTTCGGGCTCTTCGCAATCACACTTCCCTAATTCACACAAATGAAAACTAACTAGTGAAAGCTTGAGAAACTAAATGTAAACTTCATAGAGTAAATTGTTATCAGCGTGTGATGCTCTACACAGACTTGCATGCTCCAAGTATCACAACCACAAAACATCTAAAACACAGCGAGTGCACAGTGTTAAGGGCTCTCAGGAAATCAAACTCTGTTCTTCTCCATCCTCACATCACACGATTTAACCAAAAACAATTCAATAAGTGAAAAAACAGCAGCAGCTGCAGGATCCTCAGCAAAGCTCAACTAAACCTCCTCCTCTCGGGTCTCTCCTGTCCCGGCCCTCATGAACAAGCAACCGAGTGCCTGACTTGAGTGTTTACATCTACAGAAAAGCAACTGTGAGCAGCAGCGATCTGTCTTCATCAAACCAGAGCACACAAGTCAAGCAGTCGAAGGTACTTACGGGAAACTGAAGGAGAGGGGTTTGGTGGACACGAGAATGTGAGGGGAGGAAATGAAAGAAAGGTTATGAGATTGCAGAGACCGATGTGAGGAATGTTTTTTTTTTTTTTATCTGGTGCCTGTGGATTCACGGAGGACAGTGGTGACGGCGACTCCATAGAAATGAGTGTGAAAAAATATGAAGAATTTAATTAAACAAGACTGGAAGAATAAAAAATCAATGAACCATGAGCGGAGTGAAAATAGGTCATGTGAATTTTTCATATCCAACCGACTCACCGTTCCACTGCGAGCACGCTGCATCGGATTCATATCTGGAGAAACACTCATCAGGCCCGAGCTTCCAGCATAATTCTCACCCCAACTGTACTGGTTTGGATCTAAAAAAGTGAAAAGACATAATTATGACACATTTATGTTGCAAGATATTCATTATAGTACATTTTTTATCTAAGGTTCAAACAACACAGGTTTTATCAGCGTAATTAACAATTTTAATGTTTTACAGCAGCTTTTATTGGTGTTAAGTCATCCAGCCTTACTGCCCTCTGTCAATCATCAGTGAAAATCTTCATTCAAGAATCATAAAGCAGGTATTTGGAGTATTTGTTTTCTTACTGTCTTCCTCTGCTCCTTTAAGAAAAGCTCCAATGGCTCCGAGATATCCTTCATGTCTCAGGAACAAGGCCTGAACTTCACCCTGCAGCCACACAACAAAAAGGGCAATCACATCTAAATCTGGGCTGTAGGAGAAAGTTCAGCTGATAAGAAGCGAAGCTCGGGACGAGAAAGGAAAATTAACTGGAAAATCTTGAATTTCTTCAAGACACTTTGTTTCTTATACACACACTAATGTAGTAGTTGTGTTTATTTGTTAAGTTTCATCCCCTAAGGAGGTTGTGTCAATTTTGTATGTTGGTTTGTGTATTTATTTGTCAGCAAGATTACACAAAAGCTGCTGAACATATTTCCACAGAGCTTGGTAGAAGGACGGGACATGGGCCGAGAACATTTCAACATTTCCCCCGATGTCCAAGGGAGTAATAAATAAGTAGTAAAGAAATCAGACATATTTGTGGGACTTACATCTGAGTGGGTGAAATGTGGTGCAGATCAAAAATAAAAATCCAGATCTAGCAGATTTAAATGTTTTTTCAGTCGCTGTACAGTAAGAACTATCTCTACAAACTTCTAACTACCACTGTGTAGCTGAAATCTTTTAGATTCAGTTGGTGAGCAACGGTTTACACGTGTCTTCAACAACTTTAAAATCATGTCCAAACCAACATGACAAGAGCGTGGGGCCCTGGAGGGGGTCTGTGCTCTACGTGTTTGTTTTAGCGTCAGCAGAAGAAGTGACCTTGCCTTTGTGAAGAAGTTGATGCTGTAGGTGATTGTGTGCATGGTGACCGGGTGTCCTCGAATGAAGAAGCCTCCGAAGTAAACTCTGGTCAGGTTGTGGAGCTTGGCATACAGACAGGCCAGCTGCCCGATGTCATTGCTGATCATATGGAGTAAACTCTTGGCCATGTCTTCTTTAGAAAACGCTGCAATTCAGTAGAGTTGTATAAGCACACAGGGAAAATATCCATATTACGAATCTAAAAAATATGTTTAAAAGCATTAAAAAGACTCATGTATTAATTAAAAACTAATTCAGTAATTGTTAAAGCTTTTCATTATCTCAGTAACTCAATGCTTGTCTTCAGTGGCATTATCACATAAAACTAAATTCAAATTCATGTAATTGTCACAATAATATCCTAAAAATTATTAAACTGTTTTTTTTCTGATTATATGAGCATTAGGACAATTCAATGTTCACAGAAACTGAGATTAAAATCACGAAACTATACTAATTACTCAAGAATTGCACAACATCAGCAGCTCAACAGTTACAGTGAGTGAGCAGAGCGGCAGTAGAACAGGGTCAAAGGTCATCAGTTAATTTTTTACACAAGCTTTGTACTAAGATTGACAAACAACAAGTCGGACTTGCCAAAAAGAAAACGACATCGCAAACGAGAAATACAAGAAAAAAATGTATCTGACTTTCTGAGATCCTTGTTTTGTTTTTTTACACTCCCTCCTTCAGCCGTCTCATGTGCAGCCTGCAGTCGGCTCAGATCCACAGATGTTACACTGCGCTCCAGTGATGTTTAGGGATTAAATGAAGCTCTGGATTTGGCCATTAAGTGGAGACGGTGTGACGGTTTGCAGTGTTCGGAGCATATGGACGGACAGCAGAGCAGGGGATTATACTGCAGGGTTGGTTTGAGATTCACTGGAAACGTTCATACTTTCTTAACTGGGGAAACTGGGTCACCATCCGAATACATTTTACGCACCATGAGTCTGAGCTGACTACAGCTGCTGCCCGTCGAAGCAAGATAATCAGCAAGTTACATTTTGCAGCCACGTCTCAAGTCAAATGATGGGACTGATACTGATTTAATGTGTTTCTTTCTGAATGAACAGCAGACTCTAGATTTAAACAATTCAAAAAAACTACGGTAACCTCGTCATACACAAACATAACGCTACGGTAAAGCCACATAGTTAAAGTGCACGTGCGTCACCTTTGTCGGCTGTAGCAGATTTCCCAAAGCTGCTCGCAATGAGATCCCCAGTCAAACCCAACGAGCCGTACGATCCTCCATAGATATCTTTGACGAGCATGTCAACGCTCGCGTGCTGCCCTTTGGAGGCCAACTGCAGCAACTCGTCAAATCTCTACAGGAAGAGCAAACGATAACGTTCATCACTGCGCTGAGGAATAAATAACAAATAATGCCGCAGTTAAAGACCCTGATATTTAGGATACCTTTGTTTTGGTGAGCAAGGCTCCCAGGCCCCAGAACGTGCCTCCACCTATCGAGCTTCCTCCTATTCGCTCAAATTTGTCCTCTGATTCAACCTGTTGAAGAGAGAGTGAATGAGATGTGTGATGAAATACAGTAAGAGCAGAAGACTCTAGTTTTTACATACTCCATTTTAGGTCAGAAAGTCATGTGCTTTAACGCTGTAGGCTAGAACAAACCCTGTCTAATCCCGATACATGACTTTTCCCCTCAGCTAGGGATGGGTTCGTTTGTCTGTCATTCAGATCCGGATCAACGGGTATGTCCAGGAACTTGTTTAAAACTTTCTTGTGGTGAAACAGGTCGTTACTAGCTTGGTGGAGTCATGCCTTTGTTTTCTGAGCGTCTTTACAGTTTGAGCCAATGATAATACAGGGTAAAAATATATATTTTTGATTATTTAAAAAGTTGCAACAGACATACAGATAATTGTGATATGCAGACTTAATACTTATGAAACTGCAGCTGAAACTTCCTCTTGGATAAGAGACATCTAGGTTCTGACTCAGTCTATCTGGACTCTTTCCACTGAACCATCCTCTAGTTCCTGGTCTTTAAAAGCATTGTGAAAACTTTAACATGTGAAAAATGCTTGTTTCACAGTGAACTACACAGAAAACCTTTGATTTTCAGTTTTTACCTTGACTATGGAGACACCAGAGCCGATGTTCACGAGCAGGTAAGGGAAAATATCTGGATTAGTCGTCTGGAAGCGGAACTCCGAGTCGGCGTGCCTGGCGTACACAAACGCCTCATGGGGGATGTTCCTCAGCACAAAGTTACAACCCCTGATAAGGCAGGTCATCTCATCCTCTTTGTCCACTCTGCCACACAGCAACACAACAAGAGAGAGTCTAATCAGACAAATATAAAGTACAGCCAGAGCAAGAGAGAAGCCATTTTGTCCACATGCTGCAGGTAAATCATCAAATGGTTCACCAACAAAGAGGCAGCCGAAGCTGGCAGGGCCATTGAACAGCAGAGTTCTTTCCAGAATAGTCTCCATATGGTCTCTAAAAGTCCTCTGATTTCATTTGTGTCACAGGAAGAGGGCAGGATAATTCATTGTGTGTGGATCACTTACAATTAGGGCAAATCAGCATTGTTTATTCGAATCTAGTCATCTGGAATATGCCTTCCCTTCCTGTTTTTTTTGTACATGCACTTTAGCAGTGTACATTATGAGACCAGAAGTTGAGTGACACAGTGTCGATGAAGACAACTTACTGAACAGTTGGTGTTTACACTCACCTGAGTCCAAGTTTCCTCTCAATGAGCTCCGTGAACTTGTGCGCCCCTCCGCCAGTGGCTTTGATGACTTTGGTTCCCGTGTTGACCAGATGGTCTCTGATGAAGTCCAAGCACGTTTCGATGTACGCATTTTCAAACTTGATGAAGTGCAGACGAGGAGTGACCTCTTCCTGCACCGATATCTCATACAGCTTGTCACTGGAAGCCTGGAGACAGAGACACAGAGGAGAGAGAGGGTGAATGCTTCTTTATACATCCAGCTACTGACATGCCACAGGGGAACACTGACATTTCACTTTCACAAAAGTCTAGCTGTTCAGCGTATATTAGATTATCTGTTGATCCTCGCCTCGGGAACTGTCTGCCAGAGGAGCAGAGGGCAATCCGGTAAACACTTTTAAAAGAAATCTTAAGACCTACCATTTTGTCCAAGCATTCTCTAACCCATTTTAATTATGGGTTTACCTTATTCTATTCACACCACCACCTGGTTTATATGCTTTTTACATTCATGTGTTCAGGGTAGTTTAAAGTTGAGTTTTTATACAGTGTGGCTGTACAAAGTCCAGTCACTGTTTATATATAACGTACAGAAGTAGATCATAGATATAGATTCCTATCTGTTGTCTCACAATCTATAAGGGTGCAATTTGTGAGTGGGATTAAACTCTTCTACCTTCCCTTCCCTTAAGATACCATAGTATCTTCCTTACCTTATCTTATCTCATCAGACCTGACGTGAATCTAATACTCATTGCATGCCGCACGGTTGTGATTCAGGTTATTGCAACATGGCACGAACAGCGCTACACAAATAAAGTCCGATTTGACTTATTTTAAAAGACAGAAAAAACGCAGAGAGACCAAGAGATTGAGGCTTTTTCTCATTCATGCATTTTTGGACTCAGGGGAGTTGGGGGGGGGGGGGGGGGGGGGGGGGGGGGGCTGAAGGGAAAGTTGACACAAGTACTGGGTCACAGAAATGGAAGAACTTACATAACACACACATAAAATGAATATTAATAATGATGTTTACCTCTGTACTGTGCTCGAAAGATCGCACTTTGGCCACTTTGTGTTGCACATTGGAGTAGTAGGCTAGCTTCGTGAGGGATCCACCTGTTAAAGGAATTCAGTGTTAATAATAATAATAATAATAATAATAATAATGATAAAGTGAAAACAAGAGATAACCTGGATTACAGCTCACATCCAGACTTTAACACTTCCCTGACTGTGTGATTACACTTCACACCAACACATGCTAGCTAACGGCTAACACCACCACTGCTGCTGCCACCTAGCTTTAACACAAAACACTTTCAACACAAACACACAAACACACACACACCGCTTCCTGCCCCCGCACACTTGTGCACACGGCTAACGTTAGCGTAGCTCCCCGCGTTGTTTACTTCCACTTTAAACTCGTGCGTGTTGTCATAGTATCCGCGGCTGCTCGCTCTCGCTCGTTAGCCCCGTTAGCGCGCACAGGTCGCAGAGGGAACACGCACAAACCACGCGTAGCACTTCCGGGTACCTATGTCTATGGCGAAGCGTTTGGCGTTCTCCAGGTTGCGGAATATCTCGTCAGGAGGAAGAGTGATGCTTTTATCCATCGTGTGTCCGCCGCTGCCGCCGCTGCTGCTGATGCTGCGCTGCTGCTGCTGCTGTCAGAGGACTCACGCTCCGCCATCTGCGATCATCTGACGCGGTGTCAGCGACGGGCCTGCGTCGGCGCTGCACGTCGACCAATCAGCGGCCACGTCACCGCTGCGGAGTGGGCGTCGTCCTGGGCAACGTCAGAGAACATTAAGTCATCTGTCAATTTGTTAGGTACACCCAAACCATTAAAACAAGAGAATCCTATTATCATCATAATTATAATAATAATGCATTAGGAACACCCAAACTAGTAGGGTAAGTTAATCCTATAATAATAATAATAATACAAATAATACAAATAATAATAATAATAATAATAATAATAATAATAATAATAATAATAATATATTAGGAACACCCAAACTAGTAGGATAAGAGAATCCTATCATCATAATAATCATAATAATCATAATAATCATAATCATATATTAGGTACACCCAAACTAGTAGGATAAGAGAATCCTATAATAATAATAACAATAATCATAATAATAATATATTAGTTCCACAAAAACTAGTAAAAAAAGATAATCCTTTTATAATAATAATAATAATAATAATAATATAATATAATATATAATCTTTTTTGATTTACTTTAAAACAGAGTTACAGCAGCAAAGATTATAGATATCATTATTAATAATGATAACAATAACAAATATAATAATGTTTTTGTAATTTTAGTTATTGAACACTTTTCAAGCAAATAAACTCAAATTACTTTCCAAGGACAAAATATAACATGCTACAATGAAGGTCTTCACAAAACATATGTTACATGTAAATCATAAAAAGCGTGCATTAAGAACATACATAACTACATCAACATGTACAGGTATGCATGTGTGTGCACGTGAACACACTCACACACAACAAAAACAAACAGCTCACACAACAGATGTAAAGTCCAGCAGTTTAAAAGGCCTTTCTGTAAAAGGACATTTTAAGACGAGATATATAAACAGAGTCAGCTGATCGATAGTCTCTGGGTTAGTTCTGCACCTCCAGTCTTTAACCTGGACTATGAAACAGTTCAAAAACTTTCAATTCATTTTGAGGACATAGATGTGCTTGAAAACTCAAGAGATGTTGCACACATATCCACTCTGGTGAAAAAATGATGGGTCTTCTGCAAGGGGCGTCCCCCAAACACTTTTAAAAATGAAAGCCCTCCTCCCCTGGCTTTGCCCTGGCTTCATGAAAAGCTCACAGTGTTTCAGTTTTATCTGAGTTCTTTTGTCTTCACTCAGTCGTGTTGTAATAACTTGTGGAGGCGGCTCATCGGAGCAGCTCCAGCTGTACCAGGGGGTGATGGGCTCAGCTGAGTCCAGTTGACTCAACGCTGTTTAAAGGAGGCAGACAGAGAGCTGCCACATGTGGGAAGAGACTGAGACAAGAAGAGAGACACACAGAGCTGAGCTGCTACTGGAGAAAGGCTCGGCTGCCGGGCTGATGTGGACTTCTTTATGTTTGTTGTTTTACACCAATAAAAATGATGAACTGGTGAGCGGCTGTCGTCTGGCAGGTGTTGGGAGACTTGTGGTGATGAGGGACTTTGAATAGTTCAGTCTTTCCTGCTTTGTATCTGGATTCAGATGAGTTTCATTTTAAAACATTTTTTTGGTGAAAAGAACAAAAGGGCACAGTTTAAGTTTCAGTTGATATGTTTTATTCCCAGAGAAAACATGAATCACATCTTATATCTGTTCCTCCATAAAGGCATTATAGTGATGATACATCACAGTAAAAACTTGTCGTCCAAGACAATGAACTCAATAAGAGACAAGTGAACGTGAACTTTCTTTTCTTTAAAAGAGACATGAGTCATTTAGTCCAAACAAAGTGAACCAACTATCTTATACTGAAAGAAAAAACTTTCAGATTCACATTTATGCTGCTGACATATGTCAAACAAATTCCTGACTTCAAGACCCAACGTGGGTCAATAATCTTTTTACATTGTACAAATATACATACAAGTAGTTGATCCTCACTGAAACACACTACAGCAATGTAGTTAAAAAGTTTCCAGTTCTTTAGCATATTGTTAACTCAATAAGACGATTGTATTCATAGAACACAAAGCTGTGTTTCCTGATACAAACAAAAAGGAAATCATGCTTTCAAACTTCACTCAGCCAAATAGGACTTTGAAATATTTTGCTCAGGAAATTCTACTTTAACTGAATAGAAAATAACTTTTGATCACTGAGCTCGTCTCAATTTGTCTGCTATCACTGTATTACACAAGCATTGTGAGAATAATAACTTCACAGAGTAACATCTGATTAAGAAATAAGTGACTACTGTTAAAATAGTAGTCGACCTGTTGTCTGCAAATATCACAGAAACACACAATTTAACTTTTACAAAAGTAAAAAACACTAAAAGGATTTTCAAAAACGATATGATCACGAGAACGTGCACAGTTGTTGGAGCTTCACTTTGATAAAAGTCCTTAGGTGTCTACCACGGCCGCCAGGGGGCGCTGCTGACTGGACTCTTGTCTTTGGTGATGCTGGTGTGGACTGTGGAGCTCAGAGGAGAGAAGTCAGCCTCTCTCAGCTTCTCCTCAGAGGAAGACTGCAGCTTGTTGACGTGCTTCATCAGTCTTCTCTGCGACTGTGCATTCACCTCCTCACTGGACAGGAAGTGTGCCACCTCTTGGACACATCTGGAGTAGCCCCGTTTGACTGCTGCTGAGCCCACAGCTGGATTCTGCTGCTGCTGCTGCTGCTGCTGCTGCTGCTGCAGTCGTCTGAGGAAGTAAACGGTCATCTCCAGGATGTCTGCTTTCTCCAGCTTGGAGTCTGGCTGCTGGTTGAGGAACTCTGGACCCAGGAGAGACTTGAGCAGCTCGATGCTGCTGTTGATTCGCTCTCTGCGTAACTTCTCCACCAGAGGCTTTCTGAGCTGCAGAGACAAGAACAAAGTCAGTCATCAACTCATTCTGGAGTCAAGAGTCAGCATGAACAAACACAAGCTCTCGTGGAAGAAGAGCACGTCTCCTTGAATCTTCAATTTACCTTGTGGCTCCGAGTCAGATGCTCCTGAGAGTTGGTCGTTGCTGCAGTGATTGTAGGAGCCATGTGTGGATCTCTGTGCTGTAGAGGTCTGTGTAGAGACAATCTGATCTCTGCTGCCTTCATCCCTCCTATTTATAGTCCCACATCTCCATATCAATGTGTGGGTCTGGGTCTGGCTGCAGGTTCCCACAGTCTCAGCCAATCAGAGCGCTCGGGGAGACAATAGTGCATGTGGAGCAGCAACATGCTGAATGGTGTTAATGCCTCAGGGACAATAGTTAGATCTCAGGGGAACAGGTGGAGGACTGGGGGGGGGGGGGGGGGTGATGGAGAGAGACTCACAGAGCTCAGTGTGGATCTGGGAAAGTGGTGACCCTGTAGAGAGCAGATCTGCTGCCTGGTGCTGATCAATGACTTGGACTGAGCACACGCTCGTCAGCACACGTGAAGAAGAAAACCTTCATGTTGTGTTGTATGAATTACACATAAAGTGAAAAAATATATTAAACACAAAGAGAAATCGTTTATTTTTTATTTTTATCTCTGCTGAGCAAAATGTCCAAATACTTAGATTTTTTTAATTTTTAAACATTTAAGTTGATGTTTAATATTATAGAGCATGTTTGTATTGTATTAAAAGATATTATTTCCTCAAAATGTAACATTCATCAAAAAGTGTTGTGGGGGGGGGGGGGGGGGGGGGGTGATGGAGAGAGACTCACAGAGCTCTGTGTGGATCTGGGAAAGTGGTGACCCTGCAGAGAGCAGATCTGCTGCCTGGTGCTGATCAATGACTTGGACTGAGCACACGCTCGTCAGCACAGTGACAACATAAGACCACCTATAAATCTGAGATGTGTGATTATATTTGTGCTGCTGAAGCAATTATCAGTCATTTTAAATCATTTTAAAATAAAACATTATATCTTAAAAGCAAATCAATATTATATTTAACCTGCAGATATTTGATCAAGTACCTCCCTTGGTATGTTACAGCATGCCCTGTTTTCTTCTCTAGATATGGACGGCTCCTGTTATTAATAAAGCTGTATATAGATATATATCTATATATAGACACATACATACAGTACATCTTGTGCTTTTGCCTGACGATACAAGGTGTTATGTGGTTTATGGATGAGTTAATTTTAAGGGACTGATATGTGTGTCTGCAGTTTAGTGCAGATCCAAACATAAAAACTCCAGATGTAGATTTAAATGTAGTTTCATTAGACTGGTGGGTCTTGGCAGAGGTATGTGCTGCTTTTCTAGTTTTTAAGGGTTTTGCATTGCTGTAAAATACTTAATTATTATTAATTACATTATTTGGACATTCTTTTCTAATGTCTCACAGTTGAAGGGATGTTATAGGTCATTTATAATGTATTAAAAGAAAACCAAATTCCCATTTTGTTGTGGATGATAAGTCCAACAAAAGATTCCTTCCCCTTGCTTTTGTCTATTCAGTCCAGACCGTCCTTTAACCACGAGATCTTGTCGCTTAGTCACTTTATTTGTCGGTTTTCTTAAAACACACGGCAGTTAAATAAAGGCACATGTGTGTCCAAACATCAGGCGAAAACAAAAAGTCTTTTTAACCGTGGATGTCGGGGCCGCGTTGGCCCGACACTTTGGCAACTGTCAATGGATTAAACCATAAAAGGCTCAGATTGCAACGACGACCCGTTACACAGAGGGGAAATTAATTTGGCAAAAGTTAGTGAGTTGGCACCAGAGAGACGGAGACAGAGGAAGGAGAGAGTGAGAGGAGCGGGAACAATCTTCCAGTGGAGTGTGCCAACTCCCTCTGGAGAGCAGTCAGGTGCTGGTGGGGCCGAGGATGCTAATCACACTCAACTGTGACTCTGCTCGCTCTGCTTTCCCACACTCGGCCGCGGCTCAACAATAGACATGTGCCTTGTTAAATGTTAATTCATCCCCACACAAGCAGCTCCCGGCGCTCCCCCGAGGCCAGCGTTTGTTGTTTGGACACTCTCAATTAAGGAGACGAGAGCTGGAGATAAACACAAATATTGTGACTGAGGATTTAGCCTAACAAGCAATCAACCGAATTTATCTGGGCGCAGATTTTATAATAAGATAAAGTAGATGGCAACATTTTCTATTAACCGCAACACGTAATATAGATAGAAACATTTAATGCATGGTTTATAACAAACTACAATGCAGATGAATTACATTTTGGGGATTTTATTCTTGTACAGTGGTGAATTATTGTTATTTATTATTAGGTAATTATTCACAACTGTAATTATTATTATTATTATAAGGTGCATTACAATTATATATTAACTTTTGAAGACATATTTATTATTATAACTGTTTTAATATATATTGTCATTAACTATTTGATATTATGTTCCCACAGAATTATTTATGTCTGACATCTTTATAGAAAGCTTTATATAGTTTATGTGTAAATATATATAAATGCTATACATACTATACGATTAATAATAGTTTAATAGTCAATTTAACTTCTCCTTCTTTCAACAAACCCTGAGGCTTGTCCCCGTTGTCTATTGTACCGTCTGAAAATGCATTAAATAAGGTTTAATCTAAGTATATATGTTTTCCTGCTTTGTTGAGTAAAAAACGTAAACATTTAAAATTCAGTAGTAAAGAATTCCTCCTCCTCCGGCTCTCAGACGTCTTTGTCTGCCTCGTCTCTATTGTCCCACAGGGGCTCTGTGAGTGAGTTTTCTCTGGTTTCCCACACTCGGTCCATTCACCGCTCCGAAGAACAAAAGAAGTGTGTCTGGTTGCACATCACATTAATTATGGAGTCAGTTTACGAGGTTTTGTCTCACCGGCCCTCAATGGACATTCCTGTCATCAAGACTCGTCATTACCAGGCCTTTGTAAAACGCCCATGAGGAATGCAGTCATGCTCTGGATTAATGAACATTCAAAAGATCTTTCCCTTCCTCCCGTCCTTTAGATTCGGATTGTTCCCCCCTGCATTCCAGACGCTTTATTTTGACAGGACGGATAAAAGAGTCCATTCCTGAATTGATCAGATGCGGGTTATGGTGCATGTGGGGGGGACAATGACATTGGAATGAAAGCATGTGTGTGAATCACATTTTATCAGAAACACAATCCAACCATCTTCATCCAGATGTTGATAAAGTGCTTTAAAACTATTTTTGAGTTCTGTTTTATCCAGGGTTTCATATTAAAGGTAATTTTTCGTCTTTTAGTTTGCAAGAATTATGCAAAAACTACTTGATAGATTTCCATGAAACTGGATGATAGGTTGTGGTATGAGTCGGGAAGAAACAATGAAATTTGGTCCATCCAGGAATTTGATTATCAGTTTGTGAGATTAGACATTTTTCAGCATTTTCCTTGATTTCTCTAAGAATAATTCATGGATCTTGATGAAAAAAGGCATTTTTATGGTTCTGATAATTCTGAGTGTGCACAATTTGGAGCAGATCCAAACAAAAATCTGTATCTAGTACATTTTAATGTGGTTTTCTATGACTAAAATGCAGTTTCACCAGTTGAAATAGCAGTGATGGATTCTTTAAATGCATTTTATAGGGTAAAGCTTACTGTTTCCATCCATCATCCATTCATTACCTATCCAGCTTATCATCGAGGGCCATTAGGGGCAGGAGCTAATATATAATAAACACTCTCTATGTTAATTTTAATATAGAGCTGAAATATATCCAGGTTCAGAAAAATAAGAATGTTAAGTGTTTTCATTATTAGTCTCACACACTTGTGCTGTGCTGACGAGCGTGTGCTCAGTCTAAGTCATTGATCAGCACCAGGCAGCAGATCTGCTCTCTACAGGGTCACCACTTTCCCAGATTCACACAGAGCTCTGAGTCCTCCCTCCCCCCCTCCCCCCCCGTCTCCCACACCCTCTCCCCTCCCAGTCCTCCACCTGTTCCCCTGAGATCTAACCATTATCCCTGAGGCAATAACACCATTCAGTGTCTAGCATCCTTTATTGTCTCCCCGAGCGCTCTGATTGGCCGAGACTGTGAGAAACTGCAGCCAGACCCAGACCCACACATTGATATGGAGATGTGGGACTATAAATAGGAGGGATGAAGGCAGCAGAGATCAGATTGTCTCTACACAGACCTCTACAGCACAGAGATCCACACATGGCTCCTACAATCACTGCAGCAACGACCAACTCTCAGGAGCATCTGACTCGGAGCCACAAGGTAAATTGAAGATTCAAGGAGACGTGCTCTTCTTCCACGAGAGCTTGTGTTTGTTCATGCTGACTCTTGACTCCAGAATGAGTTGATGACTGACTTTGTTCTTGTCTCTGCAGCTCAGAAAGCCTCTGGTGGAGAAGTTACGCAGAGAGCGAATCAACAGCAGCATCGAGCAGCTCAAGTCTCTCCTGGGTCCAGAGTTCCTCAACCAGCAGCCAGACTCCAAGCTGGAGAAAGCAGACATCCTGGAGATGACCGTTTACTTCCTCAGACGACTGCAGCAGCAGCAGCAGCAGCAGAATCCAGCTGTGGGCTCAGCAGCAGTCAAACGGGGCTACTCCAGATGTGTCCAAGAGGTGGCACACTTCCTGTCCAGTGAGGAGGTGAATGCACAGTCGCAGAGAAGACTGATGAAGCACGTCAACAAGCTGCAGTCTTCCTCTGAGGAGAAGCTGACAGAGGCTGACTTCTCTCCTCTGAGCTCCACAGTCCACACCGGCATCACCAAAGACAAGAGTCCAGTCAGCAGCGCCCCCTGGAGGCCGTGGTAGACACCCAAGGACTTTTGTCAAAGTGAAGCTCAAGAGCAAAACTCTCCAACAACTGGTTCTTGTGGTCATCTCGTTTCTGAAGACTCATTGCATGCTACTGCAATTTCTACTGCTGTTTTTTACTTTTGTAAAAGTTAAATTGTGTGTTTCTGTGATATTTGCAGACAACAGGTCGACTACTATTTTACCAGTAGTCACTTATTTCTTATTCAGATGTTACTCTGTGAAGTACAAGTTATTATTCTCATTGGGAATGCTTGCGTACTGTCGCTAACATCTATGTCATTTTTTCTATATCGGTGACAAAGTTAATTAATGTTAAACATGTTTAATATTTTTGTGTGATATTCACATGCCCCATTGGTTGAAACATCCTGTGTGATGTATCTTTGAATTTATCTATTTTCTGCGTTTTAGCAGATGAAGTTTTTGTATCTGAGCAGAAATCAAACAATGTGCTGTTTATGACTCTGTGAGTGACAGCACCGAGACCTTCAATGAAGGACATGTGTCAAAATGAATGTATCTCTTCAAGCCAAGTGATGCGCAATAAAGCAATCAAGAAAAAAACAATTTTAAACATTTGCCTGTCTCATCTTATTCCTATTAACCCATGGTGTATTTTACATACATTTGATAACAGAGGACGATATCACGTGATGTCACAGTTGTAATTTGACTCAGACTTAGTGATTTGTGGGTTTTATTATTTGTGACACAGTCAATATCTAGATAATGTGTTAAAATGGCCAATAAATCAAACAGTCAAACAGAGAGCTGCTGACTCAACCTTAGATCTCACCTACAATATCTATAATGAATATCTACAATCAATATCTATAATCAGCCATAGATATTGTGGATTTACAGTCCCAGTCTCATAAAACTCCGATCAGCTGCAGTATAGATTTACAACGTCCCTTTATTTGTACTGATAATGTCAATGAAACAGCGACTTCTAAAACATGTTCTCTCATTAAGGCTGTTTTATAAAATAAACTCACAATGACAAACACTTGATGAACAGATTTATAAATCTGAAGTCGATCAATAACGTCTTACACCTCCTCACTGGGAATAAGCATTTATATTGATATGTATTAAACTTTTGTTATATTGCTATTGATTCAAACTTGTTTCATTGCCGAGTCTTATCTCTTACATATGGTGATTTAATGATTCCCCCAAAGATGTTCAGTCGAGTGGAGATGTGATGAAATCAAAGGTTACGCAACATGACGCCAATAATATTTGCTCTCGTCAAATTATTCATGGGGCCCCTGTTTATTCAGAGCATCCACAGTCGTCTCTGAACATTCAGCTTGTCTTTAACCTGTCACATGTCTGCGTGGTGAGGTGGCAGCAGTGAGCAGGGGGCGTGTCGTGGAGCAGGGGGGGGGGGGTGTGTTAGTAATTGTGTTATGTGTTGACTGGCTAAAGGACAGCAGCTGACAATTAGCCAGCTGTGGCTAACACTAACAGATTTACAAATATAAAATATGAATTAGCTTCATTTAAGAACTTGAATCAAGCTAAAAGCTCCTTGTGCTAATTGGATTATTTGCACAAAATTTAACTCAACTGACTGAACTTCTATTATTAAATTTTTTGGTGTATTTTATTCCCCAAAAATAGATTTAAATGAAGTTAGAACATGTTTTCAATCTTTTAAGTATTTATTGTCAAAAAATGCAAAAAACACCAAAACAATTCTGAATCCACTTTGGATGAATATAAAAATAAATATAACTGATGAATCAAACAAAACATGCATACATGGCATACAAAAAAATTATTATAACAAATCCCTTTTCAGAATAAAGGAGGGGGGTTTAGGAATAAGACACATAGAATCTTGAAACAAGGCAATATCCAAACTGTTTTCACAGGAAGAACATATAGCTTATATATATATATAGGTTAACATTGATGTTTGGCTTCAAACATTAAGTAAGATTTTACTGAAAATAAACAGTAAAACCTTGGAAGGTAAAAAATTCAATCTATTAAAAACAGATTTCATACAAAATATATAATCACCTGCAACTATTTCCTGCATAGTCAACAGATTGGATTTATCTTCAAACTCTACAAATCTCACAAATAGCAGCATACGTTTTTTTTTTAACAGAAATCCATGAGGCAAACGATCCATTTCAGTCTCTTCACTTGTCCACTTGTCATAATGCAAATAATGCATTTCTCTCTGCAAACACCAGAAATTGAACACACACAGAGATGCAAGTAGCATCGATAAAAACAGTTCACGGGAGAATCTGCCGTGTTATTCCTGCAGATTCGGCGACTTCCTGCCGTCGTCCTCAGAAGCACAGAGGAGCCAAGTCGTCCTCTGCATCAGGGAACAGACGCAAAAGGTCCCTGGAGTATTTGGAGTAGCCGCTGTGAGACAGCAGCGCTTTCCTCAAGGTGAGGAGCGACTTGGTTTTCTCCAGGATGTCTGCAACGGGGATCCCGCTGTGCAGGTGCTCTCCAATCAGAGCCTTCAGCTTCTCCACTCCGGAGCAGCACTTCCTCTCCAGCATGTGCAGTTTACACCTGAAGGAAACGGAGCATTGACTTTTATTAATACGTCCGATCACTTTGTTTGAAACCACACAATGAAACAAAAGACAGCTAAAGGACATTGATGCAGCTTCGAGTTCTCACCTGAAGAGCTGCTCCTTGACGCTGTCCTGAAGAGCGAGGTCTGCGTACAGAGTCATGTCGGAGTTCCTTGTCCTGGTGGTGCTGCTGGAGGTTTCAGAAGATGCCTGGGAGGGTTCAGAGGACGTCTGTGTTGACTTCTGCCTCCCTGCTCTGCATTTAAGCTGCTCTCTCTCCGCCGCTCAGCCAATCGGGAGCCTCCGAGCATCGGACAATGGGGTGAATTTAATGGCTGTCACAGAGAACAGGTGGGATGCTTTATGTGGGTGCCACACATCAGAGAGGTCAGTGGGAAAGTGTTTCTCCTGGAGTTGACACGGGGGGGAAAAAAATGTATCTTAATGTCACGTTTGGAGTTGGAGGATTTGACAGACACTGAAACTGCATCAGCAAATATGCAGAGAATTTACAAATCAAACCGTCAGATGATGATTCAAGAGGTAAAACATGATGTTTTGGCCTCTGTCTCAACAATGTCACCGTTAATATTGAATTCCCTATATTATAAAACTTTCAATGGGGTTCTATGAATACAAAATAAAAGCCTGATATCTCATATGACAGAAAAGATTCTTTATAATCAAGTAATAAAGTTTTAAAGTGGTATTTTCCCACTATGTGAGTTACAGCCGAACCAGATGGTTCATGTGAGCAGTGGCCTTCTGTCCTTCCCCGGCCTGAGAACCGTCCTGAGGCTTTATGAGAGCAGACACACTTCTATTGTCTGTGCGGCTGAGCAGGCTGCATACAGAAGTGTGGGAAGCCGTGTGTCGCTGTGGCTCCCAGCACCACGAGGGAGAGGAGGGCGTGCGACCGGGGCACGCTCAGCCTTGTGCAGGGAGCCGTGCAGGGGCCTGGAGGAGGAGGAGGAGGAGGAGGAGGAGGAAGAGTGGGAAACCCGAGCCTCTCGCCCACAGACAGCAGATAGACACAGAGACAGATGGAGAGGAGATAAGAGATAATCCCACATGAACCTGGTTTCACATCAGTTTCCAGTTGTCTCAATGCGCTCACAGATTATTATGAACAAAAAAAAAGATGGGATATTTTTCACAGACAAGAAAACATGATGCTCACGTGTATTAAAGAGATTAACAAACAGGTTTTTTTTTAAAGGAAAAACATGAAGATTATGATTCTAATGGGAAAACCGATAATCTTACAGATGGTGGTGGAAAGTAACTAAGTACTGATTTACTTTGAGTATTTGAATTATTCTGTCAATAAGCCTGGTCTGTTCTACTTCATACTTTATATTCCACTGCATTTGAATCCCAAACTTTTCACTTCATTACCTTCATCTAACAGCTTGTGTTGCTCATTACATTCATTTCTATAGAAATTGAATGTTTACAGTTAATTGTGATACTACTACTACTAATAATATTAATAAATGAAAGATTTGCTTCACAAAACAGAACATAGTCATAAAATCATCATGTTTAAATGACAATTGTTAAAACATTTTTTAAAAAATACAAAATTACTACAAAAAGTATAGAAACCAGTTAAACCACAAAATAAAATCCCACAAATTCATGCATCAGATCATAATATTTAAGCAATATAACAATAATAATTTAGGCTTTAAGTAGCAGTTCATAATAATAGTACTTCTGTAGGCGTATACTTTAACATGAGTACGATTTTGAATATAGGACTTTTACTTATAATAAAGCATTTTTCCATTGTGGTATTATTACTTCTACTAATATTTATCTGACCACTTTATAGACCTTGTGTTTCTGTTTGAGTCAGATGCAGTTTCAGGTATAAACATTGACTTTATGAGAAATGTCACACGACCAGATGCACCATCAACACTTAACATTATACAAGGTAAATAATATTCATAGTTGGGTGAAGTATAACAAAGTGGCCTCCAGGGGTGTAAGGGAAACACATTCTTTAATGTGTGTCTGTAAGAAGTTTATTTGCCCCAATATCCTCGACTCCACTCATGATTAAAGCAGAGATCCATCTCTGATTATGCTCTATTTCGTCTTTTATCTTAAAATATATTGTTTCTCAGATTCCTATGTGTAACCAGGGTAAAGATGGATTATTGAAATGTCAGTGTTTCCATCCATCCACTATGCATTCACCAGTTATCCTGTCAGAGCTGAGGGGGGGTGTGAGTCAGTGCTGGCTGACACTGAGTGACAGGCGTGGGGACAGAGTGGACAGATCACCAGTCCATCACAGAGCTGGTGCCTCACACTCCCCAGTTCATCTCACCTGCACGTCTGGGGGGGGGGGGAAGCTGCAGCTGGGAATAGAAATAGCCCTGGTCTGCCATCGGGTATTGAACCCAGAAACGTCTAACTGTGAGGCCACGGTGCCAACCACTGCACCACTGTGTCACGTTGTTATAGAACACAGACGTCATCGCATTTATTCAACTCTCTCTGTCTCTCTTTTTTCTTTCTGTACTGTAAACGAGACAGAAATATTCAGATATTATGGTGTCAAACAAAAACAGTCAGCTGCATATGTTGGATCTAAAGTGTTTCTACGCTTTAAACTGAGTTTATACTGTAAATGGGTTTTATACAAGAAGGGGGGGTGGGGGTCTTTTCATTGGATAAAGTAAAATGTCACCAACAGTGAGAGGAAGAGTCACTTCTAATCTAGATTGATCAAGTGTAAACTGGATTGAGAGAATTAAATGTACATTTCTACACATGTTATAGAGACTTTAAGACAAAATGAGATTAGAACCAAAAGATTTGAGAGCAATGTTTGTTTATTATAAAAAAACAAAGTGAGTTTCAACACATGTGATAAAAGTATGATGACACATCACAAAACAATGAGCAGTTTTCTGCAAGACACTGAGCTCAGTAAGAGTAACGAAACAAGCGTCTTTATAAAAGACAAAAACATGGAGAATAAAAACTTCTCATCAATGATGTTTTCAAACTTAATTACTTCTTCAAAAAAGAAGCAAAACATTAAGAACTGACCTTAAAACAGACCAGATATTGATATCACATTGTGATGACAGCAGATTAATGACCACTCATACATTAGTGTTCATTAATAAAAACAGTCACTAGAAAATTGTGACAAAGTGAATTAGAAAAAACTTTTAGAATAAAAGAATCATTTGGATCTTACAACAGATCAAATTTGACAAATCACAAAGATTAAATATTTAACGTTTCTGATCAAAATGATCAATACTTCAAATACATGAAGAACAGTGAGGTATAATATTAATACATGTTATCATGTAATGATATATCACTGATACAGTGAGGTACAATAATAACTGCTGATGCAGTCAGATGTGATTCATGCAACATGCATGACAAGATGTTCTCGTTCATTAGAAAATGAAATAAACGTTTGGATCTTAAAAAAGATCATATTTGACTGAACAGAGAAATTCAAAGTTAAAATCCTGATGAAAACACGTCCACAAAAAGGACATTTAGATGTTTTCACAGCAAAGATCAATATAAATCAACAGGTAACAAACCATATGATGATACATCACTGACACAGTGAGGTGGGATAATAACTGCTGATGCAATCAGATGTGATTCATGCAACATGCATGACAAGATGTTTTCTTTCTTCACTTGAAAGATGTTGTTGCTTCTTTTCCTCAGGAAACGTCCAACACACAAATACATGTTTCTGTTCATACAGAAGAACAAGTCCTTACGTTTCATAGAATTCACTTCCAGTCGTCTCTGACCACTGAGCTCGTCCCAGTTTGTCTGCTGGTAACTCCAGTCTGTAGGAGTCTACCACGGCCTCCAGGGGGCGCTGCTGACTGGACTCTGCTCTTTGGTGACGCTGCTGTGGACTGTGGAGCTCAGAGGAGAGAAGTCAGCCTCTGTCAGCTTCTCCTCAGAGGAAGACTGCAGCTTGTTGAAGTGCTTCATCAGTCTTCTCTGCTGCTGGTTCTGCTGCAGCAGCTGTGTCAGGAAGCAAACGGTCATCTCCAGGATGTCTGCTTTCTCCAGCTTGGAGTCTGGCTGCTGGTTGAGGAACTCTGGACCCAGGAGAGACTTGAGCAGCTCGATGCTGCTGTTGATTCGCTCTCTGCGTAACTTCTCCACCAGAGGCTTTCTGAGCTGCAGAGACAAGAACAAAGTCAGTCATCAACTCATTCTGGAGTCAAGAGTCAGCATGAACAAACACAAGCTCTCGTGGAAGAAGAGCACGTCTCCTGGAATCTTCAATTTACCTTGTGGCTCCGAGTCAGATGCTCCTGAGAGTTGGTCGTTGCTGCAGTGATTGTAGGAGCCATGTGTGGATCTCTGTGCTGTAGAGGTCTGTGTAGAGACAATCTGATCTCTGCTGCCTTCATCCCTCCTATTTATAGTCCCACATCTCCATATCAATGTGTGGGTCTGGGTCTGGCTGCAGGTTCCCACAGTCTCGGCCAATCAGAGAGCTCGGGGGGGACAATAGTGCTGAATGGTGTTAATGCCTCGGGGACAATAGTTAGATCTCAGGGGAACAGGTGGAGGACTGGGGGGGGGGGGGGGGGGGGGGGGGGGGGGGGGGGGGGTGATGGAGAGAGACCCACAGAGCTCTGTGTGGATCTGGGAAAGTGGTGACCCTGTAGAGAGCAGATCTGCTGCCTGGTGCTGATCAATGACTTTGACTGAGCACACGCTCGTCAGCACACGTGAAGAAGAAAACCTTCATGTTGTGTTGTATGAATTACACATGAAGTGAAAAAATATATTTAACACAAAGAGAAATAGTTATTTTGTTGTTTTTAACTTCTACTGGGCCAAATGTCCAAATATTTATATTTTCAAATGATCATTTAAGTGTATATTTCATATTATAAAGCATGTTTGTATTGTTTTAAAATATTTCACTTCCTCAAAATACAACATTCATCAAAAGGTTTGTTTTAGAATTTGATGAAACAGTGTGATGTCCATTTATGTGGTTAAAAATAAACTCAGGATTTTAAAGGTGCTGCTCCAGATGCAGGAGAGTCTTTTGACACGTGCCTCGTGTGTGTGTGTGTGTGTGTGTGTGTGTGTGTGTGTGTGTGTGTGTGTGTGTGTGTGTCTGTGTGTGTGTGTGTGTGTGTGTCTAAGTGTGTCTAGTGTGGTGTGTGTGTGTGTGTGTGTGTGTGTGTGTGTGTGTGTGTGTGTGTGTGTGTGGTGTGTGTGTGTGTGTGTGTGTGTGTGTGTGTGTGTGTGTCTAAGTGTGTGTGTGTGTGTTTGTGTGTGTGTGTCTAAGTGTGGTGTGTGTGTGTGTGTGTGTGTGTGTGTGTGTGTGTGTGTGTGTGTGTGTGTGTGTGTGTGTGTGTTGTGTGTGTGTGTGTGTGTGTGTGTGTGTGTGTGTGTGTTTGTGTCTAAGTGTGTGTGTGTGTGTGTGTGTGTGTGTGTGTGTGTGTGTGAGTAACAAGCTCAGCTCACTTTCCCACACCGACTCCCTGAGCTGTGGTCAGTGAACAACAAAGAGACGTGTGTGACAGATGCTGCTGTGTGTTGTCATGGAAACACTGCCTGAGCCATCTGGAGGGAAACGATCCCATTGGCTGATTCTGAACATTTGTAAACTTTGAAATTACAGAGAAACAAAACTTTGGTAAAGTTTCAACAAATCGTCTTTAACGTCCCATGTTTTACTTCTAATCGTCGTCTTATAAACTTCAGTCATAACCACGTCTGATTGCTGATCATGGATCGGACTGAACCTTCCTGGGGGGGGGGGGGGGGGGGGGGTGCTTGTTTTGATGAAGTGTGCCAAACCCCTGTGGAGGATTCCTCTGCTGCAGCTGGAGTGGACGTCAGTCACACTCAGCTCTGACCTCCACAGTTCTCCCGCTCTCTGTCCGTCAGCAGGAAACACACACGAGCCTCAACACCAGTGAAGTGTGTGGGTTCGAGTCCCAGGCAGCGAGTGGACAGTGGTGTCCTGTCCACTCGCTGTTACACAGGGAAACATGGAGCAGGAGCAAAGTGTCTGGAGCAACTTTTATTACTTCATTCATTCATGTTGTAAAACGCTAACGTTAGTTTGTTAATGTGTTTAAATTTCATAAGATTCAATATTTTATCTGTATGGTCATTAATATGCTGAATTTATAATGATAAAAATAATAACTCTATTTATGAAGCACCTTTCAAACTCAGGTACAAGATGCTTTACATGTTAAAAATTAAGAATTTAAGGCAACAATAGGAACCATTTCAAAAGCAATTAAAAAATTACACAGAATTAAAGGATGAATACAATAATTAAATGTCACAGATGAGAAAAGAGTCAAAGCAAAGCAGAAATAAAACAAATTAAAATAGTTTATATAATATCAGAGCTTTATTAAAAGTAAATAAATACAAATAACAAGTTGAAGGGGAATTCAGATTCCAAGTTCTTAGAAAACAAACGTCTGAAATATGATTTTAATAGAGATTTAAAATAGGAGGAGTTTGACAGATGAATTTTCACGTATGTCGCCTCTAGTGAACTTTTTCCTTCTCACTGGACTTTGACTCATGTTTGTCTCATGACGTAATGATCCTGTGTTGTGTTGTGTTTGTGTCTCTTCTCTGTCTGTTTTGTTCTCATGTGTGTTATAGGTTTTGTTTTGTTTTAAACCTTTCTCTGTAATTTATTGCTGTCGCTTGCTCCTCGTTATCAAATTGCTTTGTTCGTCACTGTAATACTGTTTGATCTGACAAATTAACTGATCCATGTGATTTTCCTGCTTTACACTGGTTTGAAACCAGTTTAATATTTAGACCCAGAGTCTCTTTAATGTGTGTGTGTTGAGGTCAGAGGTCAGAGGTCAGGATCTATGGTCCCTCGGGCTCTGTGAGTGAGTTTCCTCTGGTTTCCCACACTCGGTCCTTTCACTGCTTTCACTGACACAACAATACAAGTGTGTCCTGTCGTACGTCACGTTCACAGACAAGTGTGGCCTCTTTAGAAGCCTCAATTCAAACCTTTCACATTCAAACACGGTTTTCACTGAATGACGCTGCAGTAAAAGTTTGATTTGAAATGTACATGTTCTCCTTTGGTTTGATGATTTCACTCAGTGCAGAGAAAGAGTCTGAACTTCATCAAACTTCTTAATGCAACCACACTGAGTTTGACTGAAGTCTCAATAAACTGTAGGTTAATGACTCAGTCTCTCCTCAGGCGACATGTGATCTGATCTGTGAGGATCTAAATTCACTGTAAAGATCTTTTTCATGGAAGTGAAACAAATTCATGAAAACACATGTGACCGTCTCTTGTTCTTCATCATGAACAAGAGAAACATAACAAGATGACGAGGAAACAACATTTTACTTGACAGTGTTTGTTTATTCAACAAGTCACAATGAGAGTATGACAGCGCCACCTAGAGGTGACGATGCATCACAACAACAACTTGTAGATGTCTACAAGACTCAGTGAACTCAGAGCGAGTGAGGGAACAAGTGTCTTTATAAAAGACAAACAGTCGACAGCATGTGAGGACACAGTGCTCACTGGACTTTCACAGGATTCTTCCACATGGAAAAGAAGTTTGTCGTTAATCAACAAAGGTAAAAACAGTAAAAACACAAATGACTTTACAACAAATCACATTGTTCTTACTGATCAGGAACTTCAATTAGTTTTCAGAATTAAAAACAAATGGTCACAAGAAACTGTGACATTAAGTTTAAACTTTCACAGTAAAAGAATAAACAATATGGATCTTATAACAGATCAGTTTTCAACAATCACGTGAAGTGATGGAGATTCCAATACGACAAAATATCCAAATCAGGACAATGAAGATTATGATCAACATGATCAAAACTATTCAAGAGGAAACATTGTTACTGTGAATTCAATGTTACGAACACATGACGCACAATGGAGAACAAATGTATCACAAGGAAACTGTGATGAAACAAAACCTTCACAAAAGAAAGAATATTGATCTTACAACAGATCAGTTGTGACTAATCACACAGATTAAAGTAAAGTCCGATATTAGAACATGTCCATGAAAAGGACAAATATATTCTCAAGACAATGATCAATACTGATCAATAGTTAACAAATGTTATCATATGATGATATAATACAAATACATGAAGTACAGTGAGGTATAATATTAATACATGTTATCATGTAATGATATATCACTGATACAGTGAGGTACAATAATAACTGCTGATGCAGTCAGATGTGATTCATGCAACATGCATGACAAGATGTTCTCGTTCATAAAGAAAATGAAATAAACGTTTGGATCTTAAAACAGATCATATTTGACTGAACAGAGAAATTCAAAGTTAAAATCCTGATGAAAACACGTCCACAAAAAGGACGTTTAGATGTTTTCACAGCAAAGATCAATATAAATCAACAGGTAACAAACCATATGATGATACATCACTGACACAGTGAGGTGGGATATTAACTGCTGATGCAATCAGATGTGATTCATGCAACATGCATGACAAGATGTTTTCTTTCTTCACTTGAAAGATGTTGTTGCTTCTTTTCCTCAGGAAACGTCCAACACACAAATACATGTTTCTGTTCAAACAGAAGAACAAGTCCTTACGTTTCATAGAATTCACTTCCAGTCGTCTCTGACCACTGAGCTCGTCCCAGTTTGTCTGCTGGTAACTCCAGTCTGTAGGAGTCTACCACGGCCTCCAGGGGGCGCTGCTGACTGGACTCTGCTCCTTGGTGATGCTGCTGTGGACTGTGGAGCTCAGAGGAGAGAAGTCAGCCTCTGTCAGCTTCTCCTCAGAGGAAGACTGCAGCTTGTTGAAGTGCTCATCAGTCTTCTCTGCTGCTGGTTCTGCTGCAGCAGCTGTGTCAGGAAGCAAACGGTCATCTCCAGGATGTCTGCTTTCTCCAGCTTGGAGTCTGGCTGCTGGTTGAGGAACTCTGGACCCAGGAGAGACTTGAGCAGCTCGATGCTGCTGTTGATTCGCTCTCTGCGTAACTTTCTCCACCAGAGGCTTTCTGAGCTGCAGAGACAAGAACAAAGTCAGTCATCAACTCATTCTGGAGTCAGAGTCAGCATGAACAAACACAAGCTCTCGTGGAAGAAGAGCACGTCTCCTTGAATCTTCATTTTACCTTGTGGCTCCGAGTCAGATGCTCCTGAGAGTTGGTCGTTGCTGCAGTGATTGTAGGAGCCATGTGTAGATCTCTGTGCTGTAGAGGTCTGTGTAGAGACAATCTGATCTCTGCTGCCTTCATCCCTCCTATTTATAGTCCCACATCTCCATATCAATGTGTGGGTCTGGGTCTGGCTGCAGGTTCCCACAGTCTCAGCCAATCAGAGAGCTCGGGGGGGACAATAGTGCTGAATGGTGTTAATGCCTCGGGGACAATAGTTAGATCTCAGGGGAACAGGTGGAGGGGGGGGTGATGGAGAGAGACTCACAGAGCTCTGTGTGGATCTGGGAAAGTGGTGACCCTGTAGAGAGCAGATCTGCTGCCTGGTGCTGATCAATGACTTGGACTGAGAACACGCTCGTCAGCACACGTGTCAAACCAGAGACTCTTCATCAGTAGAAGGAGATGAAGGTGAAGTTCAACACAAACTGTGTTTGTACAAATCCTGTATATCATAATAATGTATAGAAACTGTTTTGTATTAACAAGCTGCATACAGAGTTGCAGTAGATGGATTTTTTAAAAATCATTTAAAATTTTCATTTTCATCATTATTTTCTTTTAATTATAAAACATTACTTCTTCAACTCACAGGAGATCAACATCAGATATCATAACAAATATCATTCTTTATTTATTTTATTAATGATTAAATTAATGATAGAATGTATGTTGTTGTCCTTGTGTCCAGATGCAGCAGCTGTGTGGTCTTGTGTCTGCTGCTGTGAGGAGAAAGTTCCTCTCAGTTTCCCACACTCAGTGTTTGAATGATGTGGTCAGTGAACGACAAAAGCACTTTGAAAGCAGCTTCTGTGACAGATCGTGGGCGTGTGCTGCGATGGAGACACTGACCTGACGTCAGGCCGCCGGCCATCTGGAGGGAAGCCACCTCATTGGATCCCTCTGAGCTCGGAGAGTTTTTAAATATAAACTAAAATTACATGAAGCATCAGGAGGTAATTGGCAACTATTTTATCTGTAGCTAAAAAGTGTAATTTAGTCAAAACAGAGTGTTTGTATTGACGACTGGATTTAAGATTCAGAGCAGATCTGCTGCCTGAACTTTTTTATTGATGGACGATGTAACTTTAAATATAGAAAGTTCAACTCATGCCACTTTTATTCTCCATAAATTCCTTTTTTTTAATTGAATTTTAGCATTTTCACTATTTTCTGTCTAATCAAATTCCTGTATTGATCAGTTCATTAGTATACGTGTGTAATGTCCACTCTGTATCTACATGGTGTAACGACGAGGATCAGCAGCTGTCCAGATGTGTCCTCTGACTTCAGTGTGAGGAGAACGTGTCTCTCAGGTTCCCACACTGACTCAATGAACCACTAACACACTTTGAATGGAGCTTTGTGGCTGATCCTGGACCTGTGTTGTCGTAGAAACAGAGCCCAGCGTCAGCGACCATCTGGAGGGAAAGAACCTCATTGGCTGTCTCTGACAGTTTGTACAGTTCAAACACACAAATAATCATAACGATTCAACTCAATTAATCTGTGAGATTATTGAATCCATTTTTAATCTGTGTCAGACATGTTGATGGTCCAGTCATAAGTGTGTGGTGGAGTCAGCAGCTGGATCCAACAGTAGTCTCTCTACACGAGGGGGGGGGGGGGGGGGGGGGGGGGGGGGGGGGCAGCTGTTTCCTGAAGTGTGCCAACTCCCTCTGGAGAATAGTCGACTGCTGCTGGAGTCAAGGACGATCATCAGCTCTTCTCTCCAGAGCTTTACCCCCCCCCCCCCTCTGCATTCACACACATGAAGGTTTCACCTCAATCAACAGAGGAATGTTCAAGCTTCTCTTCTAACATGTTGAAAACATACGATTCTTTTTAAAGAGAAAAAACGTTTCAAGACTTAATTTCATAATATAATTAATCATGATATGAAGTATAGTTAAATCAATTAGTAAAGGTTTGTCGTGCAGATGTTTTATAAATCTATCAATAGAACCAATACGTAGGCCTATTGAGTTCAATGTATTATACTTATATTGATATTCTTTCATTACAACACCAATCTAACTTTTTTTTTTTTACTTAATATTATTCTTTTTATTTTATTTTGTGTTTTCATGGAGAATATCATAATGATGTGACACTGAAATGTTTGCAAACTCATTCATATATACTCGGCTATATTCTAAACTCGTAATAACTTCATGCAGCTGAAAGGTTTTTATAATCCTGACATGTTAGAGACTAAACCATTGATTGTGTGATTTAAATTCTAAATAGAGTCACTTTTACATGTTGCTTAAATTCCATTCTTCCAATGATTTTGCTCAATTATAACGTTATGTAATGTCTATAAAAAACAGTCTATAAAACTACTGACGGTGATTTTATCTTGGCAAAAATTATATAACATTTGAAACATCTCAGAAATGTCCCATTTGAAACATCAGTGTCTCCTTTAATCTCTTTAATCTGTCCTCGGGGCGGAGGTCAGGATCCATTGTCCCGCTGCGTCTGTGAGTGAGTTCCCTCTGGTTTCCCACACTCGGTCCTTTCACGGCAGCAACAAAAGAAGTGTGTCCCACTATACGTCCCATTAGTCCTGTGGGACAATAGCTCCAGACATTTAACCTCCGAAGAGAGGCCGAGATTAGAAGAGACACTGGCTCACAAAATCCTGTGTTATATGTTTCAAATATATGTTTGTCCTTTTAACTAAGTATTTTTATTCCAACATGATAAAATCCCCTTCAGTAGTTTTATAAACTGTACTTTTACTTAGAATGATGTCTTTTATGTCAAGTGCATAATTAGACTTTATTTAGAAATTGAAATGTACAATATCTAGTTTGTTTTATTCCGCTAATATTTCAGGATCACATCATTATGATAAATGTTCAGTGAAAACAAGACATTGTAAAAATAAAAGAACAATATTTAGAAATTAAACAGTTGATTCAATTACTTCATATTATGATTACATGTATAAACAGACTGTCACTGTAAAGAAACACAGAGTGTGTGAAAGCTCAGGAGAGAAGAGCTGATGATCGTCCTTGACTCCAGCAGCAGTCGACTATTCTCCAGAGGGAGTTGGCACACTTCAGGAAACAGCTGCCTCCCCCCCCCCCCCCCCGTGTAGAGAGACCACTGTTGGATCCAGCTGCTGACTCCACCACACACTTATGACTGGACCATCAACATGTCTGACACAGATTAAAAATGGATTAAATAAAATAAATAATCTCACAGATTAATTGAGTTGAATCTTTATGATTATTTGTGTGTTTGAACTGTACAAACTGTCAGAGACAGCCAATGAGGTTCCTTCCCACCAGATGGTCGCTGACGCTGGGCTCTGTTTCTACGACAACACAGGTCCAGGATCAGCCACAAAGCTCCATTCAAAGTGTGTTAGTGGTTCATTGAGTCAGTGTGGGAACCTGAGAGACACGTTCTCCTCACACTGAAGTCAGAGGACACATCTGGACAGCTGCTGATCCTCGTCGTTACACCATGTAAATACAGTGAGGACATTACACACGTATACTAATGAACTGATCAATACAGGAATTTGATCAGGGAAACAAAGGAAAAAATTCAAAATTAATAATCCAATTCTTTATTTAGGCAGAATAAAAGTGGCATGAGTTGAACTTTCTATATTTAAAGTTACATCGTCCATCAATAAAAAAGTTCAGGCAGCAGATCTGCTCTGAATCTTAAATCCAGTCGTCAATACAAACACTCTGATTTGACTAAATTAGAGTTTTTAGTTACAGATAAAAAGTTGCCCATTACCTCCTGATGCTTCATGTAATTTTAGTTTATATTTAAAAACTGTCCGAGCTCAGAGGGATCCAATGAGGTGGTTTCCCTCCAGATGGCCGGCGGCCTGACGTCAGGTCAGTGTCTCCATCGCAGCACACGCCCACGATCTGTCACAGAAGCTGCTTTCAAAGTGCTTTTGTCGTTCACTGACCACATCATTGAAACACTGAGTGTGGGAAACTGAGAGGAACTTTCTCCTCACAGCAGCAGACACAAGACCACACAGCTGCTGCATCTGGACACAAGGACAACAACATACATTCAATCATTAATAAAATAAATAAAGAATGATATTTGATATGATATCTGATGTTGATCTCCTGTGAGTTGAAGAAGTGATGTTTTATATTTTAAAAGAAAATAAAGATAGATATAAAAGTTTAATATGAAATTTAAGAAATCAATTCACTGCAACTCTGTATACAGCTTATTAATATAAAATAGAGATTTTGCACTTCACCTTCATCTCCTTCTACTGATGAAGAGTCTCTGGTTTGACACGTGTGCTGACGAGCGTGTGCTCAGTCCAAGTCATTGATCAGCACAGCAGCAATCTGCTCTCTACAGGTCACACTTTCCCAATCCACACAGAGCGTGACTCTCTTCCATCACCCCACTCCCCCCCCCCCCCCCCCCCACCCCCCCCCACCTGTTCCCCTGAGATCTAACTATTGTCCCCGAGGCATTAACACCATTAAGCATGTTGCTGCTCCACATGCACTATTGTCTCCCCCGAGCTCTCTGATTGGCCGAGACTGTGGGAACCTGCAGCCAGACCCAGACCCACACATTGATATGGAGATGTGGGACTATAAATAGGAGGGATGAAGGCAGCAGAGATCAGATTGTCTCTACACAGACCTCGACAGCACAGAGATCCACACATGGCTCCTACAATCACTGCAGCAACGACCAACTCTCAGGAGCATCTGACTCGGAGCCACAAGGTAAATTGAAGATTCCAGGAGACGTGCTCTTCTTCCACGAGAGCTTGTGTTTGTTCATGCTGACTCTTGACTCCAGAATGAGTTGATGACTGACTCTGTTCTTGTCTCTGCAGCTCAGAAAGCCTCTGGTGGAGAAGTTACGCAGAGAGCGAATCAACAGCAGCATCGAGCTGCTCAAGTCTCTCCTGGGTCCAGAGTTCCTCAACCAGCAGCCAGACTCCAAGCTGGAGAAAGCAGACATCCTGGAGATGACCGTTTGCTTCCTGACACAGCTGCTGCAGCAGAACCAGCAGCAGAGAAGACTGATGAAGCACTTCAACAAGCTGCAGTCTTCCTCTGAGGAGAAGCTGACAGAGGCTGACTTCTCTCCTCTGAGCTCCACAGTCCACAGCAGCGTCACCAAAGAGCAGAGTCCAGTCAGCAGCGCCCCCTGGAGGCCGTGGTAGACTCCTACAGACTGGAGTTACCAGCAGACAAACTGGGACGAGCTCAGTGGTCAGAGACGACTGGAAGTGAATTCTATGAAACGTAAGGACTTGTTCTTCTGTATGAACAGAAACATGTATTTGTGTGTTGGACGTTTCCTGAGGAAAAGAAGCAACGACATCTTTCAAGTGAAGAAAGAAAACATCTTGTCATGCATGTTGCATGAATCACATCTGATTGCATCAGCAATTATTATCCCACCTCACTGTGTCAGTGATGTATCATCATATGGTTTGTTACCTGTTGATTTATATTGATCTTTGCTGTGAAAAAATCTAAATGTCCTTTTTGTGGACGTGTTTTCATCAGGATTTTAACTTTTAATTTCTCTGTTGAGTCAAATATGATCTGTTTTAAGATCCAAACGTTTATTTCATTTTCTTTATGATCGAGAACATCTTGTCATGCATGTTGCATGAATCACATCTGACTGCATCAGCAGTTATTATTTTACCTCACTGTTCTTTGTGTATTAGAGTTTTATCATTATATGATAGCGTTTGTTAACTATTGATCAGTATTGATTGTTGTCATTAACAAATATTTCTATGTCCTTTTTATGGACATGACTCAGAACGGATCTGTTTTAAGATCCAAACATTTTTCTCTTTTGTAAAGATTTTACTTAATATCACTATTTTCCAGTGATACTTTTGTTTTCCATTGTGTGTCATGTATTGTTAAAATACAACACAACCGTAGTATTTTCCAACTCTGGAAATGTACTGATCATATTGATCAAATATCTTAATTATCCTATTGTGGATATTTTGTCATAATTGAATCTCCATCACTTGTTGTGATTGTTGAAAACTGATCTGTTAAGATCAAAATGTTTATTTCTTTTACAGTAAAAGTACAAATGTAATGTCACATTTTCATAGTGATAATTTAATTTTACCATCACGAAAACTATATAAAGTTTGATTATTAAGCATAATGTTTATGATTGTGAAAACATCTTTTCCATGTGGAAGAATCCTGTGAAAGTACAGTGAGCACTGTGTCCTCACCTGCTGTCGACTGTTTGTCTTTTATAAAGACACTTGTTCCCTCACTCGCTCTGAGTTCACTGTGTCTTGTAGACATCTACAAGTTGTTGTTGTGACGTATCGTCACCTCTAGGTGGCGCTGTAATACTCTCATTGTGACTTGTTGAATAAACAAACACTGTCAGAAGTAAAATGTTGTTTCCTCGTCATCTTGTTATGTTTCTCTTGTTCACGATGAAGAACAAGAGACGGTCACATGTGTTTTCATGAATTTATTTCACTTCCATGAAAAAGATCTTTACAGTGAATTTAGATCCTCACAGATCAGATCACATGTCGCCTGAGGAGAGACTGAGTCATGAACCTACAGTTTATTGAGACTTTAGTCAAACTCAGTGTTGTTGCATTAAGAAGTTTGATGAAGTTCAGACTCTTTCTCTGCACTGAGTGAAATCATCAAACCAAAGGAGAACATGTACATTTCAAATCAAACTTTTACTGCAGCGTCATTCAGTGAAAACCGTGTTTGAATGTGAAAGGTTTGAATTGAGGCTTTAAAGAGGCCACACCTTGTCTGTGACGTGACGTATAACAGGACACACTTGTATTGTTGTGTCAGTGAAAGCAGTGAAAGGACCGAGTGTGGGAAACCAGAGGAAACTCACTCACAGAGCCCGAGGGACCATAGATCCTGACCTCTGACCTCTGACCTCAACACACACACATTAAAGAGACTCTGGGTCTAAATATTAAACTGGTTTCAAACCAGTTTGAGTGTAAATGGACAGAGAAAAGATTCACATGGACTCAGTTTGTTTTGTCAGATTTAAAATCAGCTGTTTATTTACAGTTGAGTCTGAACAGAAGCAGAGTTTGATGAACGGAGGAGCAGAGCTGACAAGTCAAGTCAAAGTTATTATCAGAGCAGAAACTGGGTTGTTTCAAAAAATACATACAACCATCATAAACACAACATTAGAAACAAATACCAGACAGATGAAGAGACACAAACACAACACACACAACACAGGATCATTACATCATGAGACAAACATGAGTCAAAGTCCAGTGAGAAGGAAAAAGTTCACTAGAGGCGACATTTGTGAAAATTCATCTGTCAAACTCCTCCTATTTTAAATCTCTATTAAAATCATATTTTAGACTTTTGTTTTCTAAGAACTTGGAATCTGAATTCCCCTTCAACTTGTTATTTGTATTTATTTACTTTTAATAAAGCTCTGATATTATATAAACTATTTGAATTGGTTTCATTTCTGTTTTGTTTTGACTCTTTTCTCATCTGTTACATTTCATTCTCTAATTCTGTGTGATTTTCAAACTGCTTTTCAAATATTTCCTATTGTTGCCTTAAATTCTTCATTTTTAACATGTAAAGCATCTTGTAACTGAGTTTGAAAGGTGCTTTATAAATATAGTTTATTATTTTTTTTCATTATACATTCAGCCTATTAATGACCATACAGATAAATATGAATCTTATGAAATTTAAACACATTAACAAACTAACGTTAGCGTTTTACAACATGAATGAATGAAGTAATACAAGTTGCTCCAGACACTTTGCTCCTGCTCCATGTTTCCCTGTGTAACAGTGAGTGGACAGGACTCCACTGTCCACTCGCTGCCTGGGACTCGAACCCACACACTTCACTGGTGTTGAGGCTCGTGTGTGTTTCCTGCTGACGGACAGAGAGCGGGAGAACTGTGGAGGTCAGAGCTGAGTGTGACTGACGTCCACTCCAGCTGCAGCAGAGGAATCCTCCACAGGGGTTTGGCACACTTCATCAAACAAGCCCCCCCCCCCCCCCCCAGGAACACCCCCCCAGGAACGCCCCCCCACATGGAGCTGAAGGTTCAGTCCGATCCATGATCAACAATCAGACGTGGTTATGACTGAAGTTTACATGACGATGATTAGAATTAAAACATGTGACGTTAAAGACGATTTGTTGAAACTTTCCCAAAGTTTTGTTTCTCTGTAATTTCAAAGTTTACAAATGTTCAGAATCAGCCAATGGGATCGTTTCCCTCCAGATGGCTCAGGCAGTGTTTCCATGACAACACACAGCAGCATCTGTCACACACGTCTCTTTGTTGTTCACTGACCACAGCTCAGGGAGTCGGTGTGGGAAAGTGAGCTGAGCTTGTTACTCACACACACACACACACACACACGCACGCACACACACACACACACACGCTTAGACACACACACACACACACACACACAACACACACACACACACATGACGAGGCACGTGTGAAAAGACTCTCCTGCATCTGGAGCAGCACCTTTAAAATCCTGAGTTTATTTTTAACCACATAAATGGACATCACACTGTTTTATGAAATTTTATAACACACCTTTTGAAGAATGTTGTATTTTGAGGAAGTGAAATCTTTTAAAACAATAGAAACATGCTCTATAATATGAAATATCAACTTAAATGATCATTTGAAAATATAAATATTCAAACATTAGGCCCAGTAGAAGTTAAAAACAACAAAATAACTATTTCTCTTTGTGTTGAATATATATTTTTTCACTTTGTGTAATATGTGTAATTCATACAACACAACATGAAGGTTTTCTTCTTCACGTGTGCTGACGAGCGTGTGCTCAGTTTAAGTCATTGATCAGCACCAGGCAGCAGATCTGCTCTCTACAGGGTCACCACTTTCCCAGATCCACACAGAGCTCTGTGAGTCTCTCTCCATCACCCCCCCCCCCCCCCCCCCCCCCCCAGTCCTCCACCTGTTCCCCTGAGATCTAACTATTGTCCCCGAGGCATTAACACCATTCAGCACTATTGTCTCCCCTGAGCTCTCTGATTGGCTGAGACTGTGGGAACCTGCAGCCAGACCCAGACCCACACATTGATATGGAGATGTGGGACTATAAATAGGAGGGATGAAGGCAGCAGAGATCAGATTGTCTCTACACAGACCTCTACAGCACAGAGATCCACACATGGCTCCTACAATCACTGCAGCAACGACCAACTCTCAGGAGCATCTGACTCGGAGCCACAAGGTAAACTGAAGATTCAAGGAGACGTGCTCTTCTTCCACCAGAGCTTGTGTTTGTTCATGCTGACTCTTGACTCCAGAATAAGTTGATGACTGACTTTGTTCTTGTCTCTGCAGCTCAGAAAGCCTCTGGTGGAGAAGTTACGCAGAGAGCGAATCAACAGCAGCATCGAGCTGCTCAAGTCTCTCCTGGGTCCAGAGTTCCTCAACCAGCAGCCAGACTCCAAGCTGGAGAAAGCAGACATCCTGGAGATGACCGTTTGCTTCCTGACACAGCTGCTGCAGCAGAACCAGCAGCAGAGAAGACTGATGAAGCACTTCAACAAGCTGCAGTCTTCCTCTGAGGAGAAGCTGACAGAGGCTGACTTCTCTCCTCTGAGCTCCACAGTCCACAGCAGCATCACCAAAGAGCAGAGTCCAGTCAGCAGCGCCCCCTGGAGGCCGTGGTAGACTCCTACAGACTGGAGTTACCAGCAGACAAACTGGGACGAGCTCAGTGGTCAGAGACGACTGGAAGTGAATTCTATGAAACGTAAGGACTTGTTCTTCTGTATGAACAGAAACATGTATTTGTGTGTTGGACGTTTCCTGAGGAAAAGAAGCAACAACATCTTTCAAGTGAAGAAAGAAAACATCTTGTCATGCATGTTGCATGAATCACATCTGATTGCATCAGCAGTTATTATCCCACCTCACTGTGTCAGTGATGTATCATCATATGGTTTGTTACCTGTTGATTTATATTGATCTTTGCTGTGAAAACATCTAAATGTCCTTTTTGTGGACGTGTTTTCATCAGGATTTTAACTTTGAATTTCTCTGTTCAGTCAAATATGATCTGTTTCAAGATCCAAAAGTTTATTTCATTTTCTTAATGAACGAGAACATATTGTCATGCATGTTGCATGAATCACATCTGACTGCATCAGCAGTTATTATTGTACCTCACTGTATCAGTGATATATCATTACATGATAACATTTATTAATATTATACCTCACTGTACTTCATGGTTGAAGAGAACACAGTGGAAACATTTTAATATGTTTCATTAATATCGATCATTTTGATCAGAAACGTTAAATCTTTTAATCTCTGTGATTTGCAAAGTCTGATCTGTTGTAAGATCCAAATGATTCTTTTCTTCTAAAAGATTGTTTTCATTTCACTTTGTCACAATTTTCCAGTGACTGTTGTGTTTTTATGAGAAACACTGATGTGGACATATTGTCAGAATATTCTTTACTTCACTTTAATCTCTCTGATCTGTTTTAGGATCCAAACTTTTATCTCTTTGTCAAAAGATTTTGCTTCATATCAAAACAGAAGCTTCTTAAATACGTAATTGTGTATTTCAAATTTTCCTGTTGAGAAAAATGTTTTACTTCCTGTGGAAAATATTGAATAAGAGAAACTTTATCTTTCATATTAGGAAAGAATGTTTGTGCTGGTGCCTGAATCCAGTCAAACATGAATGACTGTTCACACGTGAGTCACTGTTCCATCACTTTGTGGCGTTAGTGAAGGAAACACGTCTTCGACCTCACAGATGTATTTGTCCTCTGTTTGGACACTTTTGACCGAATTGACTTAATTTTTGATGTCTTTGATATTTGATCAGTTTTCAGATCAGTTTTTATTTGTATCCTTTTGTTTAAAAGGTTTGCTCTTCAAGCTGTGATACATCCCAGTGATTATTGTTGTACAATAATGTCCTGACTTACAACCAGCATTGATCACTTTGTGATTGTCTTTACTTGATCTGATCTGAGATCAGATTTAAAGGTCATTTAGAAAAGTTTTCTGTAAAACTGGATGATGATGAATCTCGTTTTGTCTTCTGTGAAGACGGAAGTTCCTCGACTCATTTTGAGCGCAGTGTTTCTTGGAAATGTCACCAAGTTGTTGTTGTGATGCATCATCACACGTGTCTGCTTCGATTAGAAGCTTCTATAAACCGTATGACTGAGTTCAACAAATAAATCAATTTAATACAAAGTCTTTTGTCCTCAACTCATTTTCTCTATGTCAAGTTCTGCTGTTTTTTAAAATGTTCCTTTTAGCATCTTACATAACTAATGGAGTATTGTGACATCACACTTTAATGATAAACATCAGTATCACATCTGGAGTTCATTTCATAGATACACAACTAAGCTTATTTTGTCTTTACTCACATTGACCGATGAGTCATTTGTTTAAAAATCCAAAAATCCAGTGAGGATTCCTTCATTCCTCTGGTGAAGATGAATGATTCCTAGTTTTGTGCATTCCTCAGTTCCTGGTGCTGGAATGTTAAAAACCCCAAACAGAAGTGTGGTGGTTAATGAGACTCACTTCTATTGTTGGTCTGGTGAAAGCAGAGACACGACAGATTGTGGGAAACCTAGAGGAAACGCTCTCACAGAGTCTGGAGGACAATAGATGGAGACCTCTGCTCCTGAAGAGGTTAAAGAGCGAATCAGAATAAAAACCTGACCTGAGCTCGACTGAGGCCAACGGCAGCCGACATGAGACGTTCGAAAATAGTGCAAATCTAACCAAGACATATTTTTCTAATCTACTGAATAACAGATTGAATTATTGTTATATTACATAGAATATATAGGAAATTCACTTGTGCTCTTCTTGCTGTTTTATATGAACTTAAATTTACTGACCTCATAACTGCACTCAACACTTTTCACTCGACTTGACTGACGTGTGGGTTGTGTTGTTTTGTTTAATTCACTTTCAAGTTGTGTATTCATTATTCATTTTGATTGTTCACCACTAAACACGATCTCATCCGGCTCTGCACAGCGGATGTACAGAGAAGTGACAATGAAGTTTCTGAATGTTGAATCTTGAAAGTAAAACTTTTTATGTATATTTTGTTTATATCATGATATCATTTGTTTGCAAATGAATGAAAGCAGGATATTGTTCAGTGTCAATCTGAATACTGTGTTTGAGAAGCTCTCAATGTTTTTTGTTTTGACTGCAGTTCATTTCTAAATAGAATAAAATAAAATAATAACCCATTTACATTCCTCGTCTATGGCAAATGTTATAGTTTATTATATTACCTCTCCAATTTAATCGTTTTTTTTAATATAAAAACAACAATCAAACAAAGTAAAGTGAAACTAAGCGATTGCTCCCTGTGTGGTTCAGCAGAGTCTGTGTCTGAACATGTCTCAGTGTGAACAGTGTGTGGTCAGAGTGTGGGAAAGCTGCCGTCGCCTGAATCACCAGCTTTTCCAGACCACTCGCATTCAACTGCAGTGCACCCCCCCCCCCCCCCCCCCCTCCATACAGTTTATCTTAACCAGTTGAGAGATATCAAATAATTTTCCCACAGCTCAAATGCAGTGCCAGAGTCGAGCAAGCAAGATGATGTCTTTAAAATGGATACATTTAAACTGTAGGGATCCATGAGTGGTTCCCAGGCGCGCTGACGTCGTCAGGTCTCCATGCACACAGCCCATCGCACGAGTGCTTCAAAGTGCTTGTCGTCACGACCTCATTCAACTGATGTGGAAAGAGGGACTTCTCTCACAGCGACACAGTCGCATCTGACAAGAACTTTACTACTTTATCCAGTTACAATGCAAAAACGCTGATTCTAGTAAAAATCAAATTATTGTACCTCCTCTGTTATACTGTATTACGATAACATAAACTATATTTAAACTGATATTATATTTGTGGTATAGTGCTTAAATGTTATTAATATTGGACATAGTCATGATATTTTTCTGATAACTCAAAACTGATCTGATCATGAAAAACAACTAAACTACCAATTAACTCAGGTTTGATTTTATTCAATATTCAATACTTCATTTATCTGTGTAAATTCTATATTTTGCTGTGTGCAGTCCTGGTTAAACTGTATATTTTGGTACTTCTTCTATATTTCCTTACATTTATATTGTATGTTTACTTATTTATTACTTCACACTGATGCTTGTTGTTCTTGTCGTCCCCTCTACGATTATCTTCTCTTGTCTTAAGGTAGATTTGCCTTATTCACTACGTAAGTGTCGGTAAAACCTTATAACATTATAAATAGATACAAACAGTGATATGTGGCAACACTAAAATATCTTAATGTCCATTTAAATTATATTTTGTCACAAAGAACATCAGTATATGTTCTCTTCTTGTGAAAGGTCACAGATTAACAGGTTAAGTCAAGTTTTATAGTTTCTTGCAATTTCTTTTGAGAATCCAGTAAAAGCAGTTACATCTTGCTCTGATATGTTGTCTGAGCAGTTACTTTCTCTTTTGTTCATAAGTGCAAACTTTTAACTTAAAATAACTCTCCTGCTTTTGCTTTTAACTTTAAAAAAACGTTTTGTTTAGAATAAACGTTTCCCTCTTGGAGGAGGTCACATCTGGTGAACGGTATTTCACTACAATGAAAAAATTAAGTATATTTATGATTTAAAACTTATCAAGAACTTTTTGGGGCCGATGTCCCTTATAAATAATTGAGTGGCCCCAGGTCAGAGGTCAGGATCTATGGTCCCTCGGGGTCTGTGAGTGAGTTTCCTCTGGTTTCCCACACTCGGTCCTTTCACTGCTTTCACTGACACAACAATACAAGTGTGTCCTGTTATACGTCACGTTACAGACAAGGTGTGGCCTCTTTGAAGATGGCTAACTTAAAATATCTTAAATTAAAACACCTGAAATGCACTAATATCGTAAATGAATGCTGCAGGAGAAGTGTCTTTAAAGTGATTATGTTATCTTTTGATTAAAGGACTTGATTTATTCCATATGGACACAGTGATGTCACATTTATGACCTAATTTCATTGAAAGAAAATCTCAACTGAAACTCAGTTGTATTCATTCATAAATTATTTGTATTTGTTTGTGATTAAATGCAGGAGCAATGGTGCAGATCTGTATCAATTAGGATTATAATTGAAAAGTCATCATAATAAAGAGGGTCACTTTAAAACACAATGACATGAGAAAAATGTTCGTCTGAAAGTTTGTTTATTCAACAAGTCACAATGAGAGTATGACAGCGCCACCTAGAGGTGACGATACGTCACAACAACAACTTGTAGATGTCTACAAGACTCAGTGAACTCAGAGCGAGTGAGGGAACAAGTGTCTTTATGAAAGACAAGCAGTCGACAGCATGTGAGGACACAGTGCTCACTGGACTTTCACAGGATTCTTCCACATGGAAAAGAAGTTTTCACAATTATAAACATTATGCTTAATAATCAAACTTTATATAGTTTTCACTATGAAAATGTGACATTACATTTGAACTTTTACTGTAAAAGAAATAAACATTTTGATCTTAACAGATCAGTTTTCAACAATCACAACAAGTGATGGAGATTCAATTATGACAAAATATCCAGAAGAGGATAATTAAGGTATTTGATCAATATGATCAATACATTTCCAGAGTTGGAAAATATTACGGTTGTGTTGTATTTTAACAATACATGACACACAATGGAAAACAAAAGTATCACTGGAAAATAGTGATATTAAGTAAAATCTTTACAAAAGAGAAAAATGTTCGGATCTTAAAACAGATCCGTTCTGAGTCATGTCCATAAAAAGGACAGAAATATTTGTTAATGACGACAATCAATACTGATCAATACTTAACAAATGCTATCATATAATGATAAAACTCTAATACACAAAGAACAGTGAGGTACAATAATAACTGCTGATGCAGTCAGATGTGATTCATGCAACATGCATGACAAGATGTTCTCGTTCATAAAGAAAATGAAATAAACTTTTGTATCTTAAAACAGATCATATTTGACTGAACAGAGAAATTCAAAGTTAAAATCCTGATGAAAACACGTCCACAAAAAGGACATTTAGATGTTTTCACAGCAAAGATCAATATAAATCAACAGGTAACAAACCATATGATGATACATCACTGACACAGTGAGGTGTGATAATAATTGCTGATGCAATCAGATGTGATTCATGCAACATGCATGACAAGATGTTTTCTTTCTTCACTTGAAAGATGTTGTTGCTTCTTTTCCTCAGGAAACGTCCAACACACAAATACATGTTTCTGTTCATACAGAAGAACAAGTCCTTACGTTTCATAGAATTCACTTCCAGTCGTCTCTGACCACTGAGCTCGTCCCAGTTTGTCTGCTGGTAACTCCAGTCTGTAGGAGTCTACCACGGCCTCCAGGGGGCGCTGCTGACTGGACTCTGCTCTTTGGTGATGCTGCTGTGGACTGTGGAGCTCAGAGGAGAGAAGTCAGCCTCTGTCAGCTTCTCCTCAGAGGAAGACTGCAGCTTGTTGAAGTGCTTCATCAGTCTTCTCTGCTGCTGGTTCTGCTGCAGCAGCTGTGTCAGGAAGCAAACGGTCATCTCCAGGATGTCTGCTTTCTCCAGCTTGGAGTCTGGCTGCTGGTTGAGGAACTCTGGACCCAGGAGAGACTTGAGCAGCTCGATGCTGCTGTTGATTCGCTCTCTGCGTAACTTCTCCACCAGAGGCTTTCTGAGCTGCAGAGACAAGAACAAAGTCAGTCATCAACTCATTCTGGAGTCAAGAGTCAGCATGAACAAACACAAGCTCTCGTGGAAGAAGAGCACGTCTCCTTGAATCTTCAATTTACCTTGTGGCTCCGAGTCAGATGCTCCTGAGAGTTGGTCGTTGCTGCAGTGATTGTAGGAGCCATGTGTAGATCTCTGTGCTGTAGAGGTCTGTGTAGAGACAATCTGATCTCTGCTGCCTTCATCCCTCCTATTTATAGTCCCACATCTCCATATCAATGTGTGGGTCTGGGTCTGGCTGCAGGTTCCCACAGTCTCGGCCAATCAGAGAGCTCGGGGAGACAATAGTGCATGTGGAGCAGCAACATGCTGAATGGTGTTAATGCCTCGGGGACAATAGTTAGATCTCAGGGGAACAGGTGGGGGGGGGGGGGGGGGGGGGAGGACTCAGAGCTCTGTGTGGATCTGGGAAAGTGGTGACCCTGTAGAGAGCAGATCTGCTGCCTGGTGCTGATCAATGACTTAGACTGAGCACACGCTCGTCAGCACACATGTCAAACCAGAGACTCTTCATCAGTAGAAGGAGATGAAGGTGAAGTTCAACACAAACTCTCAACTGTGTTTGTGCAAATCCTGTACATAATAATAATATATATAAACTATTTTATATTAATAAGCTGTATACAGAGTTACAGTGAATCTTTTTTTTTTCATTTTATAGAAGAATAAAACATGTTTCATCACTTCTGCCAGGCACAGGAGATGAACATCAGGTATCACAGATTTTTGTTTGTGATTAAATTTAGTCTCAGATTATAACTATTTCCATTATACAGGACATTTCAACATATTGTCACAATTATCAATCTAAAGATAACAAACGTTATCATATATTTTACAAACTACCAGTACTTTAACTACAGTGATTCATGAAACCAATCAGTTTATAATATTTGTATTTGAGACAAAGTCAGTGTTGGTTTTTTTGTGTCTATTAGTTAAAAAGTTGTCCTTGTGTCCAGATGCAGCAGCTGTGTGGTCTTGTGTCTGCTGCTGTGAGGAGAACGTTCCTCTCAGTTTCCCACACTCAGTGTTTGAATGATGTGGTCAGTGAACGACAAAAGCACTTTGAAAGCAGCTTCTGTGACAGATCGTGGGCGTGTGCTGCGATGGAGACACTGACCTGACGTCAGGCCGCCGGCCATCTGGAGGGAAACCACCTCATTGGATCCCTCTGAGCTCTGACAGATTCCAAAAGTATAACGTAAAAATACATCAAATCTAAGCCGTGTGTTGGAAACTGTTTTATTCGTAACTGTAAACAATTTAAATATCTGTAGTCTAAACATATCCTTTGTGTTGATGAATGTTTTCAAAGTGTAGAGGGTGAATGACAGCTGTTTCCTGACGTGTGCCAAATCCCTCCGGACAATAGGCGACTGCTGGTGTGGTTAAAGATGCTAATCAGGCTGAAGTGGGACAGAGTTGTCCGCTGCTTTCCCACATTCTGTTACATTCAGTCCGATCATCTGTCACCTTAAACCCGGGGGGGAGGTTTTTTGGGGCACAAGCAGAAACTAAAATGTTCAAGTTATTCTTTATGATAAGAGCTGCAGGTTGTATTCAGCAGTGTGTACACTTGTGTAAGTGTGTACTTTCTCTTTGTGTGTCTGTATGTGTACTTTTATGAGTGTGTACATTTACACTGAAGGATCCACAGCTTTCTAAAAGATTTCTCAAGACTCCATATTGGGAGATTGTTTTCTGCAAAAACTTGAGATTTATAGTTTCGTCTAACATTTTATTTGAGTGTCCATTTTGTCTATTTTAAACCAGAATCAGTGACATATTCTTAAAACATGTCTTTAAAAAAAAGCTTTTCATTAATCCTATAATACACAATTTTCTTTACCTACATATGTTGTCTGTTTTATTATTTATTTGTTGTAATGTTTTATTCCCTGATCTGATTTGCTCCTGTCCTGAAATGGTTTAATCCTGTTTCAACTTTCTAATTCACTTATAACTGAGTTTTGAGAAGTGGCCTGTAAATAAAGTTAATTATAAAAAACATATGTTTCCACTCAATGAACTTGCATTAGATTTTGAAACGTTAATAGAATCCTTTTTGTTTTAAAAATAGATTCTAAATGAATGAGCGCTATTTGAAACAATAGGCGGGTTTTCCGGTTTAATAGCAACATATTGACTTTAACCTCTGTCTCCTCAGGTCGTCCCCCACTGACCCACTGGGACCCTGCGAGTGACGACCCCTCTGGTTTCCCACACTCTCTCCTTTCATGCATTTAACCAAAGGGATCAATACAAAGTGTGTGTCACTGTTTCTCGTCACAACCCAGCTCCGATGTTCGGCCTCTTGCAGGAGAGAGAGATGTCCACTTATTTTCTCTAAACAACAGAAAATGTAACTGTAAAGTTGATACAACTTTCCAACAGTTTCCCAAATAAACGTGACTCAGCTGAAGTTTTGTCCTTGAATCGTAGTCGGAGACAAAGTGGAAATGTCTCCGTGTGGTTTGGTGACTCACGAGGATCCGACTCAGTCAGTGGTTCTCAAACGGGGTCTGTAGCAAACCGCCAGGGGTTCGAGAAAAGTTTCCAGATTCATCCATTAAAATCATCATGATATATAGATATTCTGTGTTGGCATGGTGAAAATAGTTTAAATGCATTTCTAATATCTTTCAAACATATTTCTTTTGTGTTGTTCTTTCACATAGTAGAAGTATACAAATTAGGCTCATGACAAACTATTCCAAGGGATGTAAAAAAGGGGGTCCCCAGAATATGTTCTATCTTGTAGGCGGGTCCATGGCAAAGAGAGAAAGTTGAGAGCCTCCTCACTAAGTGACAGACAGTTGATGATGTCAGATAATCAAATTCATATATTCCCACTGAAAAATGACATTTCTCTAAATGGCCATTTGTTTGTTTGCATTGTGGAGACAGAATCATGTCCAAGGTTTGACGACTGATGTTTGGTCATCATCCATTTATCTGTTTGCTATTGGTGAGGGAAGCAAGGGGGCTGATGCCAATCCTGTCTAACATTGGCCAAGAGGAGGGGCCACTGTACCACTGTACCACCGTGCCACCCTTCTTAAACCATGGTTTGATGATACATGACCTCTACCGTGACACAAATACCACAGAACTCTCTCTCTCATAACTGTTGTATATACTGTAGTTATGTAAGTATAAGTAACACAAGAAAACAGAATGCAGCAGATTCGATTATGTTTTGGTTTATTGACAAACGTAATGATGAGGTTTTCATCCAGAGCAGAAACAAGTGATGATGCATCATGACAATAACTTGGCAGCGTCTCCAAGTCACGCTGCACTCAGACTGAGTGGAGGAACATGGGTCTTTACAAAAGACACAAACAGTTGACGTTCATCTTAATATAAAATATTATTTTAAATCAACATTGACGCTTTATATAAAAGCTGAGGTGGAACAAACTGACCCTAGAACAGATCAGGTGAGAATAAAGGTCACTTTCATTAAAGTAAACAGTTCACTGCCACAGCAGCAGATTTACACACAGACCTTTTGGATTAAAGGATAGAAATACATATAGATCCTATAACAGATCAATATTAACTAATCAAAGTGATTAAAATCATGACATCAAGTCAGTTTGATCAAAATGATCAAAGATACAGAATTAGTCAAAGTTCATCTCATACAAATGCAGAGAAATATAAACTTTCATTAAACGTGAATTAATAATGTTCTTTCTCAATGTGAAAGATGAAGTTTCCATATTTACCTTTTCCTTCGGGAAAAGTACATTTCTCTCCAAAGGAGAGTTTGAACACTTTTAGTATTTAAACATCTTTCTGTTCATACAGAAGAACAAGTCCTTAAATTCCATAGAATTCAGTTTCAGTATTTGTTGATGCACAACACAACAAATGCAACTAATCACAGAGATTAAAATCAATGATTAACAATGTAAACAAGAGAAAGTCAAGGTTTCTGATCAAAATGATCAATATTAATGAAACATATTAAAATGTTTTCACTGTGTTCTCTTCAACCATGAAGTACAGTGAGGTATAATATTAATAAATGTTATCAAGTAATGATATATCACTGATACAGTGAGATACAATAATAACTGCTGATGCAGTCAGATGTGATTCATGCAACATGCATGACAAGATGTTCTCGTTCATAAGGAAAATGAAATAAACGTTTGGATCTTAAAACAGATCATATTTGACTGAACAGAGAAATTCAAAGTTAAAATCCTGATGAAAACACGTCCACAAAAAGGACATTTAGATGTTTTCACAGCAAAGATCAATATAAATCAACAGGTAACAAACCATATGATGATACATCACTGACACAGTGAGGTGTGGTAATAATTGCTGATGCAATCAGATGTGATTCATGCAACATGCATGACAAGATGTTTTCTTTCTTCACTTGAAAGATGTTGTTGCTTCTTTTCCTCAGGAAACGTCCAACACACAAATACATGTTTCTGTTCAAACAGAAGAACAAGTCCTTACGTTTCATAGAATTCACTTCCAGTCGTCTCTGACCACTGAGCTCGTCCCAGTTTGTCTGCTGGTAACTCCAGTCTGTAGGAGTCTACCACGGCCTCCAGGGGGCGCTGCTGACTGGACTCTGCTCTTTGGTGATGCTGCTGTGGACTGTGGAGCTCAGAGGAGAGAAGTCAGCCTCTGTCAGCTTCTCCTCAGAGGAAGACTGCAGCTTGTTGAAGTGCTTCATCAGTCTTCTCTGCTGCTGGTTCTGCTGCAGCAGCTGTGTCAGGAAGCAAACGGTCATCTCCAGGATGTCTGCTTTCTCCAGCTTGGAGTCTGGCTGCTGGTTGAGGAACTCTGGACCCAGGAGAGACTTGAGCAGCTCGATGCTGCTGTTGATTCGCTCTCTGCGTAACTTCTCCACCAGAGGCTTTCTGAGCTGCAGAGACAAGAACAAAGTCAGTCATCAACTCATTCTGGAGTCAAGAGTCAGCATGAACAAACACAAGCTCTCGTGGAAGAAGAGCACGTCTCCTTGAATCTTCAGTTTACCTTGTGGCTCCGAGTCAGATGCTCCTGAGAGTTGGTCGTTGCTGCAGTGATTGTAGGAGCCATGTGTGGATCTCTGTGCTGTAGAGGTCTGTGTAGAGACAATCTGATCTCTGCTGCCTTCATCCCTCCTATTTATAGTCCCACATCTCCATATCAATGTGTGGGTCTGGGTCTGGCTGCAGGTTCCCACAGTCTCGGCCAATCAGAGAGCCTGAAAAAGAGAAAGGGACTGTGGAGCTGCCACATGCTCAGTTGTCATATGAGCCGGAGACAATAGTTGGATGTCAGGGGAACAGGTGGAGGACTGGGGGGGTGATGGAGGGAGAATCTGGGAAAGTGGTGACCCTGTAGAGAGCAGATCTGCTGCCTGATGCTGATCAATGACTTTGACTGAGTTCACGCCCTGATCTAAAAACTTTGTACCTCAAAATTTACACATTTTATATGAGGTATTATCATTTAATTCTTTAAATGAATTAATTGTAAAGTAAAAGTTTAATTTTTCACGCTGCAAGACACTGGAACACAACATTAGATGTCGTGGTATTTTTTTGTTATTAAAGATTAAATTCAGACACAGTCCTGGTGTCCAGCTGTAGCAGATGTGTCCTCTCTCCTCTGAGTGTGAGTAGAAAGTTCCCCTCAGTTTCCCACACTGATCATTTGCCCGCTCACGACAAAGGAGTCTTTTGTAATGGATCCTGGATGTGAGCTGTAACAGAGGCCGAGCCTGACGTCACCGACCATCTGGAGCGGAACAACAAAAAATCTGAAAAAAAAATACAAACACAAGCGATCGTCCTCAATTTCCTCCCACTTTCAATTAGCACGCGCAGAAAACTGTACCTTCCAGTCAAAATTCATTTTTTTTGTTAAATCAAACAGATCAATATTTCACTTGTTCCCATCAGGAGCTGTGAGGTTGGAGCAGCTGCTTCCTGAAGTGTGCCCGGCCCCTCGGGACAGGAGGCGGCGGATTGTGTGATTAAGACACTAATCAACTTGAACTGTGGCTGTGCTCTTCAGGGCTTTCCCACACGTCTCCCATTAACTCAGACTGGGACGTGTGCTGTGTGAAAAGAGGATCAGTCGACACAAGCAGACTCCGTTTCTTCTCTTTAAGATAGAAGCCTTCTCAAGATTAAAGTTGGGATTTTTTATTTTCTTATTTTAAAAAATAAGTTATGAACATTTCAGACCATCTAAAACATAATCTGAAGAAAATAATAGAAAGTGATCTGGCTGGTTTGTCTGTTTTTATTATTAAGAGTAAATCTACTGAGGCCATTGTACGACATTTTGTCAAATCAAGCAGTGTTACTTTGAATTTGAGATTATGGGTAATTGTTCAATATAATAAGTCATTTAGGATGTTTTAAAACAAAGACTTTTTACCAACAAATACTTTGAAATACCTCAGTATATGTTTTTGTCTTGGTGCTTCAATAGCCTTTAACATGTGTGTCATTGGGGCAGAGGTCTGGATCCGGGCACCACTGAGGCTCTGTGAGTCTCTCTCCTCTGGGTTCCCACACTCGGTCCTTTCATCGCTGTTACTGAGGGATCAATACAAGTGTGTCTCAGTGTGCATCCCATTAACTGCATTGTGCGGCCACGCTGGGCTGAGGAATGTCTGAAGGGAACTTCTCCCTCGTGGATGTGGAGTTTAAATTCCTCAAACTCAACCTTTTTTATATATATTGAAATGGTAAATTGCTAATTGAGTTTTTTTAAAAATGGTAAATGGTAAACCTCAATGTTGCTGCTAATCAGTGACTCAGCCCAGACTGTGTTGACCCTCTAAAAGAAATCTCATTCTCATGTAGTAAATGGAAAATAATTAGGTTTTGTGATTTATATTATAAAATGAATTGTGGGATAAAATGAAGAAAATGAATATTTGATATTTAGGATCAGAGGTGATTATATATCTTGTGTTTTATTGCAGTTTTAGTGAGGGGATATTTTTATCTATCAAAACCATGGCAACGCTTTATAAAAAGATGCATTGAAATATTCATTCAAGGAAGGAATGACCCATCATAAATTCATGTGCATGTTAATGTGTATATGTGATGAAGTCATGTGGGCCCTGGCTAATAACTGAAGAGGTCATCTGTTGACTTCACATGACGTACATAGAATATAGATCTCAATAAATAACTACCATGTTAATGTTATAAAGTTAATATTCCATTTCTATTTCTAACCAGCGATGAATAACTAAATCAACCCGATACGTACTTCTCATATTTGACTGTACCAGCCTTTCCTACAGTTCAGGAAATTGTTGCAATCAGTGAAAACGCAGCACCACTGTGTCATAGCTAATTAAAATCTCTTTATTACAATCACATGTACATCATCATATTCCAAAAAGCTTGCTGTGGTGAAAAGTACCCTCGCACGGACGGATGGAGGTGGTGTTGCAGGCCGGATGGAGGGATTGTCAGATGGAGGGAAACAAGTGTTGCGTTCTCTCCGGCAGCAAGCGTCTCCGCTCCAGTGTGCTTTTAATTTCACATCACATGAGGACAGCAGCGCTATTTTCAGCTCTCTGTGCTCTTGTGTAACGTAAGCAGAGAGAGAGAGAGAGTGAAGGGAGAGGGGGGGGCGGTGAGAAGAAAAATATTCTCTCTTCGTCATCCATTATTCAGACTGTTTGAGTCACAGCTGAGACAGAGAGGGTGGGGGGGGGGGAGTGTGGAATCAAACCTCCAGCACCTCTTTCTTTTTCTCAGGGTTTAAAATGTATTAAAAAGAAGAAAAAAAACACTGTGAAATGTCTGTAAATTTTGTAACGCTCTCCTCCTTCTAAAGAGTCAGAGGACAAGATGGACGTCCCTTGCATCTGTCCAGCACAGTGATGGGTGCAGGACGTGCTTAGCTGAGCAGGATTTGGAAGCACAAAGAGACACACCGCGAGCGTCCAGGGAAAGAATCCACCTTTCAGAAACTCCAGCTCTGTCAGATTTAAACAAATCCACTGCTCACGCCTGGTAACCAGGACGTTACTACGCCCGGCTCGGAATCACGCCCACATCACTGATTTGTGCGTGTGTGCTGTTTCCCTGGTTACAAACGGGAAGGTGGTGAGAAACATTATCACAGAAATGTAGTTGGGGCGCATGAATGAGAAGTTTGCAGCTGCACAGGTTGTTCAGTTAAGTTCATACAATCTTTCAATCAAAATGGTGAATTTGATTTTTTACAAATCCCACTGGAATTTTGAATTAGATCTTCACTGACTGTCACTGGTGATGATGATGATCTGATGCTGTTGGGTTGTTATGATTTTCTCTTGAATGATTTCTCTGTCCAAAGTGTAAAGTGACATTCAGTTTCCCCCCCCCGATCGTAGCATATCGTATTTTATCATATCGTTTGATTTTGTAAAGTATCATACCATAACGTATTGTATTGTATTGTATTGTATCGTATTGTATCATATCGTATCGTATCATTTTGTATCATATTGTATCATTTTGTATCATATTGTACCGTATCTTATTGAATTGTGTTGTATTGTATCATATCGTATCGTATCGTAGCAAATCGCATCGCATTGTCTTCCTTGTGAAGTTGTCGGCTCCCCTGGCTTAACTTTAACTTTCTGTTATTTCATATCACAGCCGACATTTGGAGCTAGCAAAGAGTAGCTACGTGAAACTCCACCTTTTCTAATTGTATGATTTGAACCTGTGCTTTACACATTGTAGTGGTTTTTAGCCACACTTGTCACGTGTGTGTTTTCTTTGGCTTCCAGTATTTATGCCTTGCAAGGCTAACGTCCTTGAGCGATCTCTGTACTGGACACTGGGAAATAAAACTCACATCCATCAAATACACTTGACTCTGGAGAAGACGATAAAGAAGATTAATCTGAAAATATCGTAACGTTTCCTCAAGAATTAGTGTCAGTGATTCTACTCATAGTTTATGGATGTCACATGTAACATTCCGAACAAACTGAACCACTCTCTATGAATGTTGACAATATTGTGAGTTTGAAACTAATATGTACTAATACTACAATGTTAATCTCCGTGCTGTATGTACAGCCGCCATGACACCGCTACAAACCGACAGAATCACATGATCAAACCCCGGAGACGTCTGATGGCGTCAGCGTGTCCTGTTACTAACCTGGTCCTCATCCGCACCTTTCCACAAAATCAATATGTACATGTCATAGTGACACAAAACAACAGTAAAATTCAATTTATCCATTTAAAGAGACAATAATATTCACAATTTGTGTTCACTCTTTGAAAAAAGGCAAATCAAAGTTTCACCAGCTTTTTAAATAAATGAATTCGATTTTAAAGATCATAAAAACGGTTCTCGTTGTTTTTATAACCACCACAAGGAAAATATTGAAATATGTCCAACACAATGACAATAAACTGTATTTTTTCCTCCATAAATCACTATGATAGTTTATAAAGAAAACATCAACACACACACACTGTCATTCTATCTACAGTCGTTCCACTGGCCTCGGTCCCTGGTAGAGAAAGGTAGGGAGAACTCTTAAGTATAAAAAACTATGTGCAAAAGTTGTTTTCTTAGGTCCCTCTCATGGAAAAAAATGTAGAGAAATAATATGAATATCTACACAACCTTTGCTCTTTCCACTTTAGATTATAGGATTACTGTGCACTTGTCGTAAATTCGCCCCTTTTGTGCATCTGTCACTGCATTCAATGGAGACCTGTCAGATAGCGCACACAACATCATCATTGTCATATTAAAACTAGCTTGAGGTAATATTGCACATTTTCCCAAACGGCAGACCTGGAATCAGTAGATTTCAGATTTTACATTTACATTGTACCTTCTTGTGTAGTGGAATGTCAACAACGCTGACTTGAGCTTTGTCTGTCCTGACTGCACAGACGCTGCTGTGTAGTCCGGACAACCTAACGCAAAGTCGACTTGAGGTGTGTGTTCTCGTCTTTAAAATCGTCTGCACGCCGTCAAGGAGTCGCTGCGGATTTCAGTAAATGTGCATAAGCTGTTACCTGGGTAGGTAGATCTGTAAACATCCTGACAACAGTAAAGACACCTGCAGGAACGAGGAGCCGTGAGCCGAGAACACCAGCCACACTGTGTCTATGCTGCATTCACGCAGAACAGTGAGAATGTGGGGAAACTTCTCTGGGGGGGGGGGGGCTTTCAGACAGTGAGTTGCAGTGATTGGTGCTAACTCCTGATAGCCACCTCCAGTCCATCTACTATAGTCTGATCACTTAGCTTAAAAGTGTTCGTTGTAGCCCAAAAAAGCTAAAGTAAAATTGCACGTTTAGCTGAGTAATATCATAAATAACATGATATTACTTATTTGTTATTAATTGACATTTTTTCTGAGAAGAAAATTTGTATTTTCTGTTCCATTTTGCTACTGTTGTTTTTGACAATACTTCTTTTAAACATGCCGGACGTTACTCAACACATGAGCTGTCGAAATTCCTCGAACCTCCACCTCAGAGTTACAATTTGACGTAAACATGTTGTTCGACTCAGCTGCATGTTTGTGCAGGACTGAACATCTCGGACGTGAATGCAGCCTAAACCTGTGCAGCAGCGAGAAGCTCTGCACACCTCTGTGGCGCATTGTTCCTCATCTGTGATCGTCACAGTTTTGACTAGTGCTGCACAAGCAAGTGAATCAGATTGTGTCTTTATCATTTAGTTACAAAAGCTCCCACCGATTATTAGTCTTACTTGTAAACAGAGTTTCTATAAAAAAACTTATCCAGGATTTGGTATCCACTCTCAGCTGTCACTGTCTGCACTGCTACAGTTGATGTGTTCTGTGGCCCTGACGCACAAGTAGTCGTATGTGATCCATCGTTAGTGCACAACCAGGTAGACAGCACGCAGAACGGTATTGCTCCCCAAAATGTCAAGATCTGCTCGAGGGAATTAAGTCCAAACCCAAATTTCTGGTCATTTTGTCAAAGATACTGTGAAATAAACGGAGCGTGTAAGATGTTGCATGAAACACGTGATGCAAACACACTCAGCTGACCTTGTTCTGTTGTTTGTCGTTACAGGCGTCATGCACTGACACGCACATTTTGTCTGGAGTGCTGTACAATGGTGACACACGCTCGCACAGGAAAACGCTATCGGTCGAGGTGGTGCACAGCGATGACAGTGAGGTTCCCTCTCTCACGCACACACATTCATTAAAGGAACAGTCCAGCATTTCCATAAAACCCCTCGTTCTCCGTCTCCCACTGAGTTTTGTGAGAAGACGAGTCTCAGCTTCATCTCTGAGCTTCGAGATTCGGGAGTGACGAGGACCTTGTTTACGCAGATGACTGAAATCCCAACAACACAGGGACACAGCGGGTCAGTCCACCCTGTGCTGCAGGCTCATACAGTTTGTGCGGTCATAAACATAATATGACATCCACACATCGCTAAGCATGTACAAAATATGTTTTTTGGCTTGAGTCAACTTGATGAACACATTTACATCATCCAGACCCTGGTGGCTGTGCTGATGCAGTGATTTATATTTGATCTAATATTAACCAATTAGTCCAAATGTGAGAAAACAACCAAGTTAGCTTGACAGATTTTTTTTGTGGGACAACATCCAGATTAATTGATGTCCTTGATGAAGAACACAATCCAGCACGTTTTGCCTAGCTTAGCATAAAGACAGTGCTAGCCTAGCTCCACACCTTCCAATAACTCCAAAGCTGATTGATTAACATGTTATATTTTGTCACTTATCAAAGTAATTGCAAATCCTTCATCAAATGAGAGGAACAGATAACTATTTCATGTTGTTTAGCCCCCCCTGGTGGCTGGGGGAGGGGTAAGCTTCTTTTTTTTAGATGGCGTGAGGCTGGTAATTTCCCTCTGCTTCCTAAATTAGTGCTAAGCGAGACTAATGTCCTTGAGATGAAGCTGATAACAATCTTCTCTTCTCACTCAGGAAAAGACAGAACAAGTAGATTTATAAAAATGCCTGATTTATATCTTATCTCACACACACTCGCACACGGAGTTACAGTTAGATGTGGTGTCCATGCAGTTAGACAGTGGTGACCGTCAGCAGGGAGCTGGGACACAACATGTCCCCGTGGCTGTCCAACCTGTTCCCATGAGACAGCAGCTCCTCTACTGTCGTCCAGTCGTCCAGCAGCTTCCTGTTCCTCAAACGACTCAGTTTCTTCTGACTCAGCTCCAGGACGGTGTTGCACCGTCCTTCTGCAAAAGGTCCAACTCCCCTGCTGTCCAGCATTCCTGCATCACTAAAAGTGGCTCCTCCTCCACCTGTGATGACTCCTCCTCTGCCGACAACTTCTCGTATAGCCATTCCTCTGGCCTGCAGCTGCTGCTGCTGCCTCTGCTCACGAGCCAACAGGAAGTGTTCCCTCCTCTCTGTTCGACTCCAGTAACGACCCATCAGGATGTCAGTGTTGGTCTCCTCATCAGTGCTCATCCCGCTGCGTTCATCCGCCAGCTGGGACGCCCGGTCCCTCAGGAGCTGGTTCCTGGCCATCCGAGAGTTCAGGTTGGGTTTGGAGCTTGGGGTAAATTTTGGACCACAACTGGGATTAGGGCTTGACGTCGCATTAATGTGTCCTTTCTTTGCCTCCCATCCAGCACCAGCACCAGCACCAGGGCCGATGTAGCCCTCCAGGGTGCTGTAAGGCCCTCTGCCTCCTCCGCAACCCTGGGACTGTCGACTAGCTGGTTTTGGCCAGGTGTCGTTGACGTCTCCAGCCTGAGAAGGGTGAACCAGGTTCTGGAGGTGCTGCTGCTCCCTGGCTCGGCTCCTCTCCAGCTCCTGCTGCCTCTCTCTGTCCATCTCCTCCTGAATCTGTGCCTCCCTCTCCCTCTTTAGCTCTAACTCCTTCTGCAGTTGCCTTTGTTGTTCTAGTTCCCTCTCGATCTCTCTCTCCCTTTCTGTCAGCATTGTCTGAGGCATCATGGCTCTTTCTTGTGAGTGCCACCAGTCATGGTGAGAGATCTGGCTGCTGTTGTCGTAGCATCGCTCATGGGCTTCAGCAGGCCTCATGTGCCCCAGAGCGGTGGAATGTTGCTGGGGTGAGATGGCCAGGGTCGCTGGGTGGGAAGACATCACAGCGGCCTCTAGCTCACCTTCCTCTGGCAGACCTGGTGGCAGGACGTGTTGTGGCGTGACACCTCCGCAGTGATGCAGGGTTGCTGCGCAGTAAGAAGGGGATGCTGGGTGACTGGCCCTGCGTCGATACTCGTGTGGGGGAGGACGATGGTGCAGCGTTCGGCTTCTCCTCAGCATCCCCACTGAGCTGGAGCCTTGATGGTGCTGCTGTATGGGTACCACTGGTCTCCTGTGGCTGGTGGGGGTGCTGCAGGTGGAGAGGATCGGAGCAGTCATTCGTGAGACTGCAGCGTGAGCATGAGAAGGATTGAAGAGGGCTCCACTGCTGGAGCTGTGCCGGTTCAGACAGGGTCGATCTGCCTTGTGGAACTGGACCGATGAAACCCTGAAAGTTCAAACACAGATGTCAACAAACGAGTCAGGGAATGGTTTCATAAAGACAATTTTACATATCTAAGTTCAGCTGTTGTTCAAAGACATTACATTTTTAACAATTTGGAAAGTAAAAATAGCCGGATATGTCAAAACTCATGGATGTGTGAAGTACAGACTCTGCGCACCAGTCTGACAGGACTTTGTGAAAACAGCCCCAGAGACTTATGAAACCTGATTTTCTGATTACATCTACTCTATCATTTTGCAGGGAGCTACCTGAAGAGTCCGCGGGGTGGGAGGTCCATGACGGGCCCAGCTTCCTCCATCCCGACCTGCAGGTGCTGACTCTGTGGCTGCATGGTCAGCGCCTCGGGAATGGCCTCCAGCAGCTCACGGTGGCTCTTGGGACAACTGTCACGCCGCTCCCGCCTCTCACAGGGTTCGCCCTGATGTTGCAGCCTGGCATTGTACAGCCGCATACGCTTCTCCAGGAGCCTCTGGAAGTGCCTGAATTCACCGGTGCTAACGCTGTAGAAGCCAGAGTCGCTGAGCTCTGAGGAGATAAAGGACTCAGATGAGGGCGAGCCACCGCCCCCGAAGCCCCCACAACTGCCTGGGGCAAGGACCCCATGTGAATGACAGTCCTCCAGGCCTCCCTCCTCAGTCTCCAGCCCGGAGAGGTCCCCCTGGTGGAGGGAGCCATCAGTCCAACCCAGCCCACTGTCCAGCTCATGGTGGAGAGGCAGGAAGCCCATTGGCTTCTCCAGCATGAAGTCTTCATCGTCAGTCTGCAAAAACAGTGACGCAAGTACACATAAAACACTATACAGAAAAATACATAATTTTGGAATCAATACTGAAACTGTATTTTGTTGACTTAGATACTCAGAAATGATGATATGAATAATTTTGGATTACCTGACTGTGGCAGCGATTCTGTTCTTCCAGGTTGGTATTGCAACATCTCATCAGACAGTTCTGCTCCTTGGGTCGGCGACCGCTCAGTTCTGGATCCTGAAGGATTCGTGACGTGAGACAAAGAAAATGAGAAACAGCACAAAACAGGAAACGTTTCATTTACTTGCTGGAGGACTTCTTTAAATCTGTTCTTCAGTGTTGAAGTTAAAGTGACACGTTGGAACAGTTTCCTATGGATACGGATTCTACAGTTGAGTTTATCTCAAAATGCAGCCAGACTTTTCCCTTTATAATCCTTTATGCATAATTGCTTGACTACTTGTGATGCCTTTATCAGCCCAACTTTATAAATGCCATGGGGGTGATATTAGTGTGTAGTCTGTTAGTCCCATGCAGATTAAACCATATGCTACTGAGCTGCATTTCATAAAAGTATAAAAGTGTCACCTGGTGGCCGATGTCCACAGTGTCCCCCGGGGAGCTGGACAGGTAGCTGTACCGTCCTCTATCGCAGTGATCTTGTGGCAGAGACAGGTGGCTGTAGTAATGTCTGTGATGGACAACAACAACACAGAATTAATATTTGCAAGATTTTTTAAAAACTTGTTACTGAGCAAGACAAATTTGACAACATCATGGCCGTAGAAAGGTGTGTTCACCTGTCCTGGTAGGAGGGGCTTGATGCGTTAAGTCCCGCCCCCATCACTGGGAGGGGCAGGTTGAGGTGCTGCAGATTGAGGGGGAGGGGCTCCCACGCTCCCCTGTCTGCCTCGGTGCCACACCCCCTCTGACCCTTGATCTGCATGGTGATTGGATGCTGACTGGCCGCCAGGATTCGCAGAGCATCCCGCTGGCTCAGGTTTGCTAGACTCCGCCCACTCATCTGAGACAAGCACAGATATCAAAGCGATGCGACATTAGCAAGAACCGGCCAATCCCCACGTCCGGCAGACACAGAGCAACATGATCGTCAACCTGACAAATGTGGAAAAAGCTCTTGTTTGGTCGCAACCATCTCTTTATAAGCTATCTGGCTTTTCACCTGTTTGTCTTCAGATGCTGGAATTTGTCTTGTAAATGTAGTAAAACCAAAACTAGGAGCTAAAGGAGATTAACAAGTTTACGTGAACTGCAGAGATGGTGAGAATTATCTCTATTACATTTGAGGAAAAATCAGGACAATTAATATACTATTTATAATTCATTCTGCCTCCTTAAGTTACATACAAAGTTGTGGGAAATGACAATAATTATGTTTAATCAAACATGTAGCTAATTATTTAAAAAGTTTATGTCCACACTGGGTTGATGTTTTTCTTTGTAATCGTAAGGTAAAGCTTCGTAGATTTACATTCATGTGTATTTTTGCATTCAAACTCTACGTCTGGAAACAAAGGAAGCAAACGAGGTTGAAACTTTTGGTCACGTTGCACCTCTACTCAGCTGATCAATTATATCAGCGATCAGAGAGTAATAATGAATGTGATCAACATAAAATTTAAGTTAAATCTTCTGATTAAAATGAAAAAAAACATCCCTCAAACTGATGTGTTTTCTAAAGTCTCAGGCCTGATTTGATGTTCAAATATTTTATATCAATTTGCAAAATGTTCAACAATAATTTTTCTTCGATGAACTCTGCAGCAGCTCTGCTGAACGTGCAACCTGTAGCCTTTAGCTTCCATTTAGCATTACTGTCAATCCCTGGCTTCTGCTGTCAACGTTACAAATCAATTTGTTTCTTTTTCTATATTTATATGAATATATTTCTATAGAACATGTGATGCTCAGGAGGAACAAACCCAGACTCTCTACATCCCTTATTGCATTTTTATGTCTGGATCAGAGTAGGCGTGATATTTGCTTGTGAACTTGAAAGCAGCAGATATTTCTCATACATTTTTAATGTAGAGGACAACGTCACTGGATTTCCTCTCGAAATAGTCACATACATTTAAAGACCAAGATCCATTAATGATACAATTAGATGAGTATTTAATTGTAGTATCGATTAAGTACCAAAGAGAGTGAATTCTAAACAGAAGCAGCGAGACTTTTAAATTAGTCTTTAATTATTTTAGCATATATTGCAAATTGTTCTTAATTCAAATAAGAAAACAGCAGCACATTTTTGTCCAGGGCTCATCAACAAATTAAAGGGACACTCCATCTACTTGACTCAGCTCTAGGAGCGGCTGTGGCTCAGGAGATAGAGTGGGCTGTTCACCAATTAGAGGATCGGTGGTTTGATTCTCGGCTCGTCCGGTTCTCGTGCCACGGCAGCGTGAGATTCAACGTGTGATCGGGTGAATGTGAATCGTACTGTGAAACGCTTGGAGTGCTCTTCAAGACTAGAAATGTAAATGTGGTCCATGTACCATCTGCATGTTCGTGCCTGTGAAGACAGTTTGTCCTGTGGCTCTGGGCGTTAAAAAAAAAAGACCCCTGGTGACATCATCACCATCATCGTCTGGGTTATTAACTGGGAGAACCTGAATGTTTTACAAACTAGAGGTTTGTAAGTGTTTAAGAAGTTTCTGATATTAACATGTCGAGCATCTTACTCTTCTGCGCAGTTCTTTTATTGATCTGTGTCTTGTGAAGAACTTTATTTAAATGAGAGTTTCACAGGATGATGCCTTAATTCATTCATGCATGTTGACGTAACAGCATCCATCGATACCACAATCCAATTTTATTCTCCATGCTGCCATTTTAACTGCACTTCAGTTTAGTTTTTTTTTTTAGTTTTTTTTTTACAATTTTGACACACAACAAACCCCAAACTCTGAATTTGTCCACATTATGCAACCGGGTCACAAGACTCAGCTCCGCCTACAGACAGATGGTGGATTTATTCCAGTGAGACCAAAATGTTTGCGACCAAAGTCAAATACGATGAACGTGTACACGGTGTCCATGCTTCCACTAAAGGGTTAACACCTACAAGGCAACACAAACCCCATCCTGCTTCACACACTTGTGCACGCCCACACACACACGCACGCACACGCACACACACACACACACACACACACACACACACACACACACACACACACACACACACACACACATGCATACATGCAGCTCAGCGCCCATCGAATTAGACGCATGAACAGTATTCTTAACTCCAGCACATCACAACCATGAGTCACCCACTGCTACATTCAACCACACACGCACACAGACACACGCACACACACACAGCATGAGCGGGGAAGCACAAAATGGCACCTGTGTGTGGAGGACAGCAGCAGAACGACTGTGAGGCTCCAGCGTTTCACACGCATGAACCACGTCCGTTCACGCAACATGAAAATTCAACGTGTTTAGAAGAAAACATTGAAACTGCCGGAGATTTAAACATCCTCGTGGGGTTTCTTATTCACACAAATGCTGAATCGTGCAGAAATAATTGAACGCTGCCATTTCGCATCTGCATCTACACACGCACACGCACGCACGCACACACACACACACACACACACATGCGTGTACACACACTCACACAGACAAACGCGAACAGGCCTAATGGAGCTTTTTCCATCTTCTTCAAATGAGACTTAAAACATAAAACACACACAGCATCATTAGTGGTCAACAACAGTGAGGCAGGTCGTTGGTCGCTCACCGTTTGGTCACCCATCCATGGTCCAGAGAGCCAGCAGCCCATCGTCACGGCAACAGAGGAGAGTTGCCTTGGTTCCTGTGAAAATCAACGATGCTGCTGATTCCCACACCAGATCGTCTCTTCCTCCTCCTCTCCTCCTCCTCCTCGTCACTCTCTCCGTCAATCCCTGCTCAGTGTGCCTTTCTGTATCCTCCTCTCCTCAACATCTGTGCATTCCTCCCTGTCTCTCTTCGTCCTTCCTCTATATTTCCCCCTTTCTTTCTATTTTCATCAATTTCTTCAGCATCTCTTTCCTCGCCCCTCCCCCCCCTTCGCAGTTCCAGATATTAGCATCCTGCACACACATATACACACTCTCACACTCTTGCATGCATGCAGTGCTGCAAACATAAAAATATGCGCAGGCTGACACAGTGCATTCAGAGGCGAGAGGGAAACACACGCAGTCACACAGCGAGGATGGTGTCTGATTGGAGGCCTTCTCAGGGTAATCGGCCAATCAGACGCGGTGGTCTCCCTCTGGATGTCTTCCTCTCTGACGGAAAACTCCTCAGTGAAGCCTCGACATGTGCAGGAGCCTGCCTGTGCTGCAGCGATATGCTCAGTAACAGGAGAAACACACCATCCAACCATCCATCTACGAGCTGTTCGTCGAGGAACTCCCACCAGATGCTGCTCAAGGCATGACGGGGGGTTAGTTCCTCCAGTGTGTCTATCAGAGGTCTCGTGTTCCTGATGATTGGCTCTCAGAGAATCTACCTGAACTCCATGTGGACAAATTATCGTAAAAATCAACATCTGGAAACCAGACCTCGTCTAAACCTGATCCAATAGGCGCGTTCACACAGGCGGTTTAGTCCAGATCCATCGTTTCCAATCGCAAATTGATGAAGTCGACACAGGATACGATGCACTGATGAACTTATTGAAGCAGGAAATTCGAATTTTACGTAATTATAACTATTACATGTCATTGAGAGAATCTACCTGAACCTCAGGTGGAGATCCGACCTGGTCTGAACAGACACAAGGAGACCGGATCCCATATGAAGGTGTGTTCACACTGGCTGTTCAAATCCCTCTGTCAGATGGACAAGAACCAACTGCAAGCTCAAAAACACAAGAATCTCTCGTGCAGCTTCATTCCTTAAGAAGACACACGAGATAATCAATGACCCCACACACAGTCTGCTATGATGACGTCCAGCTGCCGCCAGCAGGAATGTGTTTGCTATAAATAAATGATCAATTACCTTGATGAATGCACTTTAACCGTATCTCACCTTGAGTAGGCATTTTCTAAAATAAAACATTTGTTTGGATTTGTCAGTATTCAGTCTCGTCTATTATGTGTGTGGATGAATTGTTTGTGCGCTCGTGTTTGGTCTCCTGCTTGAAGGGGGGCAATTACAGTATTTCGAATTGAATTTCATTGAATCGAAAGAAACTAATTCGGCGTAGCCCACACTGGATGCCATGCACAAGTCTTTGTACGTCATTGTGACTAACACAATCTATTTTCTGAATCACGAGTGGCCCAATGGACAAACAGAGTCTTATGAAACTATTGCGTTCTTTCCATTTTTGCCAAAATCCGACTTCAGGGCATCGAACCAACCGAGCACAGTGAGTCCAGATGGTTTCCAGGATCTGCAGCAGCTGTTAATGACTGTGGCCCAAGTGCAACAACACATCACTGATTTCCTAGTTTCAGTCCAATGAGTCTACAATTCACATCTAATAAAAATATGTGTAATTTGGATTAAATCGTCATCTTCTTCATATGTGCTGTAAAAACTGCAAAAAATCCTTAGACATGTCCAAATAAACATATCCACAATATTGGTAGACGTGAAATACTATTATCATATTGCTGTGCTCGTGCATATTTCTTTAATTCATGGAGCATTAATTGCTATTGGCAACATAATGTGAATAGAACATTACGTTCAATAAAATATGACTTTTATTACTTCAGATTGAAGAGCTGCCGTCTTTACAATCATTTATTTATCATCGCCTCTCACCTTATGATTTGCATTTGTTAAAATACTGTACGTCGAGTTAATATTGTTAAGGTCCAACTGACCCCCAATGAAACCACAGTTAACTTTACTGGATCTGGACTTTTATTTGGTTCTGCACCACATTGCACACACTTTCAAAACAAAAATATAAGTGCATTATAGAGATAAAAACTGAAAAGATACAGAGCTCGTTTAAAGTTTGGTCTGCTTGGTCTGAAGCGGCTGAACAACAAATTGTTTTCCCGTTTAAATTACAGCTCTGTCCCAGTGAGAGGAAGCTTCTACTATGAGACACCTCTAACATATCAATGAATAAAACATCTAATTGAAAGCCATTGTATGAAAATGTGTATTTTAAAACAGTTTTAAATGAGGACACTGGGGTAGCTGGCCTGATTTATAAGGGAAGGTTACTCTACAGGAGCCCTCATTGTAAAATATGCCGACTTGTCTGGTTCAGTGTAAACAAGCAAAGACGACGTAATGAGGTCAGCGAGGTCCAGGATCTCTGTATCAAAGGGGCTGACTGATAGAATACATGTGTTCTGGATTCAGAGGCATGACGTGCAACCCAACATTCACACAACAGGATGCTGATGATGCTGGATCAGGTAATAAACGTCTGCTGCCGCCATGAAGGTGGAACATTTCGTCTTTGTACCTGTTATATAGAACTGGATGCTAGAGGTGCAACGTTCCTGCCTTAGACAGGTTGTGTAAAAGGGGCTAATATGAACCCAGCTCGCGCTCTGATTGGACGGCGGTCAGGGTCCCATGATAGTGTCTCCTGAGACATCCGTCGGAAACATTTCCGATTCACAGACTCAGAACACGTCTGTGCACAGCCTCCGCTCTGCAGTGAAAACACACAGACGTCTGTGGAGGCTTCGTTTCATCCGATTCATTCTGAGTGACCCTGCTTTGACTGTTTGGTTGTTATGGTAACCAGTTCGCCTGCCAATTATTCCTTTGCCTTTATCAAAGAATTCACAAGGTGCGAAAAGTGAAACATGTAAAAATAAATAATTAAGATATTAAAAGGGATAAAGATATAATAACATAAAATATATATAGATGTGTTTGTGTTTTCGTTTTTCATTTAACATATATTATGTGTATGTATACTCATGTGTAATTAAAGGTATGTTATTATATTATTATTATCTGATAGTGGGTTGAGGTAAAGATTAAGTGTGTGTGTGTGTGTGTGTGTGTGTGTTTTCTGAGATGATGATGATGATGATGATGATGATGATGATGATGATGATGATGATGACGGATGACGGATGAACTGATGATCTGGCGAGGAGTGGAGAGAGAGAGAGAGAGAGAGAGAGAGAGAGAGAGAGAGAGAGAGAGAGAGAGAGAGAGAGAGAGAGAGAGAGAGAGAGAGAGAGAGAGAGAGAGAGAGAGCATGTGTCAGAGTTACACAAACACACACACACACAGCAGATGCTCGGATGCGACACACAGACCTGTCTGTGTCTAAAAATGGAAAGCACTCTTGCTGTTGCTGAGAAGCTGCAGAAGCTTCTATATGAGGAGCGTGTACGTGCAGGGATTCATATCAACACCCACCAGCCTTTCAAATAGGATGTGGATAAAAACTGTGGCAGCTGATTACTCGCCAGCACGGAGGGACTAACAAGAGGCGACATTTAATTCATTAAATTTCCCTTTTCTTAATAATTTATACTGGGGATACGGAGACGTCCTCATTTGACAGTTTTTTCCAATTTTGGTTTGATTTCCTGGTAACACTTTGAATTAAGCTGTGATTTTGTTGAATTGATCAGGTAACATTAAATAAAACCATAAAGACAATAAAGAGCCGCAGAGAAACTTTTAGAGGATATGCAAAATAAATCACAGTAAAATGTATGTTTGAAAAAAAAACTAATTGTATAATTAAAGTGGGAAAAGGAGAGAACAGCCAACATTATTTCATTATCTCAGCCAACGCCTGTAAATCCCTGTAAATCACAGGCTGCTTTGTGTATTGTTACAGATTATTTCAGTAAAATCTCTCTGAGCCACCATCTGACAATCCATCTGCCAAATTCAGAAGAAAAGGAGCTGACGAAATGTTGATTCATTCATTTGACAAACTCATCATATATGTTCATAAATTAGCTTTATATAGTTGCTGGTGGGTACATATTATTACCTTTGTACAGAACTGGGATTCCTGTGTGTCACTGTTTCCACTTTTTCCACTAATCTGGTTTAATATGTTAGATGGAATATATTTACAATGTAGATATCAGAGATCAACCTCTCATGCAGACACGGTTGAGTCATCGTGGGTCTATAGTGTGGATAAAGGCTTTTATCTTTTAAACCCCAACAAGATACTGCCACATGTCCAGAAAACGCATGCCTCCTAATAAAACCTCAGCCTGACAATTTTACATTTTTCATGGAATAAAGATTCAAGATATAACATTTTCATCGTGGGCCGTATACAGTCTATGTGTTAGATTTAGTCTAACTCTGTTCACAGGTGCTTCCCCTTATTTCTAGTCTTTGTGCTCAGGTAAGTTCACCAGCTGCAGGTAGAGCAGCCTATTAGTTATAGTACGGACTAAAGTCTACGAGAAAAACGTAAAAACGATATTTACCAATTTGACACCACACGTACAGTATTCTGTAAGGTGCTGCAAAGTAATACAAAAAAACAATGACAATCAAATACACAAAACAATACAATGCAGATGTCGATGCAAAAAAATACAAACGCACACAAACTATGTGAAGAACAAACAACCAAAATACAAAACACCCAATGTAGAAACACACGAGAATACAGAACATACAAAATAAATTAACAATAAATACATCAAACACAAGACAATACATAAAAAAAACAGCTTGTAATAAACAGTCAACACTGTAACTACGGAGCCAAATTCAGTCATTTTCTATAAGAAAATATCGAAGAGCTTGAAAAACCTACATTTTTCATGTTTTGGGAGAATAAAATAATAACAGTGTTTCCCTCACATTGCGCCTTTGGCACAGTTTGTCTTGAACAGCGACCCGTAGAGCAACTACGTCAGCGCATGGGCGCCGGTGATTGGTTGACTTGTCAGAGCAGCTCCCTGATTGGTCAGCTTGTCGGCGGTAGCGAAGCGGGTGAATGGCTGAACCTCTGTTTCCTGTCAGAGTTAAACTGCGAGTTTCTTATTAACGCGTTAACAACTAATTGACTCCTTTGACTCAGAGTCCGGGGACAACGTGGAGGATGAGACTCCTCCGGTAAATCATTAATGAAGCGTTACTTCATGTTTAAAACCTGTCGGGGCGGAGCGAGCTGTGTTAGCATAGCAGGCTAACTCCCATCTGGAATCACAGAGAGTTAGCCTGTTAGCTTGTTAGCTTGTTAGCTTGCTGCCATCAGGAGTCCCAGCTGCAGCAGCAGCGAGAGAGAAACAAGGTAAACGTTGCACATGTTAGCGAAGTGAAGTGAAAGGTTGTTTATTAAAGTTCGGGCCTCGACGGAACCGGTGTTCAGCCTCTTTGTTTGATCATCAAAGTCAAACTGGATCCGCCAGTCAGCTGAATGAAGTGAAGCCCAGTTTGTGAAAGTCTGAAGAATCATTCATGTTCGTAGCACTTTGTTAGTTTGTGCTCCAAAGAAGTTAAGTGAAGCATCTGTTGTGTATGAATCGAGTCAAACTAAAAACATTATCCATAATTCAAACTTCTATATATCTATATCTGACAGGTTTGTATATCTGGAACAAACTGCATTTGTCATTTCTAATTTGTCTCGTATTCTCTTCTAAAATCACCAAATTCTTGTATTTGTTATTAATGCAGAGCTGAACTGAACTGATCATATACTGTTTGATATGATTCATGGACACATTGACAAGCCTTGTATCTTTGAGTCATATCATATTTAAGAAATATGGATTTATGTTCACAAAATATGGATTTTATCTCTGTTTTCATAAATGTTTTCCAAGATACTTGACATTTACTCCCTGCCATGTTAGTATTACATAAGTTGCCAGTAAGGACTGAAGTCCTACTGTGACCAAACAACTGTAAACCAGCAGTTGTTTGGAGGTCAAAGGTCAGAGCTGTCAGATGGTTAACGTGCTTGCTCCTCCTTCTCTCTCTTCCCTCACAGCATGAACTTTCCTCCCACCAAGCGCCTCCGAGGCTTAAATCATGAAGCAGCGACGGCGCCAGCCTTCGATGACCCGTTTGGCGATGACGAGGACTTCACCCAAGACGACTTGGATGAAATTGACGTCCTCGCCTCGCAGGCCTTCAGCTCGACTTCTGCTGGAGCGGAGCCTCGGTCTAAAGCAGAAAACAAACCGGTGGAGTCGGCCTGGCCGTCGTGCACAGGGCAGAGCAAACCTCTGAGCAGAGCCACAGCGAAGCAGAGCAGGGAGAACACGTTTGGGTTCGGCAGCAGCAGCAGCCACAGAGGGAATGCTGGGATACCAGGCAGAGAGCCTCTTGGTGAGTTCAGAGCAAAACTGCACGTCGCTGTGGAGATGGAAAATGTTCCACCTTGAATGGGGAAAGAGTTTCATTGATCCATTAATGTAGTTATAACACAGATTGGACCAGAAATAAATGAAGTATCTGGTTATCACAGTAAATTCACGTACTGTCAGAACCTCTGCAGCTGTCAAGTGGAAGCGTGTTGACAAAGCTCTGTTGTTGTGTGTGTCCAGTTAACAGGCAGCAGCAGAAGTTTGGGTCGGACAGACAGGAAACCCATAGTCAGCTCGAGGCCCAGCATGCCGATCTGAAGAGAAAGGTGAGACTAACTTTTTTAAATCTCAACACATGGTGAGTGGGGCAGGTAAAGAAAGCAGCTGTGAGAAATCATACAAAATCAGTCTTTTGATATTTCCATGCTCATATAATTCCAGCGTGAACGTCATATTTAAAGAGAGGACACAGCTAAAATAAATACAACATACTCATATATATTTACATAAAATTGGGGTTACAGTAAATACAGTGCAAAAATATTAAAACCCAATACTTCCTGTCTTGTGCTTCATTTCCCCAAGATTCAGTCTGTCGTAGTTGGTAGTTTTTTATCTATTTATTTATATAAATTTAGTATTAGAGGAAGTGCTCTGGATTTAAACTGCTGCTCAGATTAAACTTGTAATAACTGACTCACTGGTATGTCACTGCTTATTAAGGGGTAGATAACTTTTATCTGAACAGCTCTCAAGTCGTAATAAAACTAAGTTATTGCAACAAAATCAATATGTCTGACCAGAATCTGACCTCTCGTTTAATATCCATTACTGAACAGTCTTTGATAGTTGGTGCTATGGACACATGTCAGTCTGCACCAGAAAAGTGTTGTAGGATGATGAAACGATAAACAAGGATGGAAGCAGTGTGAGGTCAGTTTGTTAAAATTAAAAATTTAGCAGGGGCTTGTACCAGCTGAGAACAGATGCTGTAAAACACTGTGTGTGTGTGTGTCTTTGTGTCATCAGCTGAAGGAGGTTGAGGATGAAATAGTTTCGAAGAGCGGGGAGATCCGTGTCCTGCGGGATTCCCTGAAATCAGCTCAGCAGGAGAAGGAGAAACAGAGAGAGAACCAGATGCTGCAGGAGACTCAGAGACAGAAAGAGCAGAGTGACAAGGAGAAGGAGCTCAACAAGAAGGTGAGGAGCTGAAACACACACACACACACAGTACATCCAGAACCTTCCTCTGAATAACACGATAGTGACATGTTTGTCTGTGTGCAGGTTCAGTCTCTGAGGTGTGAGCTGCAGTTTAAAGAAGCTGAGATCAATGAGATGAAGACCAAGCTGCACAGTTCAGACAGAAACAAGACGGCGTCTCCACTGACTAGAAACAGGTAAATCATCCTCATCTGTGTAACTAACAACAGGATTTAATTTATTTATCAACACAAACTTATTCTGTTACTGATGATGTGCAGTTTTTCTCTGTAATACATTGTTAATCTTCTCTGAAATCACTTGACGTAACCAGCAGTCACCACATGGTGTCGCCAAATCCACACGAAACAAATCGTTACAAGTTACTGAGCGAACTTAATTGTGACGTCAGAGCATTTCAGGGAATCCTTGTATTGACTCCTCTAGACTTCCTAGGAAACATCTCGTAATCCTTTCATATCCTACATGTAACAGTCAGGGGGTCAAAGGTCACATTGTAGTAGATGAAACAGTTTGCCAATGTAACCTCTGAAGTGACCTGGACTTACTTTGATTGTCCCCGCCCATGTCCCACCTGAAAGGCTGTTCTCTCTCGTTCCTCCTGTTCTCAGTCCTAAAGTTCTGAGCTCCCTCGCCCACTCGCATCATGGGAGCGGCAGCAGCTCCTCCTCCCGGCAGGAAATGGTTTCATCACCAAGGAGACGTTTGGAGCCCAGCTCCCGACCAGAGTGACACCAGTGAAGACGCCGATGAACAAGAACGGTGAGTCACATGGAGGTGGAGCAGATGTTCAAAGATCTAAACATTTTGATTGACAGGTTTGTGTTTCAGGAGAGAGAACGGCGTCTAGCAGCAGATCTGGTGACAACAGACATGAAGTGTCTCGCCCGGACCCGTTCTCCTCTGTCAGACCTGCTCACCTGCAGCACCAAGGTCAGCCAGCACCTCATCTAATGGTTTAATGTAAATAAAACGCATGTATATGCTTCATAATAGTCACAAACTATAGACTCAACACACTCACATCTAAATAACACACATTTAAAGTGAATTATCCATTAATTACATTACTGATATACAGGATTCAAATATAGACATTGATACGTTCGTTTCACATCGACGAGTAAGGAAAACTGTTCCTCCTCCACAAATCAAACAGTGTCACGGAAGATCTGTTTTCTGTGCTCTCCACCAGGTGGCGTCCTGCTGGGGTTGTTGCTGCAGCATCCTCTGTCTCCCAGCAGCCTCAGCCTCTCTCACCTGCTTTCTATGAGTCTGACAGACCTCCACTCCACATCCAGGTAAACCCCCGGCACGTAGAACAAACAGTATGAGAGGGGTTCACTGGTTAGTCACTCATGGATATTGTCTTTGTCTTGATTGGTTTAAAAACTGTTTTTGAAATGCATAATATACTTTTGAGGATATTATTCACCTGGGCAGTAAGCGTAAGTGAAGCCTGATCCACTGATAACATGCACAGTGTGTAATGTATGTATGATACCAGGAGGAGCTGTTGGACTTCTACTCTAATGTTTGTTTTGAGGCAGTAGTGCAGAGCTTTGTTTGCCAGCTGCGGTAAAACCTCAAAGAAGAAGTGTGTTTGTTTTATGATCACTTCGGCTTCTACTGTATCATAAATGTGTTCTCATCACATGATGCAACCGGCACTCACCACATGGGGGCGCCAAATCCACCAAAACAGACGTTTTTTAATTAAATGTATTTTGTTTCTGTTCCTAATCTTTCGTAGGACTCATTTTGAATTTATATAGTAAATATATATATATAATGTATATAATGATACTGTTAGTGACAGTTGGACCAGTGGTGGCTGCACATCCCTGCTGAGCACAGAGAAGTTGAACTGTTATAAAACTCTTGCTGATGTGTTCTTGTTTCGTGTGTTGTGTGTATGTCTTGTGTTCAGCGGCTGTCTGCAGGTTTGTTGCTCCACTCTGATGCAGCAGCAGCAGCAGCAGCAGCAGCAGCAGGGGTCAGTGGAGTCGGCCCCACCAGAGCTGCTCTGAGTCCGGTCCAGAGTCTGGCTGTAACTGGACTCAACCTGCTCAGTCAAAGCCCAACAGCAGCTGCAGGCGGCAGCAGCAGAAACAGCAGGTAGAGTCACAGCTGCCCTGCTCAAACTTTACAAACTGTCATCATCGTCATGTGCTGCTCACGGAAGAACAGATGATGTTGTACTGACTCATTTCAAGCTGTGGACAGCAGAGCCCTCTGCTGGCCAAACGTGTGACAGCACCAGATTTCACATACACACATAGATATCAGTCCCTGAAATACGCCTGATTTGTTTCATCATGGGGTTTTCCCAGAACCACAGCACATCCTTCAACCAAGTTTTGTGGAAATCTGTTCAGTTGATTTTGCGTAAACAAACCATCAAACATACAAACAACAAACTAACAGACAGGGGTAAGAACAAAACCTCGTCAACTGAGGTAAGAACAAAGAGCATTGCTTCCCAATCGGTTGAAATTCCACGATTTCATTTATTTAGCTTATGTGACAATTTCACATATGAAAGCAATTCTGTCGCATTTTAACGTACAATGAGAATCAGACGATACAAGATGTATCGTTTGTGGCAGTGTTACGGATAGTTACAGTACGGTTGTCAATCGTAAATTTGTTGTAAGTTTTCCGTTCCATTACGACAATCTTTACTAACATGTAGTGAGGGTAACACTGCACAAGAATATGAACATTGTGTGTGGTGTATGTTGGTTGAAGGTTGGCCTAATCTATGAAAAGTTGCTATTTAACATTTGACCCTGACAAAATAGTCATGATATCTGATTGCCTAGATTTCGAGCCAAGTCATTGTTTTAGTCAGTCCGGCGCCGTCCTGCTCCTCCCTCTGCTCGACCTTCACCTGTCTCGACTCTGTCAGACTCTTGACTCGCTTCATTCCAACTCACCGGCGGCCGTGGTTCGGGCTCTGCGGCTAGCAGCTCCCTCCCAGCAGGCCGTGCTGCTCCCACTGCTGGACTGGGACGACTTGAGGAGGCTGGTTTGTCTGGTTTCAGCGTGGAGGACACTGGTTTGGCTTCCCTGCGACTCCTCTACCTGCTGCTGGCCCACAGTGATGAGGTGATGATTACCGTCTTTGTATTTTAGGCTCTGGTGAGGTTGTTTGTTCACAGTTTACAGACTTCATGATGATTTTCCTGTGGCATAGTTGACCTTTGACCCTTGTGCTGCTCCTCAGGTGGTGGAGACTGTGTTGTCAAAAGAGAGTCAGAGCAGAGTCACAGACGACAAGGTGAACGCACAGATGATGACTTTTAACTTCCTTGTACTGTATTTAACTTCATGAACTGTCCCTTCTTGCATCACATCAGAGGTGGAGACATCGAATAATCAACTTTAAGAAATAAAGCTTCACATTTGTTTGTCTTCGTCTTAAAATCTGTAATTTCCTGGACAGAGATTTTGAACTTGAATTCCCTCTTTAAGAAAAACATTTCAATGAATTCCTCTTGTCTTTCTGCCTCTGGTTGTAGACTGAGCCATGTGCTGCCGGTGCGGGTCTGTGCTCCCAGAAGGCCTTGCTTCAGTCCGTGTTGCGTCTGTGTGAAACAGGAGCTGGTGCTGGTGGCGACAGCAGCAGCTCACTGAAGGAGCAGCTTGTCCTCAGCGCCATGAAGACACTGTGTGTCCTGATTGAGAGGACGCCTGCGACACACACTGACAGGTACACAAACAGAGACACACAGCTAGACACAGTATGTTTTCAAAATGAGCGTCAACAGATCATTTACGCTGCTGAAGATTAGTTAGAAGTTAACAACCACAACCTGTTGGTAATAGCAAATGTTTATTGGTAACCTAATGTTGGTATGCCCTCTAGTGGACAGCACTTATAACAACCAGATGATGAGTGGCACTGGTAATCATAAGCATGTGGAAACTTTATTTTTTTAAATCATTGAAAATTAAGATATAATTAAAGATAATAAGTATTAAAATTGAATTGGATAATAGGAAGACTGACAGCAGACATTCAGGTCTGATCCACAACTTGAACAACAACCAGCCATAATGAGGTCAAAGGTCACAATAGGTTTGATAAAATAACTGTATGATGACTAGCCGCTAACATGGAACCACGATGATCCACAGTGAAGTGACGTGATGCTTAATTAGAAAGTGTTCATACACGTGGAAATCGAGACGCAACTTGACAATCACTCGTGCTCCGTGTTAAGGCTTCATTAGAAAACCGATGATGTTGCACAGTAAACAGGGAAACACATGCACACATCTGACGCAACACTGGGTGGAACACTGCCGGAGGTGGAGGAGTGCCTGACCAGGGAGTGTGAGGGAGTTCCACGAACTGTCAGTGGTTATGTAACATTTTACCATAAACTACCCGCAGGTATTCACAGTCATTCACAAACTCTGTAGAAACCACTGACGACAGATCTGCGGCAGGAAACCACTTGTAGACTTCCCTGAAAGTTTATTTTTTTTAAAGTAAGAATAGATTTCACTGCACGATCAACCTACATTGTGTGAGAGTCAGATTTCAAAATACATCCAGAACGACACCACCTTTTATAATTCAGGTCAAATTTCTTGTTTGTTTCCATGGTTACGCAGCGAACATGGCGCATCGTTATTAGTTTTTTTAAACTGTGTAAAACGGACTCCTCAGAAACCTGTATTGCGAAGGTTTGGCTTTTCTCCTGAATTGACGATGATTCATCCGTCAGCCTGAAGAAACTGACCAAGAGTCCGGAAAGACAAGACTCTACATGATGTTTGCAGCTCGTGCTTTGCTGCATGAAAATACAGGATGCATTGACGATGGATTCTGATCCGATCGGAGGTGGTGAGAGATGCGTCGTGATTCAAATTGAGCTCGAGTATAAATGCAAATGCTTTGTCGGTCCACATGCAGCAGCTACATGAGTGGAAATACTAATTACATGTGGCTGTTCCAAACCAGCGAGGTATCAGCAGCCAGCACACAAAGCCATTTCCTTAGTCCTCATGGTATTAAAAACACGTGTGTGGATGCTCGGCCACATTAGTTGGACAATCTACTTGATTTATTAGGCTGCTTGTGCTTTATGGAGTTTGGGGAAAACATCAGACTCTGGTTTGGTTCTGACACAAATAAACTAAACTGGCCTCGTTTAGTTTTCCCTCGGGCTCGGTCGAGTTGAGACAGAAAACCGTGTCCCGAGATGAAGTGAGGTTGACACAAATCGAAAAGCAATGACACAGTGTTACAGATGACTAACATCTCCTTCTATTATTCCTCTATCTATTTTTGGCGTTGTATTTTGGACCTGCACAAACGACAGGAGGATACGTGAGCCATCAGATCTCGATGTGAACACTGGAGACACAAAATAATACCTGGTGTTAACGTCTGGATCGTTTTTACATTTCACAGCAGAAACCTCTAAACTGACAAACTGGTCCATTCATTGATCAGACTGAACCTCTCTGTCTCTCTCTGTGTCTCTCTCTGTCTCTCTGTGTCTCTCTCTCTGTGTCTCTGTGTCTCTCTCTCTCTCTCTCTCTCTCTCTCTCTCTCTCTCTCTCTCTCTCTCTGTCTCTCTCTCTCTCTCTCTCTTGTCTCTCTCTCTGTGTCTCTCTTGTTCTCCTCTCTGGTCTCTCTCGTGTCTCTCTTCCTCTCTCTGTGTCTCTGTGTCTCTCTGTGCTCTCTCTCTTCTGTGTCTCTCTCTCTGTGTCTCTCTGTCTCTCTCTCTGTTCTCTCTGTCTTCTCGTGTCTCTCTGTGTCTCTCTCTGTGTCTTCTCTCCTCTGTCTCTCTGTGTCTCTCTGCTCTCTCTCTCTCGTGTCTCTTCTGTGTCTCTCTGCTCTCTCTGTTCCTGTGTCTCTCTGTGTCCTCTCTCTGTGTCTCTGCTCTCTTTGCTGTCTCTCCTGTGTCTCTCTCTCTCTCTTGTGTCTCTCTCTTGGTACTCTGTCTCCTCTCTTGTCTCTCTCGTGTCTCTCTGTTCTCTCTCTGTGTCTGTCTCTCTGTGCTCTCTTGGTCTCTCTCTTTCTCTCTGTTCTCTGTCTCGTTTGTGTCTCTCTGTGTCTTCTCTCGGTTGCGTTGTGTTACCGTGATTGTGCGTGTTGTCGCAGACAGACCGCGTTTGCGGCACAGTCACCCACTGTGTGTCCGTCCTCGTGTCGATGTCCGACCACCAGCCGCTCGCCCGACAGCTCTGCTCTCAGCACGGTGAGGCTGAGTAACCTCTGATCCTGCACCGACACGCCACTGACTCAGACTGACTAGTGCAACTAGAGCTCTGACTCTGACGCCACTGACTCCACAAGACCTGAATCTGAATCTGTGTCATTTGATTGTTATATTTAGCTCCAATAGTTTCTGCTCCCTGTGATTTGAATAAAATGAAAATGATCTTCAGCTGAATTTAAACGGTGTTTGTTTGCTTGTTTCATTTAGACCCCTGTGTTTTCCTGAAGTTATTCCTATATATCAGAATCCGACCAGACAACCGGGCAACACATAAAGACTGGATTCTGTTGGACCTGCAGGTAACACGCACACGCACACGCACACACACACGCACACGCACACGCACACACGCACACGCACACGCACACGCACGCACTTACACTGCAGAGACGTATTTAAACCTAAAGGAGACTTGGATGAACTACTTTGTCTGAACTTTCACTCTGAAGCTACAGTTTTTACTCGAAGACTTTTCTAATGGTCCTTGTTGTTGTTGTTGTTGTTGTGTCTCAGGTTGTTCGTTTGTTGAGCAGACTCATGACTCAGAGATCGGAGAGCTGGAACACACACCAGCACAGCAGCTGTCAATGTTACACTGAGGTAAAACTGTCTGCGTCTTTATATAGCGACATGAGCCCGAGTGTTGCTCCTTCCAACACGAGCGTGTCCTGTCTCTCTCAGGTGGTTCAGACAGCGGTGATTGTTTTCCATCGTCAGTGGCTGGATCTCCGTGGTTCTCAGGAGCCGACCGACTCGGCGGCTCGGTGTCCCTCGTTGCCGTGGTGGCACAGCCCGGCGGTGTCTCTGCTCCGAGAGTGTCTGCTGCTGCTGCACTGGCTGCTGCTGCATCACAGAAGCTTCTCCGAGAGCTGCCGGCCGCTGCTGCACATGTACGACCAGGTGATCCCTGCGGTGCGAGACACGCTGAAGAAGATCCCCGGGCTGAGCGAGAGCGAGGGTACACACACAGACACACACACACACACACACACACACACAATGTTGTAAATAGGCTGTTTTTATGCAGCACTTTTCAAGTCTTATCATAAAACTCTACAGTACGAGCTACGTTAACCTATTCACATAGAAACATTTATAAAGCTCTTCTATACGCCAGGTTATATAGTGCTTATTATAATATACATGTTGCTTCACGCAGTTTGGTTACAAGGTATTTTACCTGGAGTATTTGTTTGATGTAATATAACATCACGGAGGATGCAAACACTCATGTTTCCCGCGCCCTGTTTCCTTTCCGTCAGAGCTGGCACTGGAGGAGATCTGCCGCTCGGAGGGTGATGACACTGATGACATGGAAACTGACAACTGACAGTGGATGTGACGTTGACTCTGGTCCAACATGTCTGAGGACGCGAAGGATTCTTAACTGAAGCAGGATCTTCTGCAACATGATTTGTGTTTGTGTGCAGCAGCTGGTTGACCTGCTGTAATTTCATTCTTCTGTCTCACAGTCAGAGATTGTTTAATTTTGAGCGAGGTTTCACCCACTGCTTGAATTGTTTATAATTCCACAATTATTAATGTCTGTACCCGCAACAGAAGTTGTGAAGAAAACCATCTCTAAACCTCATGTTTTTGTTTTCAACCCAACTGTTCAATAAATAATAATACTACATTTTTTACAAAATAAAGCTTGAATGAAGCAGTTGGCCTTTGCGTTCATGTTTTTTAGGCTTTTATTGTTATGGCTACTCTCTTCCTTTTAATTACCGTTGATGAATTTAAAGATTGAACATTAATGAGTGTCTGGCTGATAGGTTTTGCTGTGGGGGGGGGGGGGGGACTAAAACAAAAACAACCTGCATCTTCAAATGGAGGAATCAGGGACAAATTTCAGGGACTTTTGTGGGCGGGGTTTGCAGGGTGACCATTGTTGATTGGTTAAACTCAGACCTTGTGAATTAACTTTAAATACTTGTCCTGTGACTGAAGGAGAAATGTCCCAAACCTGTGAAAGTTTCAAATACATCCGACACGTTTTCTTACAGAGTTTATTTGACACCATCACAGCCTGATAAACATCAGCACAGGACTCGGCTCGAATCTGAAAATAATTGTAATTGCATCAAGAGAATAAATTAAAAAGCTCAAAGCCGACTCTACGTGTGTCAATTTCAGGATTAAATGAATTAAAACCAAACAAAAAAACAGCTCAGAACCAGAGGAGTTTGTGAAACATCTTTATTTTTTCTCACGCTGTAGCTGAGGTGTGTTTCATACAGTTTGATCAGTTTAAGGCAACAAACTGGCGGCTGCAGCTCCGTGGGATCGTGATGTCCAGCTTGAGTCAAAGGAAACGCAAAACTTCAGAATATCAGTTCAAATCTCTCAAGATCACAACAGTTGTCTGACTGCGATTCAACATATTCAGTCCTGTTATCCTGATACTGGGTCAGATATCGTTTTTGATTGTCAAACAAAATCACTTCTGTCATTTCTGTCATCTGAAATAAGCCAGTTTATGAAAACCCAGCTGGTTATTTCAGGATAATCGTTCTTGTGAGAAACAAAATTAGCAAGTGAAGCTTTTATCCTAAGAAAACAGAGCTGACTAATACATTTGATTCTGCTCGACTGTTAACTGTGGCTCTTTGCTGGCGACTGTGAATTTCTATTATTAATCATTTCAGTTTTTCCAAAAGAACGTCAGTTACGAGTGATTTATTTTAATACTGAATCTCCTTCTCTTATAATCCCAGGGAGGAAGGAGCGAGGGGGTTAAATACTGAGAGAATGAAGCGGTTCAGGCTCCTTCAGTGTTCACACTGGTTTGTCCGGGCGGTCGCCACCAACTCCGTGCACCACAAACTGAATCCATCAGACCAGGTGTTTCAAATATTGAAACCAGATTTCCAGCAAATCCCATTAAAAAAAAAAGCTAAATCAACTTTGTGTCAGTTCTCTTCTTACTTTCTGGTTGGATCTGTTTGCTACTGAGGATATAAATATTTAAAAAGCCCCAGTAACTCCCGTAAAGAGCTGTAGTTTTTAGTAAATATTCTGATGGGGATTTGTATACTTACAATAAACAACAAACCCATATTTGTTGTAATGAAGGAACGTGTGTGCGAAGCTGTGACTCACTGATGTGTTTTAATAGTTTATACACAATGAGACGTCAGACTTTGGCTGCACTGTGTCCACAGGAGTTCATTTATTGTCGGGGTTTGGTCTTTTCATGGGATTTGCTGAAGACGGTGAAAATGCAGAATATAGCCAGTTGTTTTCCGTGCGTGTAAACACACACAGATGGAGGTTAGATGGATGTTCGCTGTTAAACTGCTGCACTGCCTGACACAACTCAGATTCTCCCTGGTTAACACTCGGATTAAACTAATTAGGAGTTGGCGAGGAGCACCTGAACGCACCGTTAGTCCTGACTGGGTTGAGAACCCTGTGGCGTTTTGGGGGGAGGAGCCAGTTCAGAGCTGGAAGTGAGACGCAGCCACAGAGAGAGGAAGGCACGTGAGGGTCAAGTAATCCAGGATCAGACTGTCTGCATGTGTTCTTCTATTTATATCTCTGTGAGGACCATGGTGAGTGTTTGACAGATGCAGGACGTTTTGTTGGGTTGTTGGAAGATTCAGGTTTAGTTTCAGTCGCTCTCACACCTGTAGTTTGGTTCATTTGGTCCAAAATGGGGAAATAAAGAACTTGTTTTTGCTTTTAGTTGTGAAAAGAGCTTTTAACTTGATGGACAGTTGCTTCATCATCAGGACCCGCAGCCAATCACAGTACAGTAATTGACAGCAGCACTTTAATGCATCTTATGTGTGTATTTATATTTTCTATGATCTCAAAGAAGAATCTCATCATTACTATTATTCTAAGATTACAAATGAATAAACTTGATTAGGACACTTTTCAAATAGCTCACAATCAGCAGAGGAATTTAATCTTCAATTTTAGTTTTTTCACTCTCAAAACATGCGCTTCACTCGCTCTGGTTCCAAAATCTGAAATCGATCTCACTGCTTCTTGAGAAACTATGAAACCTCTATGAAAATCACACAGATAATGAACCACTTTATTCTCGTAATGTCATATTTCAGCGTTTTCTTCTCCTTCAAGTCGCCCTCAGACTCTTCTACCTACTGAACAGGCAAAGTTAATGGTCCTGAAACCTCGTGTTAACTGAACCAATCCGTTTTGGTGTGAAAGCGTCGTCATGGTTAAAGTCAGAATGGAGCTTATTTTGTTGTTGTGATGTTAAAGTTAGTGTTAGGGGTGTTTTCAGTGAAGGTCCTCACAAGATTACAAGTACAAACGTGTGTGTGTGTGTGTTAGTGTTTTTGAGTCCACGTTGGGACCACCTGGTCATCGTCCTCTGGTTTATTCTGTGTGTGTGAGGCGTGCTGCGTCTTGTGAACGCTGTGATGTGGCGTGAAGGGATTGGTCAGCCACGGGTGCATCAGCAGCTCCGACGCCTCCAGTCTCTCTTCAGGCGACTTCCTCAACATGCAGCCGATCAGACACTTGGCCCGAGGCGACAGCCAGTCGGGCACAGTGAAGGTGCCGAGGCGGATCTTGGCGAAGAGCGCGGCGGGCTGCGTGTCCTGAAACGGGTACCGTCCAATCAGCATGGTGTACAGAGACACGCCCAGGCTCCAGATGTCTGCGGCGCGTCCAGAGTATGAGCCCTTCCCATTGGTCAGCAGCTCGGGGCCGACGTAAGCAGGACAGCCGTGTCTGTCCGTCAGAGAGTCGTCGTTATTGTTGCCGTGAAGGACGACACAGTCGTCAAGGCCGAGCAGGGCGAGGCGAGTCCTGCAGGAGGAGACAGATCAGTTTAATCTACGTGTTTCTTTCAACGACAGATACAGCTGCTAGCTGTTGAGTACTCTGTAGTATCAGTAGTATTGTGTTGAGTATCTGCTCCTCACCTGTATCTGTCGGTGAAGACGAACCTACGCAGCTTCAGGTCTCTCAGCACGACCCCGTGGTGATGGCAGTGCATCACTGCGTTTAGCATCTGGCCGAAGAGAAGTCCCGCCTCCTCCTCGCCCACGCGCTTCCTGCTTCGCACATGCGCGTGCATGTCGCCATGGTGACCGGGCAGGAAGATGTACACGCTGTCCTGGCCAATCACCACGTCCTGCAGGCCGCAGATGTTGTCGTGGTGACCAATGCGAGCGTAGGCAGCCAACTGCTCCTGGTAGCCACGCAGAGGACGTACCTGTAACCATGGCAACCGGACAGTTAGGGCAACGTGGTAACAGTTATTGACGCTAAAGACTTCATTGTGTGTGTGTGTGTGTGTTACCTGGCAAGTGTACTGCTGTTGCGTGTGCTCGTGCACGGCCCTGTAAGTCTCCTCCCCCTCACAGCGTTCAAACAGGAAGTACGAGCCGACTCTGGATGGAGATTCGCTTTGGCTCGACTTGGGGCCGTGGATACTGGGACTTACGCAGGGTGACAGCCCGGGCGCCAGAGGGGGCGGGGCCAGGCGTTGTCGTTTGCATTTCAGAAAATGATCCTGGGGCTCGTCCAATAACCTCTTCAGACACATTTGGGATCGGGCTGTGGCCACGCTCATGCTCATCTGTGATTGGAGGAGACAAGTGACATCATCAGGTTAATTAATACCATTGAATGATAACTAAGAAATGTCGGCGGAGCCACGATGATTAATCTGAATCTTCTGCTTCTTATTCACAGTGTAGCTCAGACGTATTTATATTGACCTCCTACATGGAGGTTATGTTTTCACCCCTGTCTGTTAGTCTGTTAGTCTGTTAGTCTGTGAGTCTGTGAGTCTGTTAGTCTGTTACTCTGTTAGTCTGTTAGTCTGTGAGTCTGTGAGTCTGTTAGTCTGTGAGTCTGTGAGTCTGTTAGTCTGTGAGTCTGTGAGTCTGTTAGTCTGTGAGTCTGTGAGTCTGTTAGTCTGTTAGTCTGTTAGTCTGTTAGTCTGTGAGTCTGTGAGTCTGTGAGTCTGTTAGTCTGTTAGTCTGTGAGTCTGTGAGTCTGTTAGTCTGTGAGTCTGTGAGTCTGTTAGTCTGTGAGTCTGTGAGTCTGTTAGTCTGTGAGTCTGTGAGTCTGTGAGTCTGTGAGTCTGTGAGTCTGTTAGTCTGTGAGTCTGTGAGTCTGTTAGTCTGTTAGTCTGTGAGTCTGTTAGTCTGTGAGTCTGTGAGTCTGTGAGTCTGTTAGTCTGTTAGTCTGTTAGTCTGTTAGTCTGTGAGTCTGTAGTCTGTGATCTGTTAGTCTGTGAGTCTGTTAGTCTGAGTCTGGAGTGTGAGTTGTAGTCTGTATCGTTAGTTGTTAGTCGTAGTCTGTTAGTTCGCAGGATTACACGAAGGAAGTTGTGTCAGGGAGGAACTCGTTCAATATCGGTCCAGATGTGGATAAAACGGAAAATCCAGGACTTTTTATCACTTTAATACAAAAAATGTTTTCATCAGGAATATAATAATGCACAGATCTAGATCTTTACTATATTTAGTGGCCTGACATCTATTGGTGTGATCCATAATTTGAGATTCCTTCTGTCCCACACAACTGTTCTGTATTGTTGTTTAACTACAGCCTTTCTACTTGACATATTCCGTGTTGCTATATAAACATATATATATATATATATGTTACATTGAAGTCATTTAGCTCATCAGACCACTTCCTTTTTTAATTGCGTTACAAGAACAAAACTCTCTGGCCTGTCAGGTGAGCAGCTCGTGAGTTCTGTCAACAGGACGCACAAACACACACAGACACACACACAGACAGACAAACAGAGACACACACAGAGACACACACACAGACACACAGACACACACACAGACAGACAAACAGAGACACACACAGAGACGCACAGAGACACACAGAGACAGACACACACACACAGATACACCCATACATTAATAAGAGTTATACCAGTATCACATCTCAGTGTGTTTCTGTCTCCGCTGCTCATGTTACTGTTAACGTGTCTATAGGCTTCATGATGCAACTTCCTGTAAGCTGACAGACGCTTCAGCTTTCAGATCGTTGCATCACAGGACAACAGTTTATAGTTTAAACAGGCTTTAAATACAGTCAACACACACACACACACACACACACACACACACACCCTCACACACACACCCTCACACACACACACGCACACACGCACGCACACGCAGTAAAAAGAGTGTGTCTTAAATAAAGTTTTTCAGAGCCCGGAGCTGCCGTGGCAACGCTGTGTGGAAACCTGATGTTGCCCAACGCTGCTTTCACTCTGGTGACACAACCTGAGTCACGGCGTCACCGTGGCAACGTCATTCTCCAACACACACACACACACACACACCACAGTGAATCTGCTGGTTGATGTCTCATCTCTGTGACTGTACAATGGGATATCCGACCGTCAGACCGAAACAGAGACTAAACTCTGTTCTCCTGGAACTTGGCCGCTGCTCTGTGCTGCCGCTGTAGCTCTGGGCAATCTCTCCCTCAGCGCTCACTCTATGAAAACCATCAAAAATGTTGTGGTCCCGGGTCTATTTATACACTTTGGGTATTCTGAGACAAACCGGCCTCCACAATCCAAGACTACTTAATGACCAATGATAAAAACTACATTTAAGCTCCCTGAAGTTTTTTAGTTTTTCCTGCTTAGTCGTCGTCTCTGCCGTCGATCCTCTGCTCGGCTGGTTGAACACCAGGGGGCTTATGGGAAATTCAAGGGAGCTAACAACTGTTTTATCCAAACATATGTAGTGAGCCAAATTATCTGAATTATCACGTTTTAGACGAGATATTTTTAGTTTCTGGATCAGTTCCTGGAAGCAATCGGCCAATCACGTGACAGCAGGGCATTGTATGAAATCCTACAGGTCAGAAGCTTCAGCTAATCCTTCCATCGTCTGCACTGCTTATTCTTCACGGGTCAAGGGTGGAGCGGGAGCGAGGTCGCCCTCGACAGGTCAGCGGCGGATCACGGGGACAAACGTTCACACTCACGTTCACGACTATTTAGAGCCCTGACCCCAGGTCTGCACGTGTTTGGGCTGCGGGGAGGAAGCAGGAAGAAACCCACTTGAGGAGAACGTGCAAACACAGAGAGCACGCGGCTTTGAGGCAACAAAACAACACGCCACCGCGCGGCTCTGGTTGTGAGGAAGTTGAATAATAACAGCCAATCAGGTTTTGAACGTCGGCGCCTGTCTGAGTCCTGTTCATCCTTTTATGGTCACAGCCTCTAATGGCTACTTCCTGCATGAGAAGGTCACAGAACCAAAACCGAAAATGATTTCAGTGAAGTTAGGTTTAACTCCTCAGTCGCCGGATGTGAACGGAGCTGGTTTTTGAAAACAAAGACAGGAACTGCTCCGTGTTGGATATTTTGTTCTTGTAGGTTTTGCTGTATTCGACATTAAATATTGTAAAGTTTGTGATATCTGTCTAAATTGTGATTCCTTGTGATGAAGTGTTTGTGTGACTTATATTTGTATAAAAGTCCCAAACCTCAGTCTGAAGTATTGATGCTCTGATCAGGCTTTTTATTGATTTATTTCCCCCTAAATATCTTAATGTCTGATTCATCGTTTTTATTATAGGTGTCCTCCCTCAGGCTCTGATAGTAAAACAATTCAAACATGAGGTGTTGTTGTGTAATCATACCTGTAACTTTTTTAAATACATCTTCTACTCAACGTCAACTCAACAAAACAAGCCTTTTATTAACTGGTTTGTCAAACAACTTGTTTTTGAAGTTAAGAATAAACTTTTTTATTCCTCAAGTTAAACTGAGAGATATAGAGAGTTTTAAAAAACTGTACTCAGGAAGTGATATGTTTTCTGTATGACTGTATTCTGTGTGACAGCTGGATGATATGTTTCAAAACAGATCAACATAATAAAGTCAGTTGAAAGCAATAATTTTAATGATGAATGTCAAAATATTCTAAAAAATCTAAGTCGGATCAATTCTGTGTCGTAGATCTGGACTGAACTGAGGAAAGAACGCTTTCTGTCTTTTGTTATATTGATGAAAATGATATTGCAGTTTGTTTTGTTGTTATTAACTTAGAACCACAATTCAGATAATAAGATAAGAAAAATCCAGTATTAGTCCCACAATGAGGAAATGTGCAATATTACATCAGCAAGAGTCAGCAAGTAATAATAAGGAACACGCGATGCTTAAATGCAAGGGAAATATTATATACAGTATGAAAACAATAAAGATATGTACTGGATTAGTTCTGCACTTTTGATCAATATTAATATCAATTAATTATCAATAAATCGGGAAACTTTACATATTGACAACTTGATAACTTGATAATTATATTTTACCTGCACGATAACACTTACTCCTGTGTAACTGTAACTATAATAAGTGTAATACAGAGTATATATAGTTTAGTTTCAGTATTACCTTGAGTAGCTGGCGGAGGGTGGAGGGGGGGGGGCAGCAGCCTGTGTCCCCGGCAGCAGTGAGGTGTGTGCGGGCTTGTTGGTCCGTGTGAGTCCGCGTGAGGAGCAGAAACAACAACTAACAAACTAGAAGCTGCAGCTCTGAGTCTCTGTCTGTGTTTATTATTGCGTCTGTTGCGCAACCTGTCGTCAGTCACTCATCCAGCGGCTTCCTCCTCTGACTCAGAAACTAAGCTCAAACTTTACTTCACATTCAAACTAATAAATACGAATCGAACTTTTCCTTAGAAATAAGCTTATTTGGGGAGCTGTTTTAAAAAAAAAATAGAATCCGGAGCAGCAGCAGCCGAACACAGCCGAACGCAGCCGAACAAAGCCGAGTCCCCAGTTCCGTCTCTTCGGGTGTAAACTGGATCCAGGTTCGGTCCCCGGGTCTCGGTGCAGTCTTAATCCGCTCTGAGCCTCCGGACCTCGGCTTGCCCTCGGACCACGAACCGAACACAGTCTCCAGTGGGACTGAGGACTCGGCTGCGACTCGGGTTTGTTTGGTTCTCACGTTGCTTCCTCCCGCGGTGTCGTCATCCGGAGGGGGCGGAGCTTCGATGTTGCAATCCCGAGCCGATCAGTCGTCAGAAAACCAGAGAGTGAGCAGTTTATTAGGAACACGCACACGGAGGGTCATACTACATACATGACGGTTTCAACCAGTCATACTACATACATGACGGTTTCACGAAGGTGTCACACATGTTAGTGTCAGTTTAAAGTCAGTCACAAGTGAAAGCAAAACTAAATAAAACAATTCTGACTGTAAAATACCTTAAAATAGATTTAAAGTAACAGAGAAAAATTAAATAAATATTTAACTCCAATAATAAGAAAAAATAAAGTACATTTAAGTACAGAAAAAGGAGAATAAAACATATAATAATTATAATAATATACCAACTCGTAGCTCTCAAATTCATATGCATCCAATGAAGAAAAATAGATTAAAAAGGCTATAATAACAATAAAAATAATAAAAATAAAAGATAAAGATAAATAAAATGAGGTAATAATAATATCACAATAAGAATAAATATAATAAAAATAAACAGACAGGTAAAATTGAATTAAATGCACAACATAAATGTAATAAAATGATAATTTATATGAATTAACTAGAAGGGCTCTCAGTTGAGTACATAGCTCCTACAAGGCCCAACACTAATCTTAATAAATGACATTTCAATCCTGATTTCATTTGGATCTGCACCAAATAAAAGAGGCCACTTTCCAAATTGCACACACTCGTAAATATCAGTTTCCCAAACAGATCCATGAATTATTTTCTGCAATATCAGCGAAAATGTTGAAAAACGGCCAATGTGATAGAAAGTGAAAACATATATATATATATATCCCTGATCCGCCCCCTGAACCAGATCCACACCAGAATTGAAGCAGTTCTGTCCTGGATCACATGGAGATTGTGTGAGTATAGTTTGTGCGTAATCCTGAAAACTAACAGACAAACAAACAAAGCAAACCTCAACACACATAGATGCAAGAAAATAAAAAAGTGTTGGGATTCAATTTTAATGTGATTTTAGAGGCAGATTATCGTCTCCAGTTTATATACACAACACATATTGTGAAAGAACCTGTCGCCTGAATGCATCAGTGCCCGTTCTGTGAGGTCAGAGCATAGACTGAATATAAAGATGGATGTCTCCTCTTCCTGCCACTATCGGGAAATGAAGCCAAAACATCCTGGATGAGTCCCGTGGGTCGAATGAGGATTATGAAGATGAACAGGATTGTTTTTTTATTTCCACGCCCACTGAATCATGCTTGGAGGTAAATAAACAGAGGTGCATTCCAAGGCTCAGATGTAGACAGAGGAAACCGGTTGGGGAATTTGTTTTCACCATCTCTAAAGGGTATTTCTGGTATTTTTCAACCAGGGCCCGATGTTTATATGAATCTGCTCAGTCGATCGCTGCAACACGACGGCAGACGTTCTTTCTTTTTCACCAATAACATGATTAATCTGTCATTCTGGGTCTTTGGTAAGAATCCAGCATCATTGCTCTGAGTCTGTGGACATATTGAGGTCCTGTCCCAATTCTCACCATAGCGCCACCACTTGGTCCTATACGTCTTTGTTTAGTGTGTGGCGGTGAAGTGTTTTCTCATTTCTCTATGTGATGTAGGGGTAGTGACCATCTAATCCTTATTCAACCTTAGTGTATTCAGGACGCTCATAAAAACGAAGGGGTAGACGGAAATCAACCCGGCGACCGCTGCAGGTAAAATGCTCATAAATGAAAGTATGAAATTCTGCAAAATAACCATGAAAAATGTTTAAATCCAGCAGAATATCTTAACTTAAATCACGTAGCAAATGAAAACTCCTTTCTCTATCTTTCCCTCCCGTTTCCACCTTCGTCTTTCCTCAACAACCTTCCTCCCGTTCACACGGCGAGACACAGGGCTCTGGACGTGGAGGAGCTCCACAACAGAGAAGGCCTTTGAACGTTCGTTGCCTAACTGTCTGTACCTTTTCCTCAAGGGTTTGTTGGACTGTGTCACTGTAGTTACTGTATATTCAATATATATATTCAAATTGTATAAAGACTATAAACTAATGCTGCCTTACACTTGATGTAGGTTATATCAATATATGGTCTCTGCCTTGAAGCTGTAAAAAGATAAGAGCGCCTGTTCCGTGCATTTTATGATTTCTCGACTCAGAGTTCACGAAACAAGTCAAAGTAAACTGTGGCTCAGTTTTAAACTCGTGCTCATGAACATGCAAACAGCAGGAGATTAGTGAGACTTACGGTTGACAGCTGTTTGTGGAGGTCACACTTTACTTCACCTGCCAGAGGAGAAAATAAAACATAATGTGGGTCGACGTTGGATTCATTAACACATTGACTGTGCAGCCATGAGCAGGAGGAACTCACAGCCAGCTGAACAGCAGGAATGATTACACACACACACACACACACACACACACACACACACACACACACACACTCAGGTCTTTCCATGTACACGTGGACATGTGACTAATCCCTGCAGGAAACAAACAAGACACCTGCTGTTCTACAGGAAATCTTCATTATGTAGATTTCCTGAGTGTGTGTAGCCAGCTCCGCTCCGATTGGACAGATTACAAGCAACAGGTAAAGAACCTGACTGACCTGGTTACACACACACACACACAGACACACACATACACACAGACACACACACACACACACCACACACACACACACACACACACACAATACACACACACAGGGAGCAGGTTATCTCCACTCGGTTGGCGTGTTTTTACGCCACATGATGAAATATTGAAGAAACAGAGGAGCAGGAACACTGCTCTCTGCATGCGTGTGTGTGTGTGTGTGTGTGTGTGTGTGTGTGTGTGTGTGTGTGTGTGTGTGTGTGTGTGTGTGTGTGTGTGTGTGTGTGTGTGTGTGTGTGTGTGTGTGTGTGTGTGTGTTTGTGGGTACGAAACTTTACTGTCTCTTTCATAACCGACGTGATGAAATCAGAGGCCAAGTGTCTGACTCAATTATGGCCTGCCAGAAGAACACACACTGAGCGAGAACAACACTCATAACACACAACACACACACACACACACTCATAACGTGCACGTTTTTTCTCACTCCTCTATCACACACTGTCCTCGTTCTCTGGATTATCACCTGTCCGACACATGTGCTGCTGTGATCTGCATCTGAGCCGAGCTGCTGCTTTAAATCCACTTCCTGTGAGTCGATCTGCCGTCTGCTCGCTTTATCCCTGTGAGTTGTGTGTGTGTGTATGTGTGTGTGTGTGTGTGTTGTGCTTCAGGGCATCTTGAGGGGTCTCATGCTGAGTTGATTCAAATGTGCCTAATACCAGTTAACGTCCCGGGGTGATTAGTAGATGATAACATATCCCAGAGCGTTTTCTCAGCTGTGGAACCCGGTGGTCTTTACTAAGTGCAGATTAAATCAGCCGACAGCAGATTTCTTTTTTTCACAGTAAAAGTTTATGTTGGTTTCACTAAAAAAGGTAAAATACATTCATGCACGTCTGTGTGGCTGAGGCGTGTTCACCTGCATGAGAGAAAAGTTTTCTGTTTGTAACTAAACCTGAGCACAAACCTCTCAAAGACCGTCTCCTCAAGAAAACACATTTAAATTCACTTAGATCTCTTCACTCGGTTTTTATTGAATCTGCACCAGATTTCATTCACATTCCCCTAAAAATGTTTGATATAAAAAAAAATCAAGATCCATGAATTATTCTCTGAGAAATCAACGAAAATGTTGAAAAAAGTTATATAAAGTTACATTTCTATCTATGTTAAGGAAAGTGGAAAAAACTAATCCTGGATCTGCACAGAAATTGAACGAGTTCTGCCTTTGGTCACATCTCACCCCTGCATAAAATTTCATGAACATTTTCTGTAATCCTATCAAATAACAAACAAACAAACAAATACAGAAGTGAAGTGGTTTATCAGGCAAATTCCAACAGCACCAGTAAACATATTTAGCACAAGAATCAGTAAATATGAACAAGACTGTAATTTACATTCTGCAAATAAAGAAATAAATACAGAAGGAACATTACAAACAAACTAACCACGTGCAGCCTCACAGATCACCTAGTTTGTAGAATTACAGACTTTGGAGATTTAAGAATTTTAAATGTCTTAAATAAGATAAAAAACAAACAAAACCTGCAACAAATTTTCATTCTTGATTATTCTTTGGATTGTTTTCTTGATTAATGAATTGAAAAATGCCCCAAAATTACTAATACAGTCCAAAGTGAGATCTTTAAGCTTCTAGTTTTGTGCAACCAACCGTGCAGAACCCAAAGATGTTCACTTCACTCTCTAGAAGATGAAGAATTTTAAAGCTGGAACCACAGATTTTTGTTCCTCCACCATGGACGTTATGTTTTCACCCCTGCCATCAATCAGTATGAA